>OZ020192.1:13118876-13718876 GCA_963971165.1 Philopedon plagiatum
TTACCTGTACGATTAGCGCACCCGGTTGCGCTAGCCCAATAGGAAACGGAAATATGCTTCCCGGACTTATATACGTGCGCTAAATTTCAAAGCTCTAGCTTAATTAGAACTAGTCGAAATTTTGATTGCAATATTTGACCTAAACATACTAACAAACATACATACAAGCAAACTAACACGTGAAGTTAAATTAAAGCTTGTAAAAAAATTATATATATATATATATATATATATATATATATATATATATATATATATATATATATATATATATATATATATATATATATATATATATATATATATATTATATATATATATATATATATATATATATATATATAATTTTTTTACAAGCTTTAATTTAAAGTAAGGAAATAACGACAGTATAATTAATAAAGTGGAGAAAATAACGGGGAGACTGTCCGAAAGGTAGTGCTAGACACGTGTTTCGTGCTTGTTAGCACTCATCAGTAGCACATAACCAAGTTATTGGATGGGAAACTTGGAAGTTGAAAAACACAAAAGAGTTCACAGACCAGGGCCTGCTAGCCCATTTGCAGTTTTCTTGTCAGTGACACATGCGGTTTGTGGGCAACAACCAAACAATATCCACGGAGGCTGCAATAGCTCTGCGTGAACACTCTAACCCCCAAGGAAAAAGACAAAGTAAGGAAATAACGACAGCATAATTAATAAAGTGGAGAAAATAACGGGGAAACTGTCCGAAAATGTGCTACTGATGAGTGCTAACAAGCACGAAACACGTGTCTAGCACTACCTTTCGGACAGTTTCCCCGTTATTTTCTCCACTTTATTAATTATACTGTCGTTATTTCCTCACTTTGTCTTTTTCCTTGGGGGTTAGAGTGTTCACGCAGGGCTATTGCAGCCTCCGTGGATATTGTTTGGTTGTTGCCCACAAACCGCATGGGTCACTGACAAGAAAACTGCAAATGGGCTAGCAGGCCCTGGTCTGTGAACTCTTTTGTGTTTTTCAACTTCCAAGTTTCCCATCCAATAACTTGGTTATGTGCTACTGATGAGTGCTAACAAGCACGAAACACGTGTCTAGCACTACCTTTCGGTCAGTTTCCCCGTTATTTTCTCCACTTTATTATATATATATATATATATATATATATATATATATATATATATATATATATATATATATATATATATATATATATATATATTTAAATACATATAAAAAATGTGATCTAAAATTATTTAATATTAAGAAGAAATATGTATGTGATACCACTGAAGCCAATATGGGGTATACGATTTAACGCCCTTCTCCCTATTACTGTATTTTTAATAGAATCGAGCATATGTGGCATCAGGTAAAATCAAATGTTAGAGCAGGAAACACTTCTACGTCTTTAAGTGCAGTTGTTGTGACATTAATTAGAGAAGTTGTAGATATAGCATTCCTACAGAAAGTTGGAAACTTCGATTAATCATATTATTAAGGTCGAGACTCCTATCTTTCATTTAGTAATAACATAGAGTCACTTGTTTTTAATGTAGATCAAAATGACAGTGGCAGCGAAACCAAATTACATCTGTAATTAAATTTAAGTAATAATTTTTATTGTACAAATAAATCGAATGACATAAATCAATGAACCATGGATTTATTATATAAAAGGATTCGATATCCGTATACTGTGAGCGTATCGAACGTGAAGCCTTATATTTTGTTGTCTGTTATTCTCTTGGGGGAGCAGTTTACGAACTATGAACATAGACAAGACTACGAATTACTACGTAATTGAATCAAGAATGGTAGGAGAAAGAGATAAAATAGCATTGGAGTGTTGGAGCTCAGAAGTGTTGTTGTCTGTGCTGGTTGTTTAAGAAAACGGCTGAACCTCGGTCTGAACACTCGGTTACACGTACGTCTTTGTCTAATGAACTAGAAAAGAAAAAGTGCGACGTATAGATTTATATAGATTTATAAATGACTCGAAGCGACTTTAAATAAACACCTTTGGAAATAACATAACCTATACATAATAAAACCTTTTTAACTTAAATTTATTATTATTTAGCAGAAAATAAAGTAATTTAGGGCTTTTATTACTTTTAGCAAATCTTGTAATGCTTCTAACATATTTTTTGTACACAAATACAAGGTAAAATAAGATGTGGCTAATGTTTACAAATTGTGTTTACAGTGTCGCTTAGAATGGTTTGTTTTGGCTTCAAAGAATGTTACATCATCCCGTATCCTTTTATTTAATAAATCCATGCTTCATTGCATGCAATGTTTTAATCATTCGTAATTTAACAGACAAGACAAGTTTTCCAGGCAAGTTTCGAATCGGGAGTTGGATAATAAACACAGATCTATGTACCTTTTCGTTTCCCAAGATCTTCAATTAATCTTAGACTGGGGTGCCAAGAACCTTGTTCAGTTCAACGCCTCCAAAACCCAGTCATGCTCCCTCTCACGCAAAAAATCTGGCCACGCTTACCCCCGTCCACATGAATGGCCAAGCCCTACAAAACAACGAAACATTCGATCCCGTTGGCGTCGCTTTCGAACATGATCTCAGCTGGTACAAACACATTTCTTCAGTAGCCACATCGGCAGCTAAAAAGCTTGGTTTTCTCTTTCGAGTCAGAAAATACTTCTCCCCTTCCAACTTATACACTCTCTATGTTTCCCAAATAAGACCTAACCTAGAGTACTGCTCCCACATCTGGGGAGCGGCATCACCTTCGACACTTAAGATCCTTGATTCTATCCAAAAGAGAGCCATTCGACTTATCAATGACCCAGCCCTCACGAGAAAACTCCCTTCTCTCGCTCATCGCCGCGCTGTAGGGGATATATCCCTTTTCTACCGCTACGTTCACGGATTTTGCTCTGAAGGACTAGCCGGTATTATTCCCCCCTTGAATGTTCCTAACAGAACAACAAGAGGCGCGTTACGTATGCATCCCTTTACTGTCCACCTACAAAAGCCTAGAACAGACCACTTCTCTCGCTCATTCATACCTAGGGTCTCCAGATTATGGAACAAATTGCCTGCAGATGTTTTCCCGTCCCAACCTCCAAACCTTCAAATTCCGTGTCAATAGACTACATTTCCCTTCTCTTCAGACACCCACGGTACGTTAGTACTTAGGCTTGAAGTCTACTTGGGATGTCTTAGATAAAAGAAATCGTAATTTAATAAGATTTTATTTTTTCCAAAATTATTTCGAATTTAAACCACTCCGACTCTGTGCCTTTTAAGAATCTTAAATTATTTTTATTCACATTTATTCAGGTACTTACTTACCATTTTGTCAAAAGGCAACGAAAGAGCTTGGAACCATTTTAACATAATTACCATGGCTCTGTGGGAGCCATGGTAAGTGTTACCGGATTTGATGCTTAATCATCATAGCTACCGAAACGTTAACTGGATCATCTCACCAAGTGCGCCAACTCTTCTGACTAACCCCACTAATCAGTAATTTAATGAATAATAATAATTAGAGTGTTTTTTTCTAGGTAAGATACAAATATTAAGAAAGGAAAAGCAAGTGTACTCCGTTGGGAGCTGTATTGCAACAATGTTATGTAAGTTTATAAGCAGCTTTATCAAATATGTAGTTAAGTATAGTGCACCGAGTTCTTACCTCTGTGGTATACCTAGAGATGGAAGATGGAACATTCTCGAGAATTTATTTTTGGGAAATATTCTCCGAGAACAATGAGAATTTATCGGAAGTTTTGGAAAATTTATTTTATATGTTGAACAATTTTATGTTTTGACTGCATAAACTGAAAGAACATATTTTTTTTACCAAAAGTAGTTTTTACAATAATTTTATCTGAAAAAATAACGAGATGTAGAGATGGAACATTCTCGAGAATTTATTATTGGGAAATATTCTCTGAGAAAAATGAGAATTTACCGGAAATTTTGGTGAATGTATTTTGTATGTTGGAGAATTTTATGTTTTGTTTGACTGCATAAATAGAAAGAACATATTTTTTTACCTAAAATAGTTTTTACAATAATTTTATATGAAAAAATAAAAAGAGAGCACGGCACAATACCTAATTTAGAAAATATTTAAATTGTAAATTAATTACGTGTAAAATGATTACGCATCTTAGTCAAAATAAAGACACATTAAATTTTTATTTCCATTATTTTCGAGTAACTTTATTTATAAATAAAACACAACTGAGAAACGCATTGTATAAAATAGTGTGTAAACAAGTTGTTTAAAACAACACAGAAAAGAAATAAAGATAAAGATGCTCCAAGCTCCATCTATGATACAATAGCGGCATTAAAATAAATTACCTTAAATTTCCGCAAATTCTCATAAATTCTCCAAGAATATGAATTTTCCCGAGAACATTCTCGTTCTCGGAAATATTGTCGGTAATTTTCCAGTAATTTATATTTTTTTTCTAAAATCATAACTTCTCGAGAATTTATGCTGGGAAATATTCTCGGTAATTTACCGTTCTCCGGAAATATTCCCTTGAGAATATTCTCACGGCACATGTCTACATCACTGGTGTAACCGAGTGTTCAGACGTTTTTCCTAAACAATCAGTAGAGACTGGAACACTTCTGAGCAACACTCCAATGCTATTTTATCTCTTTCTGCTACCATTCTTGATTCAATTGCGTATTTCCTTAAAGTTCGTAAACTCTACCTCTAGGGGAAGTGTTTTCATAACAAACAACAAATATTAGACTTCACGTTGGATACGCTCACAGTATACGGACATCGAATCCTTTCTTAATAAATCCATGTTTCTGCAAGTATTTCTGGTTGTCTACTTTAAAAAATTTATCGGAATGAAGTCTTAAAAATAAATTCCTAATGTTGCAAAGTCCTTATGTGAGCTTTATGATTTTATAGCAAGATATCTTAAATAAATAAAGAAAAAATAGCAAAAATTAGTAACTATTTTTATTAAGATACACAATTACAATAATGTGATTTAGAAAAAATATCCCATATTTTTGTTCTCTAATACAGCCTACCTGCGAACAATGACGTTTGTGAGAGTTAAAGGCAGGATAAAAAATATTTAATCGAATTTACCAAGTAGTTTTACAGTTTTTAATAAAATTGCAAATGTTGAGAGTATTATTAATTATTCGGTTTATTTACTCAATGAAACTATCTCATTGAGTCACGGTGTTTGGAAGTAAAGTTTTTAACGCTTTGATGGTTCGGAGAAGTCGTGGGTCTGTGTTGCTGTCCAAGCCTTTGGACTGGAGAAGTCTAAGAAGTAAAGAATGGTATTCGATCTTGGAGTCGACATTTTATATTGTAGGGTCCAAGCTTTAAACGATAAGTAAGTCGTTTTATAATCGTCAAGAAAGCCAAATGTGCAGAATAACCATATTTATAGAAAAATACTGATTTAACTATACGGTATCCATTTGGTTTTGAGAATGATGACAGAAAAAACAATTGAACAAGAATTAACCCTATTGGTCAGTTCCATAGACCGTTTACTCCAGAACATATTTAAGTGATCACAATATTCATCTTTTCTTTCCTGATAATCACGGAGGAATCAGATTTCTTTCTATCCGTGTTGGCGAAAGTGCATTAGACAAAGACAAATAAAAAAAGGGTTTGTTCAAATTTTTATCGTTCATTCTTTGCTTGTGGAAGTATTGCTGGATATATATTTCGAAAGATTAGTCATCGCAAAATTCTTTTTTCCTGATAAAATCCCAGCGGAATCCGGTTTCTTTCTATCCTTGTTAGCAAAAGTGGCATTAGTAAAAGAGAAATAAAAACGATGTTGTTGCCAATAAAAAAGAATAATCAAACAACATTTCATCACAGGCGGCTTTGTTTGTGCGCAAGTATTTCTGGTTGCCTATAGTGAAAGTTTAATCGGAGTTTTCATAAAAAATAAATTTCTAACCTGACAAAATACTTACGTAAGTTTTATGATTTTATAGCAAAAGACCTTTGTTTTTACTGAACACAAACAGCATTTGCAAAAATCTCGTTTTTATTAAACAAAAACAGTGTCAGCATAGCCACATTAACCTTATTATTTTATAGCATGTAAAATTGTTTCCTACCCAAATAACAATACTACCTCTAACCAACAATTTGCACTAAAAGGATCGGAGGAAAAGTATTTAAATAAATAAAGGAAAAATTTCAAAAATGAGTAAATATTTTTATTAGGATAAACAATTTATAATAAGGTTAAAAAATATTCCCCATTCTCCGATGTATAATGCAAATGGATCTATAATATAGCCTACCTGTGAACAGTAATGTTTGTGTAAGTTAAGGACGCGATAAAAATTGTTTAATCGAATATACCAAGTAGTTTCACACTTTTTAACTGTAAATGTTGAGTCTTAGTTCCAGAAGGATAGATACACTTTGTAATGGCACTGTGACTTCTGCCTTAAACTGAATCCAAACGCTTCTAGGGCGCAATTTGCACTACTTTCTCAATAACTAAAGAAATCTTCTGTAATGCCCACTATTCTCAACTTTATATCGGGTCGGTGTTCCTGTTACTCATTCCCATAACGCCCGGCCCAAGTAATGTAAAGGAGAACAAATATGTACCTTGCGTAATATTTCAATAGTTGTTAGTCAGTCCCAGATTCATAGAACACAGGAATTTAAGCTGCTAATACTTTATATAAACTTTTTAAGTAAATATTTACACTGCAAAAACAACTTACATCATGGGACAGGCTTCAAATAATATGTCATATTAATCTTTCACATAACCTAACTTTCTACCAGCTGTAAAAATTTTACGAGTATGAGAGAGAAAGAAGACGAGAGCGAAATAAATGATAGATAAAGAACATGAGAGAGAGAGACATAATTGATCTCTTCGTTGTAAAATGGGTTTCTGTCATCATTCTGAAAAGTAAATGGATACGGTATAGTGTTCTAGCACTGTAATGGCGTTGCAACTTGCTGGAGGAAGTTACAAAATTGTCATTTCCTTTTATTACATTTGACTTATATTTCAGAACGCCTTTTATCTCTAAATTAAACATTTAAATTACTTTTATCGTGTTTCATCATGATGAGCACTTTTTGAGTTTACTTACAGGAGCATTAATTATTGGTAGTGGATTGTTTGACACATTTATAGTACTGTAGTGGCGCCAAATTAGATCTGTTTATTGGCTCATACCAATAATGTTAATGATTGTACATCTTCTTTTGGTCATACATCTTAGCCTTTATCAAACCTAACTACTATTTTTTTGATAGCAGCAATTATTCGTTATATTAACTCATTAACTGTAATTCAAAAGTATAACAAAATACATCATTAAAAGAAAGGTCTCCAAGTCGTAGTGGGAAGTTCCTTTTTAACGACTATTAATGCAAAGTTAATTTATGCGCATAAACTAGAAACACGAGTCTTGTAAAATATGTGAAGAGTTTGAATATTTTACGAAGGTAATGTGATACTAATGGGGAGAAAACACGGAAAATTCATGTTTCGGAGGCCGTTTTAAATGATTTTCCCTGGTGCAATTTTCCTAGACCTAATAGCCAGAACAAATAGGAACAATCCTTATCTACATGCTCGTTTCAAGCACATTTACACTTCAATGATTATGCTGACCCTCTTAAAATGTCTTTAAGGGCCATTCTGCGGTATCTTTGTATTTTATGGTGTACTGCCCGATGTTCATAATATTTATAAATTTACATTTACTGGATGGGTTTTGTATATGCTAAAGGGTTCTTGTTAAATAGAAGCATCTTTTGGCCAGATTTACTATTGCTAAGATCGACCTAATTTGACAGTCAATGGTTTAAACTGACAAGAATAAAACAACTAATTTTAGTGGAGTGTATATTTTGAATTCTCTTGCAAGATGATGCCCAAGTCACGTGGTACTAATGGCATGCCTGTTTGATTCTAGTCTATTTAGTTTTGTTAGGTTGGTAGTATAAATTCCAGAACCGGACTTAAAAATTACACACCATTAATACCATTATATTTTGTAAGCTTTTATAGGAAGTAAACATATACTTTTAAAGTAGGTATTATAGTGTCAACATCTTTCTTAATATCTAATTAAATTTTTAGCATTTAGATTACAGGATGTCACGTGATTATCATTGTTTAGTAATAATTTATTTTACCTCCGATATTAATGTCATCTAAACGCTTACTAATGATCTGCCGAAGAAGCCTAAGACAAATGATAAATTTCGGCCTCTACAGGTAAAATATGCCTTAATTTCGTAACGAAAATCGAACAATATCGAATTTTGTACTTATAAACTACTATTTATACCAATGTAGCCACGACTTTGGAAGTCTGCCAAGAAGAACACCTGCCATTCTCGAAAATGTGAGAAGTGAGTTCCAAAGTCGACTTTATTACTGCCAAGAAGTTCATGGTTTTGAACAAATTTTGACGTAGAAGAAATAATGGTACTTAAATTTATAATTTTTTTAAGATTTTTAACTTTTAAAGGCCATTTAAAACTAATTAAGGTACGGACTTCGGGTTTCCGGTAACATGTTTCTTTTTTGAAGACCTTTAAAATGAGATACCACTCGGCATAGGGTTGCATTTAAGATTTTTGACCTCAACTCCCTAGCGTTACCCCTCAAGGGGGTTGAAAATGTTAAATTACTTGAAAAAGTAGATATTTGCCGATACTAAAACTTTTCGGACACCCTCTATAAAAAAATAAACACATTTTTTAAACAATATTTTGCTGTTTCCTTTGTTAGGCAGAAAAATTTTCATCTAATCCTCGAAGTTTAGTCCTTGTAAACCGGATAGTCTGGATGGCGCTGAATTGAAGCAAAGGGAAAATGAACTGGCTTAAAAAAACTGCAACAATGTTTTCAAATATATCATTTTAATACTAACAGTTGCTACTGGAGGACAGAGTCTTAAAATAAATACAATAGATTTTTTGTCTCTACGGGGATTGCAGTAATTTCTTGTTTCTCCATTTCAGGTTTAAGTACGCTTTAGTAAGCACACCCTCAAGCAAAAAAAGGGGAACTAATTTAATTAAGGTGTAAAAAAGATAAAGGATTATAAAAAGAATAAAATAGCCTGAAATAGCGGCGAAACCGCGAAATTAAAAAATTAAGCTCCGAAACAATTAGCAATTTGTCAGACACACCTTGGGCCGCGCGCTCGGGAGAAATAAGGAAACGGATTATTCTCCATAAAAAGGCGATTTTTCAAGTATGCTCCGGCGCGCCCGTAAGACTTTTAATTAAGTAAAGACATTTAATATAGCCGAGCATAACTCAAATTTATATCAGCAGAAAAGATTAATGAAAATTGGATTCAGCCTCATTTTTAAAACTATTATTAAACGCCGACGTGTGCGAAAGAAGAGAACAGCTTACGGAATATCGCAGCTCAATTACACTTAATTTTAGAGCTCGTGCTTTAACACATAGGCGTGCGTTGTTAAATTTCCTTTGCGACAAGCTTTTAATTTTAAAAATAAATATTCTGTATTAGGGAATTTGCATGTTATAATAAACCTGAAATATTTTTTACTACGAGCGTGCGGAATATAACTACTTTCCGTACTTATATGCGTGCTGAAAGTTGCACCTTTCCGCACTAATGCTGAAAATATTTTCAGCACTAGTTCTGAAGGTTTTTTCAGCACTGACACGGGAAACAATACATCACCAATCAATATAATTTGCCATTCAATATCGCCATTTAATTAGACTTTGTCTACTGGCGTCACTGGACGGGGACCAAAGAGGTCCAATTTAACATATTTAGTAAAATATTGGTGGGAAATACCCAAAAAATATCCATCAAAAAATTATGAATATACGGAATAATTAGGCCTTTCTATCTATATCGTTGCTAAGTAATTAAGTTTGTGTTATTTACTTATTTGTTGATTGCCAGCATAGACGTTAAAGTGATTATACAACTCCATATATAGAAGGATGTGATAATCATTTAAGTGATTATCGCTTGGTGGCCCCATTGTAATTGTAATTTTTTGACAAATTATTTCAGAAGTCATTTCTGTCAGTTCTTGTTACAAAATGGCAAAAGAAAGATTTGGTAAAATTTTGTTGCCTCAAGTCGACGATGCTATATGGTTCAAGTTTTCACTATAATAATTGTAATTTTGTTATTAACAATAATTATTATAATAAAAATGTTTCAGATAAGAAGGATACATGTACTTTATTTCGTTGTATAATCTTTTGAATACAACTCGATGTTTCGGGATTACCTAATACTTTTACCTGACACACAACGCGTTACCGGCAACACTACTCCTCCTTCGGAGTCGTAGTGTTGCCGGGTAGCGCGTTTCGTGCCAGGTAAAAGTATTATTCGGTAATCCCGAAACATCTTGTGATATTACATTCGAAAATACAAAGGTTATTCGACTTGTATCCAACAAAAGAAGAAGAGGTAATCTAGTATACTTTCTACTTATACTGATTTTCCTTGCTTTATAAATA
This sequence comes from Philopedon plagiatum, assembly GCA_963971165.1. NCBI lineage: Eukaryota > Metazoa > Arthropoda > Insecta > Coleoptera > Curculionidae > Philopedon > Philopedon plagiatum. The sequence continues at coordinate 13,129,351 of OZ020192.1, forward strand.
AAATACAGGACTACGCCTAAAAAAAAGAGAGGGGGAGTTTTTCCCGCACTGAATTATAGGACTATGCCAAAGAAAAAGGGTACTTTTCCCGCACTGATTACACCTAACTTGTGTTACTTTTTGGTCATACACTTCACCAACACTGCTCTGCTGTACTAAGAGGCAAACATATAGGACTATGCCTAAAATAAAAGGGGACTTTTTCCCGCACTGATTACACCTAATTTGTGAACGTTTTGGCCATACACTTAACCAACACTGTTCTGTTGCGCCAAGGGACGCAACAGTCTCTCGATGTGGTATATAGTTGACTACTGCTGTTTTCCCGACGGGACTCAAGTCGAACTGAAATAGAACATCCCTTCGGGGTTGGAAATGAAAATAGAGTTATAGAAATTGAACGAACGGTTGGGTTTCCCCAACAGATAATAATAGGCTATATTTGTCTTTCATACAAAAGAACACTTACCTGGAAAAGTAATAAAGTCCTAATTTGCTTTTCTAAGCCGATGAATTGTGATTAAAATCACACATAAAATAATTTTCATCTTTTCACGAAATTATAAAATGGCTGACGGACAAGACAAATACGAGACAACCGACAATAAAATAACCTGATTGGTCTAATTTTGACGTATCTGTTGTCTGTCGAATGGAAGCAGCGCCTCTATGGCCAGTTCGTTAAATAAATGTGACAAGTGGCAGCTACGATAATCCGTATTTAAAGTTTCAGGGTCCTTGGTCGCCTAACATTTAAAAATAAACAGTCGTAAAGCTATTAAAAGTGAAATAATTCACAGATACTATTTTGGCGTGAACTAAAAGCAAACATTAGCTGAAATGACATTTTGTAAAAATTTAATTTCCTGGAAATGGAAAAGTTTCAACTGAATCAAATATTTAACTCAAAATGCGGAATAAATATGTTAACGTGATTTCGTTGTTGCTTGTCGGGTATAGCGATAATGACTGAATATTACAGTGTGTTGTTTTTAAGTGTTCTATCAGTCTAAATGATCAGCAGTTACTTTTTTAATATACAGGGTGTCCCACAAAGTCCTTCCCATATGGAATTTTTTTATTATTACTAGACCTGGTGAACAAATTTTCTCTCGGAAATCTTTTGCATGTTCGCAAACTAAAATATCACCAAAAAACTTTCGAAAAATCTTTACCATATACGACAGAAAGTCGAAAATTGAAATAGGGAATAAGAATAAACTACCTGTAATGTCCACTTTTTGAAAAATTTAAGCAGAGCTTTTTTTTAAATAAAAGTTAAGGTTCGTAAGTTTCTAAAAAAATTCATATGCAGGGTGCCTCAAAAAGTTTTTTAAAACGTATTATTAATTTTTTTTTCGGAAAACTTTTTACAAATAAAAGTTGAGGTTGTTAGGAAATTTTGAAAAATTTTAGTACAGCTGTTGTTATATCGAAAAGACCCATCATGTAGCTTAATGCCTTTAACAGAACCTAGTTTTCATGGAAATCCCATTTAAATCGTTACTAACTGTTTCAAAATAAATAAATTCTTTACGCTAAAGTGCTTCAAGAATTAACAGAATGAGAGAAAATAAAATAGTTTTTATAGTCGGCGATGGCTATCAAATATATAGAGAAGCAGCTACAATATTTAATGATAGATACCTCAAAAAAATCATATCCTACAGAGCGGTTGGAAACATAGTGCAAACATTTTTAATTGTTTTTTAATTTAGATAAAACGAAGCACAAAAAATAGGTTGCCGATGAAGGAAATGAAATGCATGTCATGCAATAAGTCGTAGAAAATTCAAAGTTATCATTGCGACATTTGGAAAAGGTATTGTCAGAAAATGAAGATGGCAGGCGAGTGTCAAAATCCAGAGCTTCCAGAATTTCGCAAAAGAACAAATAACATCCATATAAACCAACATTTATTTTTTATTTAAAACCTAATGATTACAATTTATGTTTAAATTTTTGTATGTGATACCAAGGAGAACTAGAGGACACCTTCCAACTTCATAAAATAATTTTGTTTTCGGATGAAGCAACGTTTATGTTAAATGGAGTAGTGTCTTCTCAAAACTGCCGGTGGTGGAGTGATCAAAATTCAAATTTTACCATTAAAGTAAAAATCATAACTCATTTAAAACTATGGTTTGGCGTGGTCTTTATAAAGATCAAATTGTGGATCTTTCTTTATTAGAGAAAACTTAATATCTCAACTCTCGTTAGATGTCTTAAATAATGAACTATTCTTTTCTTGACTATCTGCCATTACAAGAAAGACAAATAATTTGGTTTCAGCAGGATGAAGCACCATGCTGCACCAAAAGTGTGTACTGTGGTACACATGCAGTTGCAGAATTTCTTAACCAAAATTTTGAAGGTAGATTGTTGTGGAGAAGTTCAGCAACACCGGTCTCCAGATCTTTCACCGCTGTACTATTTTCTTTGGGGCTATTTAAAAGAAAATGTTTACTGACCTTTTGTTGACATCAATCATTTAGAACGGGTAATAAGTCAGTGTATGACTAAGAGCCGTAATTTGAATCGAAAAAGAAGGTGGGATCATTAAAACTTAATTTTTTTTTCGCATTTTCTTGTTTTTATTTCTAACAATGCTTACTTTTGTATCCGAAATTTTAATATGCTACATCATTTTTAAATTAGTTTTCAGTAAGTTACTTTCCAAACAAATTATGTTAATTTTAGAAATCGTTAAGTAATTTTAGCACATACTTTTTTATGTTGAGTTTAAAAAATCTTTTTGAGACCCCCTGTATATGAAATTGTTTCAAAATTTGTTAATAACCTTAACTTTTATTTTAAAAAATGCTCTGCTTATATCTTTCAAAAAATTTTAGACTTTCCCTTGTATATGGTAAAGATTTTTTGAAATCTTCTTGGTGATATTTCAATTTGGAAACATGCAGAGGATTTGCCAGGAATTTTTTTTACCAAGTCTAATAATAAAAAAAATTCCATATGGGATGAACTTTATGGGACACCCTATATTGTGAGATACCGTTGCTGAAATTCAAGGATATTACTAAAATGTGAAACCAATATAATTTCCCGGAATAGTATCCTCACGTAGTGGTGAGCGGAATTCTATTATTTTAAAATTCGGATTAAGTTTATGAATTATTTTGATACACATAATATATCGCATTGTCACTTATAATTCATATTAGGCGATGTATTTCGATTACAATAACCGATGTTTTCTCGTCTTGTTTTATTGGTATCGGTTTATGTTATTCTTAATTTAAATTCCTGCTGCTGCATAGAGTGAATCATGTTGTCGCTGATTCTTATAGTTTTTAGTTTTGATTCTAGTTAATTATGGTTATTGATTCTAACAAATTTACTACTCTATTACTAGGTTCTAGGTTTTAACCATCTTTCACACTCGAAAACTGTATGCTCTACTGTATCTTTCTCACCACTATACACATTTATCTCAATCACTGATCCCCATCGTTTTGGTGTCGGCTCCAAAAGATCCGCGTCCGTTCATACTTTTTAGTGCTTTTCCTATTATAACGTTGACTCATTCAAAAAAAATATCAGAACTAACAGGTCAATTGGTAGCACCCCGTTAACACATTTAAAGCTTTTGTCGATACAGTTGTGCATGCTGTAGCTTGTGGCAGTAATGGTTGCAGTCAGCAAACATTTTTTTGCACTTTTTAATTTTAAGCACTTTGTACCAAATAGATGTCTTACCGGTAGTGATGTTTTCTTTAGTCACCATTAGAAATCACGCAACAGAAAATTGTGCATAGATATGAACTTGTTTCTAGGATAAGCTTGGGTTTTTTTTTACATTTTAAAAATTGGAAGGTAAATTTCTTATCGAGTGTAATCTAAATCATGCACATTTTAAGGGGTTATATACAGTTAGGAGGCCTAAAAAAAGCGATTTTTCAAGAATTTTTCCTGAGAAGACTTTTAAATTAATTAATGTGACAATTAGTACACATATTATGGTAACTATTAACTGTATTTTAAGATTTTTGTATTTGTAAAAATAATAATTTTGAAAGCTGCTTTAGCTGATCTCCAGGAGTTCCTCTCAAAAAAGGCATCTTGCGGTGACAACGATATCTCTGGACTGGATCATCGAAAATGAAAAAACCAAACGGATTTCGTTAAAGTAATGTATAGTCTTCTAATTAATCGAAGGAATAAGCAAAATAAAAATTTTTGACAAAATGGCGGCTTCTCAAAAAAAAATCGATTTTTGACCAAAATTTTGGACTTAAATTGTTGATATAAAAAAAATATTTGTCGGTGAGAAAAAACCTTCGATTAATTAGTAAAAAATATACTTAAGAAGCTTGTGTTAAAATTTGAGACTGATTGGTTCAGCCGTTTCCGAGAAATCTCCGTCACCGACTTTAAAAACACAGTTTTGAGTAAAACGCGTTTAAAGTTTCAAAAGCACTTTATATAGCGTACAATTGCTCTGACACGTGTTTACAAATATGCGTGTAACTTCGAAAATAATCGCCGGATTGCCTTGAAATTTTCTGTGTGTGTACTGGATTATATGTACAGGGTGGTCCACGTAAGATGACCCACTATCTTATCTCAGAATCTGTAAGAGCTACAAAAAAAAGCTAAAGACAAAAGTTTTTTGCCTTGACTTTAAGTTTTTAGGTATTCAGTTTTTACGTATACAGGGTATTTAGTTTCTTCTGGCCAAGTATCAACTTTATTATTTTAAATGGAACACCCTATATATTTTTATATTTTCGGATTTTACGGTTGATTCTAAGTAAATTTTAATATAACATGTTTATAGAAATTTTCAGTAGTTTTCGAGATATTTTAATTTTTAAAATTTTTACAGCGAAATCAGTCATTTGAAACATATCAAGTATTTATGTTTAATATTGCTCAATTTCCAAAAAAATTTAATATTAGCTTCCCTATTAGATACCCAGTTCTTTTTTTCTAAACTAAACCAAAAGCACCATACAGGGCGTTAAATATATTAGTCCAAATTTGTCAATTTTTAAACATCAATATCTCAACTTTTTTAAATGGAACACCCTATATATAAATGTTTTATATAAAGCAGCATTTAATTCCCTATAATTTGACTATAATATTTCCTATACCTAAAATCAACTGTTTTGGAGATATTGGTATATTTCTTAAAGCCTGTAGCTTATTTTATTAAAATTATCAAGTGTTGACAAAAGTTTGACTAAAATTAATAATATTTATTTGTATTCGCCTATGATATATTTACCAAGTAATAATAAACATATATTACCCTTATAATAATACCATTGGTAGTAGTTTTTTTTTTGGAAATTTTGTGAAATTTAAACCTTAATATTTTAGTTATTATCCGTCCAACCGACATAATTTTTTGTGTGCGTGATGCGATTGACTGAGTGTGCAATAATATAAACATATTTATTAAAAACTTATAATTTTCAACTGTAGTATTATTTTTGCCATTTTAGTGAGTGTTTTTAAAAAAACTATAACTTTAAGCAATTTACTTACCTCTACAAAATTATTGATTTTAGATATAGGAATCATTATAAGCGTTTAATAGAAATCCGTTTTAAAAATTTATGATTTGTTGATAAAAATTTAACAAATTTAGCCTAATATATCTTATTTTCGGTATATAGAAGTATTTTTGCAAACAACATTATATAAATGACATTGTTGTGACGATAATTTCATAATGGATAAATTTTGTTTTTTACCATTTTTAAGGAATCGAATAATGCGGAATTTTGAATTGTTTCAACGTGATGGACAAACTACTACCAATGGTATAAGGGTAATATATATTTATTATGACTTGGTAAATATATCATAAGCGAATGCAAATAAATATTATTAATTTTAGTCGAACTTTTGCCAACACGTGATAATTTTAATAAAATAAGCTAAGAAATATACCAATATCTCCAAAACAGTTAATTTTAGGAATATGATATATTATAGTCAAATGATAGGGAATTAAATGCTGCTTTATATAAAACATTTATATATAGGGTGTTCCATTTAAAAAAGTTGAGATATTGAAGTTTAAAAATTGACAAATTTGGACTAATATATTTAACACCCTGTATGGTGCTTTTAGTTTAGTTTAGAAAAAAAAAACTGAGTATCTAATAGAGAAGCTAATCCTAAATTATTTTAGAAATTGAGCAATATTAAACATAAATACATGATATTTTTCAAATGAATGGTTTCGCTGTAAAAATTTTAAAAATTAAAATATCTCGAAAACTACTCAAAATTCCAGTAAATATGTTATATTGAAATTTGCTTAGAATCAACTGTAACATCCGAATATATAAAAATATATAGGGCGTTCCATTTAAAATAAGAAAGTTGGTACTTGGCCAGAAAAAACTAAACACCCTGTATACGTAAAAACTAAATACCTAAAAAACTAAAGTCAAGACAAGAAACTTTTGTCTTTAACTTTTTTTTGTAGCACTTACAGATTCTGAGATCAGATAGTGGGTCATCTTATGTGGACCACCCTGTACATTACGAAAGTGAAATTAAAGAAAATTGATTTTTTGAAAATTCTAACTGTATATAACCCCTTAAGTGTTTCTTTATTATACTGTAGAGCAACATTTTTACTTGTGTCTTTCTATGAATTACGATATTTCTAGGTAATTAATTTGTCGTTAGAAATAGCATTCCTATAAACACTAATTGATTTTACTTTACGGAAAACCTTATTGACTTTTACAACCCAATATTAAAAAGAAATTAACAGTTATATTTTATATATCACAAAATGATCGACTTCTATTTGCAGGAAAATGTTGGTCCCGTTGTGAAAAATAAATATGTGTACAGACCAGTGATAATAAATTATTCTTGCACTTTTTACTACAGTACACAAAAGGGGATTATAATAAATAAAATAACTGATATCCACAGCGTGCCTCTAGGTTTTTAATACCATTTAAAAGATAACAAAAACGTCCTACAACCGAAAATCGTCAAACTTTCATCGGGACGAGAAAGCAATACGATCAAACTATCTTAGAGTCCAAAAATGTAGACTTGGGAAATATAGTGATAGTGATTTAAGAGTAGCCGTTATTTTTAACGGCGATTTTCACTACAGCGATTTTCATTTTTAAGGCGAGAAGGAACAGCATAGTTGCCTTTACGAGACTGATATTCGGTATAAATATTGAATAATGCAGCTATAGTTGGAAGTAAAATTATAACTTAATTTGGTTAGTACATTATTGTTATTAGGATAAAAATTAGTATATTACATAACAAGTGTTGAAAGTGACATTTTTCACACGAGTGGGAATGTTGTCCCACGGGTGTGCGAAAATTACTTTCACTCCAGTAATGTACAATATTTTACCTACGACCACAAAAATATTTACCAAAAAACACCAATTTCTGTCTTTATTTAATACCTCCACTTTCAACACGTGTGCTGAAAAACATTTCAACACTAGTGTTGTAAATAAAAAAAAATGAAATTGGCACCATCTATTCAAACGTCATATTGACAAGTACTTTTCAATACGCGTGTGATATAAGGTACTTTCTTCGTTTTTTCTCACTTTCATGGGTGGTCGTAGGAAATAGTATTTTTTCCTACGACTATCTATGAAAGTGAGAAAAAAGCACGGCTAACTTGGCTAGAAAGTGCCTTATATCACACGCTTGTTGAAAAGTACTTTTTAACACTTGTGTTGAAAAGTACTTGTCAACATGACATTTGAACAGATGGTGTCAATTACATTTTTTTTTACTTTCAACACCAGTGTTGAAATGTTTTTCAGCACACGTGTTGAAAGTGGGGGTATTAAATAGACAGAAATTGGGGTTTTTTGGTAAATATTTTTGTGGTCGTAGGAAAAATATTGTACATCACTCGTGTGAAAGTAATTGTCGGACACTCGTGAGATTATTGCACTCGTCTATCGCCTCGTGCGACAACATTTCCACTCGTGTGAAAAATGTCACTTTCAACACTTATTATGTAATATACTATTTCGATACGGCCAGTGCCAGAGGCGTGGCGAATATTAATCGAAAATGACCTTTATTTTTGGTTCTTGCGCTAGATTAATTTAAAAATATTATATTTTTTCCGAAATTAGAATAATAATGCTTTAGGTAATTTTGAGTATAATACCTGAAAATGTTTTTGTGTTTCTATGACGCTAAATCTAAATACGACAATAATTAATAAAATTATAATCTCTTGGATATTTTTCAAATTTGAAATTAACCATCTAAAACTGCAACAAATCCCATTTAACAGCTTATAAATGACGACACACTGAGTCTAAAGTAGATTATAAAATGTTTAATAACCCACAACAGAAATAACAAAATAATTAGAAACAGTATAAAAAAACTATAATAAAAAAACATTCCCTTTTATATGCAAAAATTCAGAATAAATTCTCTAACCACCTGACAATTCCTTATACAATAAGGATTTCAACAAATAATGGTAAAACAGCTATTCTCCGGGCTATATGCCCCTCCGAGCGCTGAATTACATACCAAAATTTGCCGTATTTTCTTCTAACACAGTTAGATAATAAAATACTTGTTTCGAATGCAAGAAACTACTAGGAAGAAGGAAACTTTTTCTTTAGTTAGGATGTCGTCACCTGCAGACCGGTTTCGAACTCGTTGGTTCTCATCAGTACAGGATAGACGAACATACCAACCTTCCGAAAAAGTAATCCCTTAAAGCTACAACTGTCGTACCGCATAAGCAGTGAGACACAGGCAGCGCCATCCATTAGCAGTTTCGAGCATTCAGAGTAGAGTTTACCGTAAGGTAAAATTTTCAAACGTATGAATGAAAGTCTACTTGTCAGGGGTACATATAAATATGCAAAAATTGAGAATAAATTCTCTAACCACCTGAAAATTCCTTATACAATAAGGATTTCAACAAATAATGGTAAAACAGCTATTGTCCGGGCTATATGCCCCTCCGAGCGCTGAATTACATTCCCTTTTATATTTAACTAATTTTTGGTAAAATTCAGAATTTAGGTACATTGAGACCGAAGAATGACTTGACATGATCTGTTTTTAAATTTGAGTTTTTATATGAGTTTTTGTTTTGAAATATTGCACGTGTCAGAAAAGGTTTCACCTTCAACTGGTGTAAAAAACTTCCTCATTTCACTGGTTTTCTGTTTTATGGACATTTTGTGAATCGAATTATATTGCAGGTATTGGATTTTGCTATAATTAATTAAATAAATAAATAAATAAATCATATATTTCCAGAAATAGCTTACAATGATCTAAAATCACACTAATCCAAACGATACAATAACAAATATAGCACTCCTCTGCTATCACCAAAATTATAGAGCGCACAATGGCAGATTAGATGCTGTGTGTGCGCTCATTTACACCCATCATTGATGTTTTATGAGGTTTTATAAGAAAACAGTAACCAAAGAAAACTAACATAGTCACAATACTGAGCAAACTATCAACGAAAGTAACACCTTTTTTTTTTTTTTTTTTTTTTTTTTAATTTTTTTTTTCTTTTTTTTTGATAATTTTACATAATTACATCAAATGGGCACCAAGACTAAAGCATAAATACCCCTCTAACTTTATATAAGGTAACTAACAGTAAAGTTCGTTTCGACAATCCAATTGTCCAATCCAATTAAAAGTGTTAAAACTATTTAATCGGTCACACTATGAAGAATAAATGACCAATTCACCAACAACATCGACTACGACCGACCAGACCGATAAACGACAAATCACTGAACAATGAAACATAAGTGAATACCGAAAGAATCAGAAGTAGCCACAACGCAAGAAGCGATAATAACTGGCAACAGTTCAAGCAGCGATTTTGTTCCTCAAGACTGGAAGGTTTTTACATGTTACGTGTAAAGTTCATGCTTTACATCTTGTAGCAAAAACTATTCGAGAATGTTTTCCAGAGGTAGATGCATTAATGCCAATTTAAAAAAAAGGCTTTCTCGAATCTCCCAAACGTACTTAAGAATTTCACAGACAGTGTCCCGGCATTCCTGAACTGCCACAGCCCATTCTGGCTCTTTGAAGAACATGGTTGAAGGCAGCTTTTGATTATTTTGAATATTTCCAACAAATAAAATCTGTGATTTTACAATTCAATCCTGACAAAGCTGCAGTTATTAAGGAAAACCAGACAAAATTTCAAGATATTTTCTGATGAAATAAAAACTATTCATATTAATTATTATAAAGAATTACGTGACGCAATAGAAAAAGCACAAAATGCTCCATTGTCGTTAGTAGAGTCACTGCAAATAGTTGAAATAAATATACTGCTACACGCTTTAGGTGACGCAAAAAACGGTCTTGTTATAAGTAGTGGGAAATGATTCATTCACCATCAAGTCCTCACTGCCCCCTGCACATGTTCCAAAAAAAAACGGGTGCGGTTTTCAACAGGGTTGTTTAGAACATGTGCGGTTTTAAACAGGGTTGTTTAGAACGGGGGTGGTTTTAAACAGGGTTGCTTAGAACTACCGAAACAGCTGCTAAACAGCTATAAACCAGGCCTTGTTTCTGGAAACAGCTCCTAAACAGCTAAAAACAGGCGACGTGCGCCTGCGCAGGTCTGGCGCATGCGCAGAGGGCAGTGAGGACTTGATGGTGAACGAATCATCTCCCACTACTGTTATAGAAAGGTTCGAGAGTGTTTTAAAGAAAGATTTCGATTTTACCATATTAAGACAAATTTGTGATGGCGCATCTAAAGATCCGTTAACTAAGTTTAAAGAGTATTTAATTATGCCTGTATTACATCAGTAGATGTCGATTCTCAAGTTATAAGAACATTTTTCCATCACGGCGAACATCATTCACTAAGACAAGTGTGAAAACATAACAGATGCTGCCAATGTTTCACACCCCTTATCCATGTTGTGGTAACACAGATAACGTTGCTTTTACTTCTCCTTAAGGCGGCTACAGACGGCATGGCAAGCCTTGGCCAGCGTTTCAACCAGCGTTTGTAGAGACATTGGTCTTTGCTTGATATTCGCGCACCGACAACCGTACACACGACATGTTTTATCTTTGCCAGTGTTTTCGAGGCAAGTGAAAGCGAATCTCTACAAGTGTGTTCGCCCAGCGGTAATTGACACTCGAAAAGAAAGGAAAAAAATTCCTGTGAGGCCGTTGTTAACTTTTAAAAATTCGGAATGCTAAAAAACTATAGGCGTACGCGGACTACATAGTTTTTTAGTATTCCGAATTTTTAAAAGTTCCCTACGGCATCATAGAGATTTATTTATCATTCCTTTCGAGTGTCAATTACCGCTGGGCAAACTATACAAGACAGACAAAATGGAGTCCGATGATGAAGTGATAGCAGCGTCTGCTCTACTTTTAAGTTCAGCTGCATTATTTTTATCAAAAACTATTAAAAAAAGAAAAAAACGCAGGTGGTGGACTAATTCGCTTTATCTAAGTAGGACAACGTAGGTTAACTAAATAATATTTAAATGAACATTCACACTACAAATAATTTTTTAGGTACAATGAAAGTGATTTACTTGGCGATTTGAGAAAGGAGGCATCTCTAAAGTTCATTAATTTCTGCAGAATGTCTGCAAGTGATTTTGAATACGTGTGTACGGCGATCAAGCCCACTGGCGAGCTTCAACAAGTCCCTTTGATGTGTGTCGAAATTACCGCTTACTAGGCGAACCCTGGCCAGCGCCAACGTTGGCTTTGCTTTGCCATATGTTTTGCATCCACACGATGCGCCAACGTTGGAACGAGCGGGCATTGGCCAAGGCTTGCCATGCCGTCTGTAGCCGCCTTTATGTTCGGGTTTTCCAATGCCTTTAGGCAGCCAACCCAAGCTACGTGGTAACGCTGCTTAAGAGGGTGAGTGTTTCACAAATTTGTATAAATTATATAAGTGATTATTTATTTTATTATTATTTTATTTCTTTTATTGTACTTACTATGACGTGCACGTCTATGCCGCGTGGAAACAGTTATACCTCTCTATTTATCACATAAGTGGCCGAAACATTAACTATTTCATCTGACTTTGTGCGCCAACTCTTCTTAAATTTGCCCTGCCATGTGACAACTTTGTAAAAATTTAATAAAAATTAAATTTTATGATTATTTTATTTTCTTTGTTTAGTTGTTCCATGAATGTAAACTGTAGATTGTGAGAGCATAAAAAACCTTCCCTTGTTTATTGATGAACTTTTTTCTACCTATAAGCACCACGACAACTTGAAAGCCCTTAATAAAAGCAAATTAATTATTAATAAAAATTCTAGTATATACTTATTTGTTGAAAACTGCCTGTTGTTTTTACCAGGTACAAATAAAAAACAATGATTTTAATCTGTACAGGCAACCGGTTGATTAATGATAGTTACTGGCCCCTTGTTTATATTTCTCTATTCTACTTTTATTTTTAGTTAAATAGAGAACGTAGAAAATGTAAATAGTCCGAATCACTAATGCAGTTCAAAATCCTGCAATATCAGCTGCGGAGCAAATGGAAAAGGTAGGGAAAGTAGGGGAAGTAGGGTACGAACCACATACAAATGTGCAAATAAAATAAAAAATAGCGCTCTAAACAGAGCAGATAAGGCTTGTCAAAGTAGGCACGTTTGAAGTTTCCACGCCTAGGTAAAAAAAAAGTCGTCTACTAATAATGTGAAATGAGCCGTATGGCGACTTACACGTCATCATATGATATTCAAATTAACACCTTCCGGCTTAATTTGCTAGGAAAGCGATGTTATGATTGTGAGTGTGTAACCGACTTTATCTTTCCATCTGGTTATGGCGCTGGTAGAATAAATGACAGTGTGACCGGTACATCAGATAGGTGGGACATGCATACATGCATGGACAAGCTTATAAAAGTGTAAATTTTGATATTGCCTCGCCCCCTGTATTAAGTATTTCCAACTTCGTTGTACCTTTGTGAAATTCTATATCTGCTAGATGCTACATCCCCAGATATTGAGATATGCCACTTCGTGAGTTTAAAGAGTGGGTTGTGTAGCGTTCAGTATGGGCACTTTGTCGCCTGTCTCACAAACTGTTGTAACTCATGTTTAACAATTTTACCGAAAGCGCGGGATCTACGTTTGGAATGTCAGTAAAGCGTCCCCTATCTCCGGACTTGATGGACCTCAGGTTTGTCAATTTTACTGAAGGCGCGATGAGCCAGACACTTTATGAGATTAAAGTGCACGGAAAAAATTAAATTCTAGGCCTGTCTTAAATTACAAAAACATGCGATACGACAGTTCGTGAGATAGGCGATAATAAGTCAATAGTACACAACATTATACTTACCCTACAGATATTTAGGATTATTCCGCGAAAACACTTGTAGTATTTGGTGTAAGGTTAGCAAACAGGAAACTTTTCTGCCATTTGTTTAAGGCTTCATTTATCTGATGTCGTACGCAAATGCCCTGTAATATAGCTAAATCGGTATTTTTAAAATGTTTGAAAATGCTGTTGTAAAAAAGGGTAATACTCTGCGCGACACACAAGCGGCGTTCGGCAATTCAATATTTTTCATCTTTTTGATCGCAATTTTTGACAGGCACATGCCTCATTGTTGTAATCAGTACGCCTGACCACGTGCCTGTCAAAAATTCCGAGCAAAACCGATGGAAAAAGTTAAATTACCAAACGCCGCTACAGTACCTAGAGTTCCCCTACCAAATTACGTCGTAATTGGCGTAGTAGTAAACAACCTCCGGTTCAATTCAGTGGAAGGTCGAGGATCTATCCCTCTTCTTCTTTTGACACATACTCAACGAGAAGGGAATTACCTTGCTTCTCTGAAACCAGAACGGAAAGCACCATAGCAACCAGCTCTCTGCCGCAAGGCTGGGCGCTGTGTTGCCGCTTGCTCAATTTTTCCTATTAAGTCAGAGGAAACCGCCCAACCGCTGACATTAAAGTGCGAAATTATTTTACAATTTTAAATGCAAATTACAAAGCCGTATAATTGACGGAACGCTTTATACTTGTTAAACTGATTGACAGCTATTTTCAGGGTTTTTATGAATTTTAGGCTATTTGTAATCACAGTGCAAGAGCACTCTTGGCAACACAGTGTCCCGCCACTGCATGGACAAAATTTCGCCGAGCTCGACGAATCACTTCATGTTTTATTAGAAATAGGCAGATAAAGGATTCGTATTGTAAAAATTAATATAATAAAAGCCCTTAGTTCAGGAAATTGTATATTATTTTATTATTCACGAGCGGTAATAATACTAATTATTTACGAGGATAAAATTTGCAACACGAGCTGAGAGCGAGTGTCGTAAATCATCCGAGTAAATAATAGTCATTATCGCGTAGAATACTATACTTTTTCTACGACTATTCTAATAAAAGTCTGAAAATCTATGTATACTCAATATCTGGTAGGATTTTAATGCCGGCCGTTGTCGCATGTCATTATAGTAACACTCTGTTTAAACAACAAGCTTTGATCAGGGCCGGACCTCACATTTTGTATCAAATTGTATGACTGTTTAAATAGTGGAACAGCATCTTTCTCGAATTAATGTACTGAAAACGTATGTGAATAAATATGAAGAAATAATTGTACTAGAACTATGAATGAGTTTAAATAAACATGTGGTGATATTTGCCATCAACTTGGTAAGATAATTAAATTTTAGTTTCGATTAAACGAATTTAAAAAACAAAGTTTATCCCTAAAATCGTCAAAAATAGAATTAATGAAAAATCGAACAAAGTTAAACTTATTTTCATCAGGTCGATTCGCGGAACTTTCGTACACTTTATGGTTATGTCGTTTGTAGTGCAAAGGCTAGAAAAATGCAAACGAATACTCCCAATTTGCTTTTGGTTCATGCTCTACAGAATCATCTTAGAGGTGATCTTCTTCTGACGAACCGTCGTCACCGTCTGAAACATGAATAACTATGGGCTCTTAAGTGACCATAATATCTTTTCTTTCTCCCAAGTCTCCTTAATATCCTTATCGGTGTGCTGCACGTAATTAGACCATTGGTCGGCCCCCACATCATTTAATGCCATCCTCCAGCATGCTATAACGTCCTTGATCGAGTTGATGTGAGCATCATAAACGCGTTTGACCTGACTCCATACCATTTCAATGACATTGAACTGACAATGGTACAGAGGCAGACGTATCACTTTATGTCCAGCATCCCTAATCAACTCGTCAACAAAGTACGACTTGTCGGGTTTCATCATCTGGCTTATTACCTCCCATAACTTACTTGAATATGGCCTAATTCCTGATGTTTGTGAGTAGGGGGTGTTACTTATAAACGTTACGGACAAATTCCTGGGCCAGCTTACTTCCATGCAGAAAGTCTCTACATATCTAATTTTTTCAAACATCTTTAAATTATTATACAGACCACCCTCTTCCCTTGGGTAGCATTTTAACAACTTCAACCACCTTCCCTAGAAAAAAATGTAATTTTCACTCTTAACTTTTATTTAAAGCTCCAGTTTTAAACATTTTAAATTAGATTAGATCTCCATTATGTAAAAGTTTTCTGATTTTTTTTAAATTAATTACTAATTTCTTTTTAATGCGCCATAGCAACGTTTATCACAAACGATTTTTTCTTGAGAAATCAATGATGCAAATGTTTTTATCTTTCTGCCAGTCATTATATTACATACATGTATATGAAAGTAACTAATATAAAAATACAGTTAATCCCACAAGGACGTGGCGCACATATCTCCTCTATTGTCACGGGATCTTTAGTAAAACACTGGTTTCATCATTAATTACTGCAGCATTATTTATTAAATTAAAAGAAATATTTATATTTCACAAAAACCCAAAATGATGCCTACCTGTTAACTGCAAAATATTACCGTCGAAGCGGGAAAGTGGTACTGGACGTGCTCTGCGTCGTAGCGGTCTCGCTTGGCTCGAGGTATCGACTGACATTTTCGGCGATTCTCTCCTTCCAAGTCGACCCTTTGCGCCCTACCGCCAGTCTGATATATCGACGTGCGTGGAACGGCGCGTATTAAGAGCAGGAACGGGTGAATCGGGAATGAGCGAAAAACAATTTGGTGACAATATCTTCTTAAAAGTAGAAAGAAAGGTGTAAACTAAAACTTCTTTAATTGCACTAAAATGCGTGTATTTAATAAATAGTCCAGTCTCCTTTGTTATCAAGTATGGCCTGCCAACGATAAGGCATGCTTGCGACAAGGTGTGCGTATCCGCCTGGATAGGTGCTTTAATGGAATCATGCGCTTTCCTTGCAGCCTGTGCTTCATGGATGCCCACACATTTTCGATCGGGTTAGCATCAGAAGACTGGGACGGCCATGGTAAGCGTCGGATGCCATTTTCCGCTTTCCAAGCTTGACAGAGACAAGTTTGGAACTTGTTCCTCGAAACTATTTTTTTTTAATTATGGGTAATCTGATATCTACTACAGCTGGCAGCCTGTGCGTGCGCAGACAAAGATCGTATTACTATGTCTAGCCGCCAGTATTGTATTTATTAAATAAAACGGAGTTTCGGCAGCTTTCCTAATTTTATTTTACGAATAATCATACTTTTAGTACAAGGCGCGACGTATCAAAACGGGAAGCCGCTAATAATTTTAGACCTAAACACATTGAAAAGTAATACTAAAAGCATATGGGAATAATTTTTATCTTTGAATTTAACAAATTTATTTTATTTCAGAACAGTTCTGCATACCTTCAAATCAAAATAAAACCCAATAAATCCGGTGAAAGTCTTATGGTATACGAGAAAGAGTCAAAAATTCGAAATTGCGTTAAGAGTAAAGTACCCCCATTTTTCGCTTTAGAAATATTTTTTATTAAGAAATGTTGTTTTAATTTCAAAGTTATACCCAAATATCAATTTTCGCCTTACTTTGGACAAAAAATAGGATTTGATGTTTTTTTGTGGAGAACCCTGTATAAAAAGTAGATCGCAATGATACAGTACACAAATCATATTTTGTGTAGACTTTATTAGAGATAACCGTAAATTTTATGTCAGAATAGTCAGTTTCAAAAATATTATAGCCATTAACAATAAAACCTTAAAAATTTGACATATTTTTGCTGCACACCGTATTTTATTTTTTGGGGAATCAAAAGAATTACATCTAACTAAAATTTTATGATACTCTTTAACTTAAACTATCTTCCAAACGGTATATTTATTTCTAAAACTACAAAGTCTTTCTTTATTTAGGTTTTAATCGTGGTTCTCAAGAAAACACTGAAAACCCCAAAATATTTTATGAACATACTTTATTTGCAACAAATTAAGCTCAATCTAATGATGTGCACTTTAAATCCAAACAAACTTAAAATGCATATTTTTTATTTAAAATACATATGAATCAATCTTTAAACCCGAATTTCATAAAATATTTTGAGGTTTTCAGATTTTTTTGTGAGGACCACGATTAAAACCTAAATAAAGAAAAAGCTTTGTAGTTTTAGTAATAAATATACCGTTTGGAAGATATAGTTTAAGTTAAACTGTATCACAAAATCTCAGTTAGATGAAATTGTTTTGATTCCCCAAAACATAAAATACGTCGTGCAGCAAAAATATTTAAAATGTTTATGTTTTTATTTTTAATGACCATAATATTTTTGAAACTGACTACTCTGGCATAACATTTACGGTTATCTCTAATAAAGTCTACAGAAAATATAATTTGCGTACTCTATCATTGCGATCTACTTTTTATACAGGGTAATTCACAAAAAACGATTAAATCCTATTTTTTGTCCAAAGTAAGCGAAAACTGATATTTGGGCATAACTAAAAAATTAAAACAACATTTCTTAATAAATAAAATTTCTAAAGTAAAAAATGTGGGTACTTTACTCTTAACGCTATTTCGAATTTTTGACTCTTCCTCGTATACTATAAGATTTATTGGGTATTATCTTGGTTTGAAGGTATGCAGAAATTTTCCGAAATAAAATAAATTTGTTAAATTAAAAGATAAAAAATTTTCCTATATGCTGCGCACTTTCTGACGACGGTGACTGTACTACAGTACCTATTTGATGATTTTTGTGGTGGTTATTTGTAGGCAAATAATTTCTTGGCAAAACTAGGCACGAAATTAAGAAACCTTCCTAAATTAAAAAAGTGTATTTTGCTTGTTGCTTGTTGCGTCACTAGTTGCCCACAAAATTTTGACACACCTGGAAAAAAAATCAGGGACTGCGCCTGTTACCTTTAAATTCAATACATTTTACCTATTAAAATTTAGGTTAACAGTATACTTTCGACAAAGTGATTTGGTAATAATTAATTGTGTTTATAAGCTTCCTTTTGCATTTTACAAATTTTGTTAAAGTTACTTCCTGATTGGTTTTAAGAATCGTGAATATTACAAATGCTTTGTTGTGATTGGTCACAGACCGTGAGTAATAAAACGTTGTCCACTACCCGTAAATAATGACTAATAGTGTTTTTTTGAAATTGCATGAAAATGATGGTTTGATTAAATAGTCGTAGAAAAAATATTTTCTTCTACAAATTTTCATATTAAATTCAAAACTTGCAAAAAGATATCCGATTGGTTGTGACGTCACATGCCATGTAAATAAAAGTGATCTTATGGCTGATGTACTGTAAATTCAAGTCTTAATTTATTCTCTTGATAATTTTCCTACGGTTAGGAGCGTTTCTAGATAAGAAAAATTGCATTTGATTAAAAAGGCTGTTTAACAATGACACATAATCAGATAATTTCCTGGCTACCAAAAAGAATTTTCTTCGTTGCCGACAATTGATTCATTTACGACGCCTGTGTGTTTTTTACAAATCCTGACGACTTTACTTACATCTGCAGAAATTGATAAGTAAGAGCTTAAAGGTATTTGTTTAAGACAATGTTATGTGCTAATACGTTCCAAATAAGTTTTTCGCTCATTCTAGTTATTATTTACATTTAGACTTAGCTCTACCCCGCTACGAAATTAGTGAAACAAGCAAATGAGATTTTAATGAAAACTTTGCTGAGCTTTGTTTAATCCTTTTGGCTTAATGGAGCGTATTAAACAGTATTGATAAATCTAAACTAAAAGGAAAGTTCGTGTAGCTGAGGGAATATAGCTATAATTTCTTTGTATAAATAAGGAACAGATGTGGGAGATTAAAAAATAAGATTGAAATACTATTGTATGCATACAACATATTAGTACCAACTACCAAAAAATGTCTTACGAAAATTTTTTTAAGGAGTAGACCATGGATTTATTAGGACTGGATACGGGATGAGTTCACATTCTTTGAAGCCAAAACAAACCATTCTAAACGACACTGTAAACACAATTTGTAAACATTGGCCACATCTTATTTTACCTTGTATTTTTGTACAAAAATACGTTAGAAGCATCACAAGATTTACTAAAAGTAATAAAAGCCCCAAAATATTGTATTTTTCTGCTAAATAGTAACAAATTTAAGTTAAAAAGGTTTTATTATTTATAGGTTATGTTATGTTAGGTTATTTCTAAAGGCGATTATTTAAAGTCGCTCTGAGTCATTTATAAATCTATATAAATCTATACGTCGCACTTTTTCTTTTCTAGTTCATTAGACAAAGACGTACGTGTAACCGAGCGTTCCCAGACGTTTTTCGTAAGCACCCAGCAGACAACAACACTTCTGAGCTCCAACACTCCAATGCTATTTTATCTCTTTCTACTACCATTCTTGATTCAATTACGTAGTAATTCGTAGTCTTGTCTATGTTCGTAGTTCGTAAACTGCTCTCTCAAGAGAATAACAAACAACAAAATATTTATATTATATAAGGCTTCACGTTCGATACGCTCACAGTATACGGATATCGAATCCATATTATAATAGATCCATGGAGTAGACCTTCTTTTTATCAAAAATCTATTTTCTTAAAACTGCCATGGTATATATGATAAAAAAATATTCTAAAAATTGCCAACCTATAAATATATTCTTGTCGGAATGGTTACAAGAAGGAAAGGTAGCTACCTACTTAATTTAATACACCAGTAAAGAAAGTCATTTTTATGGGATAACAGAATTATTGTTTTTTTATATATTTAGAAACTAGGTGTTTTCGATATTGTTATCTCGAATTCCTGATTTTTGCAACGCGAGCAAAGGCACTGTTTTAAGTAAACCTTGATTTTACCAGTGTATCAAAAAATCATCAGCAGTCCGAACAAAACACCAAATTCCTTAATTATCATATAATATATAATATTGCATTGTATCACAACTAAAACATTATTTAAATAAGCCAACCCGAAACAGCCATTTACGTCTGAAAATGTCAAATTCTAACAAATTACTATTTGTTTTGTGTATGTAAAGGGACTCGAAAATTGAAGAGGGTATAACAGATTTACATCACTTTGGATAACTGAGCCAATAACCTTAGAGATAAGTGGCATTGGTGGTATATCCTTATTAAATTCGCCTATAAAGTAGACTTTAATATTGTTCAACAATCGCTTGCAGGAAAATATAAATTATCTTGGCTTAACGAAAGCGTTTGAGAAGTTAGTTTGTTTCCTTATACAGAGTGAGTTGAAAGACATGCACAACATTCTAGGAGTAAATATAAGTCAAAAAAACTCAAAAGTTTCACTCTGATTTTTATTTGTTTTCAAATTACAACGTTATAAACATATAATAATAAAGCTTTATTTTCATTTTTTTGTCGGTGCAAAGATGATAATCATTATCTTGTTTTCTGCCGAGATTTGCTTGTTCTAAAACGCATGAATGCAGTTGTCCAAAAATTGCCCATAATTTTCAATGCAATCAAATTTGCGACATCCCATCAACCTTCGCCATTTTTGGATTTGCGTCAAAAAGGAAACCCCATTTTTATTAACTATAATAACTGCGTGTTTATTTGCCAGAACTTCAATAATAAGTAATATTGTATAACAATAATAACACTGGTCAACACAGGTCTTGTTTCCTTTATTTTTTTTTCTGTTATTGGGTATTTCTATGGCCCTGACTATGAAAAAAAATACTGGGAGATTGCTAACAGCTTTACTTTTTTAAATATACAGTTTTATTATTTTGACCAAAAAATGCAGAAAATTAATACATTATGTTAACAAAATTTCTATTGAATACTATGAAATGATCTTTTATAAGATTTCCTTGAAAGAACGACTTTAGGTAGATCTCGTTGCAAACTCCAGCAGTAGTCTGCCATCATATGTGAGTCCCACCGCCCCTGATAGCGCTCTTCCATTGTCCGAAGATCCTGATGGAATCGTTCACCCTGCTCCTCACTAAAATCACACAGATTTTGTGGAAATCGGTCTAAATGAGAGTGCAGGAAGTGGATTTTTATGCTCATGTTGCACCCTAGCTCTTGCAAGTTCGATAGCATGGATTCAACAAGCTCGACGTGGTCTTCAGATTTCTTTTTGCCTAGGAAATTACTCATAACCAAAACAAATGAATTCCAAGCTTTGGATTCGACTTCAGTCATTGATTTGACAAAATTAGGATCTTTCACGAGTTGCCTAATCTGTGGCCCATCACAAATACCAGCTTTCAATTTTTCTGTACTTAATCCTGGAAACTTGCGTGAAAGAAAATTGAAACATTCGCCACTTTTGTCAAGCGCCTTCACAAACTGTTTCATTATGCCGGGTTTAATATGAAGTGGTGGAAGTATGATGCGGTTTCGGCTAACTAAAGGCATGTTTATAACATTTTTGGTACCAACTGTTAGCTCTTCCCGCACTGGCCAAACTTTTTGTGACCAATGGTGTTGCTTGTCACGACTGTCCCACAGACACATGAAACAAGGGAACTTCGTGTATCCCCTTTGTTGACCTAAAAGAAAGTTAACCATTTCCAGATCAACGCCAATGACCCATTTGTGATTTGGATACTTAATTTTTTCCATACCCTTAGAAACATTTGCGTATTCTTCTTTTAAAGTCACCGAATGCGAAGCAACTGTTGTTAAGAAACCGAAGGTTCCACACGCATTGAACTTATAGTGTCCACATACATATGTAAATTAGAAATAAAGTTTTGTTTTTAAGTTTGCATATTTGTTCAACATTTAATACGTGAGATCCTAGCCATATTGCACAATAAAAATACAACAATGTCCAATAAAAAACGCAAATCTAAGTAAAAATAGTAAATAAGGGTAGTTAGCTGTAACTCAAAAACAAAAGCTGTTAGAGAAAAATTGTTGACATATTTAAAAAATACGCGTCAATTTGAGATAGAAACAAAAAAAAATCACAGGAAACAAACAATTTTTGTTTTTTTGTTGACCAGTGTAATTGCTGTTTGTTATTTTAAAGGCTGAGATATCTGACAACAAGTCATCGGCTAGCTACTATATATATATATATATATACAAATAAGACCTAACCTAGAGTACTGTTCCCACATCTGAGGATCGGCATCACCAGCGACACTTAACATCCTTAATTCTATCCAAAAGAGAGCCATTCGATTCATCAATGACCCAGTCCTCACAAGAAAACTCCCTTCTCTCGCTCATCGCCGCGCTGTTGGGAATTTATCCCTTTTCTACCGGTACTTCCACGGATTTTGCTCTGAAGAACTGGCCGGTATTATTCCCTCCTTGACTCTTCCTAACAGAACAACAGAGGAGCTACAAAAGCCTAGAACAGACCACTTCTCTCGCTCATTCGTACCTAGGATCTCCAGATTATGGAACAAATTGCTTGCAGATGTTTTCCCTTCCCGACCTAACCTTCAGTCCTTTAAATCCGGTGCCAATAGACCGCATTTCTCTTCCCCTCAGACGCCCATGGTACGTTAGTACTTAGGCTTTAAGTCTACGTGGGATGTCTTGGATAAAAAAATCTATGTACCTATCAAATAACTGTACACTCTTTAGTATTGCTGGTGTGGGCCAGTAAACAGATCTAATTTGCCGCCACTTACAGTATTATACACGTGTCAAATAACCCACTGTCCAATAATTAGAGTTTCTGAAAGTAAACTTAAAAATGAACAAAATAAAAGAACATTAAAAAGTAAACTGAATGTTTAATTTTAAAAAAGGCATTGTTAAATATGAATTAGCTTGAGGGGTTGCAACGCCTTCACAGGGCTAGGACGCTATCTCAAAACAGTTTTATCTATAAAAAAATGTGGCTATTAAAAACATTTGCCTTTTCTTAGTGGTCCTAAAATTAGATACTTAGCTTTATGTTCTTTCTGGAGCGCACTCCTTCACTAATCTGTTTCATGGGGTTTAAGCAGGGACCACATCCAAGGTCTCTCCAGACTTTCACAAACTC
This sequence comes from Philopedon plagiatum, assembly GCA_963971165.1. Lineage (NCBI taxonomy): Eukaryota > Metazoa > Arthropoda > Insecta > Coleoptera > Curculionidae > Philopedon > Philopedon plagiatum. The sequence continues at coordinate 13,152,690 of OZ020192.1, forward strand.
AAGCACAGCCAAACAAAATCAGAGGGGGTCCTTTTAGCACCTCTTCTAAAAAAACACCGTCCAGAGATGCATGGGGTTTATCAATCACATGAACAATCAATACTGGTTAGATAATTAACCAGGAGGTTAATTAAACCATATAGTAATAAGAGCTGGGTTTTCCTAAAAAAACCGGCAAGGTCAAATTTCAAAACATTGAAATTTGTTCAGAATTCACGTCCATATAAAATATACGAAAATAAGGAGGAAAATCGTCCCTATTTACCCTTTAGAGTCCCTAACAAAGATTTCCCTAACAAAGGATTACCGTAAAATGGGGTGAATAGGGTCACTTTTCAACTTTATACCTCGATAACTTTGAAACCGTTGTCCGGAAAAATTTGGACATAGGTTACTAGTATGAGTCCCTATTTGTACAATAGAACTACCATATAGTTTTAAGAAATTCAGTAGGAGTCAGCATATATATATTTGTTTATGCCCTGACCGTATTCACCCCAAAGTCGGGGTCAATAGGGTCACCCATTAAAAATTACTCTAAAATACGAGTAAACCGCTGCTGGGTTAAAAAGTGTCAGCTAAACTGTTTGAAAAAGATAATTTTTGGCTTTTTTTGCAAACATAGGTAACAAAAGTTACATATTAAACTTTACATAAAATATTTCGTCCAGATTCACTAAGAAAGTTTAAGATTTAGTACTGGTTTAAATTAAGATCTTATAGTTGATCAGTTATGTTTTGACAGGTTTTTGTCCTGTCCTTGTCATTCAAAACTTATGAATTATTGTAATATTTCGGCGATTTACTTGGTTGCCACACGATTTTCATCCTGGAATGAGTTGCTGTAATGAATTTAGTTCTATTAGTGTGGAAAGTACATACTAAAATTGTCCTTTTCCTGATAAATTTGCGAAAAAGCTCAGAAATAAGTTCCTAGAATAAAACTGAGTTGTCTTACACTTGGCAGTTTAAAACTTTTGATTGTCAAATTAGACCGGACTAGCATTGGATAATCTGGCTGTTTGTGTTTATCTTGTTTGCTAAAAAAAGCCAAAAATATTATTGTAAAAAATAGGTTAAATAGGTAAATACAGTACAAATTGGTTTCTAAACGTACCTATATTACGAATCAAGTGTACAGTAATGGCCAATAATCTATATCAAATTTTCGCCAAAAAAAAACAAATTCGGTTTAACACAAACACCAGGTAACATAATAAAACACTAATTATATAACTTTGTTGCTGGGACACTTACCTTTAAGTTACACAAACACAAAAATCTTTGTCCGTTAGTTTTAACAAAAAGACGGGACACGTTTACGGGATAACTTTTTTGCCGCTAAATATTACGAATATTATCGTGGCTAACACGCCGCTACAGGTTGTTTAACAGCACACATAAATATCACGTCCGGTGTTGGCAAGTGTCAACATGTAAAAGCCATGTTCGAAACTCGGCACCATTCGCGAATTTTATTTTTAAACTGGATTAAGGTAACGAACACACTTTGACCCTATTCACCCCCGTGACCCTATTCACCCCATTTTACGGTATCTGTTTAATCAGGAGGGCTGTAACTAGATTTTATTTAGTTTTTCTCAAACAAGGATATTAGAGAATCCAACCCTCGGAGTGGCAACCGACAAGTGATGGACAATAACTCCACACTTATAAACGTCAGGCAAGAAGGTGTGTTCTGTTACTACCTCGGCTTCATCCTTTCGTGAATCCATGCGACTGATCCAAACAACCCGAAAATATCATTACAACAAAGGTTAAACTCGAAATGACTAAGTTGAATTAATAGTCTCGCGAATCTACGCGATTTTGCAGTAACTAACGTTAGGTATATTAGATAGCAGTTTTTATTTCCTCTATAGTAATTCTTTTTTACAATAAAGCTAGCTGCAGTAACAAACAATAAAATCTCCGTATTTTATTGTTAAAATCTCGATTTTGACTGGTGAATGGAATTCTCAGCATCAATTTTCGCTCAACGTGTGGTGTGGTATAGTCGATGGTAATTTAATGGGCCCTTTTATTTTTGAGAATAGGCCAATAGGAGACCAATACTTGGAATTTCTACAAAATGATTTACGTTAAACGATTTTCCTTTCAACATAAGAAATAGATGGAGCTCCCATACGTTTTGCTCGTCAGATAGGGAATATGCATGTAATCCAAAAAATCCTGAAATATTTTTTTTTGTATTCTCTACATAAATTAAATGTTTATGGCAGTTGCTGTTATCTCTTTATTTTGGGTTTTATTAACAAAAAACAAGGTTTTATTTTGCAAATTTTCCTGCAAAATCCAACATCTCGTAAAACGGACTTCTTTTGTTTGTGACGTCACTTTTTTTATTACGTCAACGTTTTATAATGGCTAGTCACGGCTAGTGTAATGTAAATTTCAGTGTAAATCCATTTTCTTGAGTTTTTCCCAAAGACTAGAATATTTAGTCGATAGAAAACCTTTTGTTTTATTAAACAGACTGGTTATAAATGACCAAAACGGAATTTGTGCAAAGAAAATCGGAAAATTGGCTGGAAGTTAGTGCTGGTGGATTTGCCTTTACAATTTAGTTAAAAACACTTATTGTTTATTATACCATAAAAATAAATGTACAGCAACATATGGTTACTTGAATTTAGCGATACTAACCTTTACAGATACCTCTTAATGTAAAATTTTTGATTAAATTTGCAGTAGGTACTTTCTTCGACATCGATTTTTTGGGCACATGAAAAAGGAGGTTTGTAGTGCACACACAGTGATACTTTTGCACATTGGCGTACTACAATATTTGTAGTTTATATTTTTAATACATTTTAACGTTTAATAAAAAGAATTATACACAAATAGCACTGTAATAAAAACACAACCGCTACCAGCATAAACAACTAAATCAGCTGGGAAACTAATGCCGGTCTCCATATAACTCTGTACTGTAGCTGTCAGCTGTCTTCTTGTCTTAGTCCGAGAGTCGGTAATCATCTTGTGTTTCCTCTCCCAGAAAAATGTTCTACAATTATTTTAAAAAAAATCACCTTTTTGACTTTAGGTCTTGTCGACTGACATTTTTCTATTCCTAAGCATATAACTTTACAATATTAACAATCAGTTTGGTAAATCAATTGATAGAGGATAGAGGTACAATCATTCGAGAAAATACTGACTTGCTTTCGGACTATCACAGAAATTCTTGATTTTCTAGACGTTTGTAGGTAGGCAGCCCTCGGTTCAGCTTTACGTTAACATGTAGATTGCCACTTATCCTTGTGACGTAACTTTTTTGAGCCGGCAAATGGCTCCTTTTGAAATTGTAATAAATTATACCGAAAAGTAAAATTTTTTTTTAGCTAAATTAACGCAGTAATTTTCCTCAAAATAGCAGTTTTGGGGTTGTAATGACCTCCTTAAACGATTTATGCAATAAAAAAAAAATGTGCATATTCCTTATACTTGAATGATACTTTTTCAGGACGATGGATTGGTCGCGGGGGATCCTGTTAGCTGGCCGCCGAGGTCTCCAGACGTCACACCGCTAGATTTTTGTTTGTAGAGCTGGTGGAAAAGTGAGACATGCAAATTAATAGTGGACAATCGAGATTTAATGCATCTCGCAACGTATTTTAAATGCTTACGCTTACATAAAAGAAAAACAAGAATAGCTCAGGAGAGCAATGGGTTCTGTCCGTAGGCCCAGAAATGCCTAAAGGTCCGCGGATGTATCTTTGAACATTTATTAAAAAAATTGTAATTAAAATAAATTATTTAAGGTATTTTTCAAAACGTTGTAATTTGCTTCATAAATACCTTTAAACTTAACTTAAATTAAGATCTTCTAGTTGGTCAGTTCGGTTTTGATAAGTTTTTGTCCCGTCATTGTTAATAAGTCGTCGCTAAAAACCTACGCGTTATTTTAATTTTTCAGCGATTTGCTTGGTTTCCAAATGATTTTCATTGTGAAAGTACGTACTAAAATTGTTATTTGCTTAATAAGTTCGCGAAAAAACTTAGAAACAAATTCATAATATAAAACTTAGTCGTCTTAAACTTTTAGTTGTCAAATTAGACTGATCGCTCGATCTTACGTTGGAAAATCTGGCCGTAAAAGTGCACATAATGAAACAACGTTAAAAGTAAATGTCTAATTTAGAAAAAAAGGAAGTGCATCGTAAAATATGGGTTAAGCTTTACAAAAATAATAATAATGATTCTGAAGCTAGCTCGAGGAAGTTGCAACGCCTTTACAGCACTAGACCACTATTTTAGTAGGTTTTCCCGATGAAAATACTCATTCAAAACATTTGACTTTTCAACTTGATGTCATTTAAAGCTTGGACCCTGGAACATCAAATATCGACTCCACAACTATTCTTTGTGGGGGTTATTCCTCCACTCCAAAGGTTTTGAGAGCAACACAGGCCCAGGATTTCTCCGAACCATTAAAACGTCAAAAAACTGACTTCAAAACACCGTGACTTAATGAGATAATTTCATGGAGTGAATAAACCGAATAATTAGATAATAAAGCCGGTTAATAATATGATTAGAATCCATGTCCATTTAAAACATATATCTAATAAAAATAAGAAAAATCGTACTACTTACCCATTAGAGTCCCTAACAAAGATTCATCTGTAAAAAACAGGAGGGATGAAAGTAGACTTCAATATCCTTTAAAAAAAAGGCCTTCTGTTCCTCTAGCGCTTCAGAATGATATCGGACAAATGACAACTCAAAAGTCATAAACGTCAACCAAGACGGTTGGGCCGATGCCACTACCTTGAGTTCATGCTCTCGCGAATCCACGCGATTCGTTTCAACTACTTAAAAATATAATAGTACAAATATTACAACAGCTATATATTTAATTTATATACAGAATACAGCATAAAAAACAATTCGGAATTATCTGAATTATATGTATATTGCCTATTAGAACGGTCGCCCCGGGCAGCCGCCCGGTCACCCGGGCTCTTAAGACGACCCTGCCTTTCTCTCCTTTATATTCTTATTACATCTATATTATTTAACTCATATAATATTTATTTGATCCGATTGAATCAACTTTTTAATAAAAGAACACGATCTCTGCTCGTCCAATTGAAATGCAGCTGCAGGCCTTTTTCCCGTTCCAGCAGATACTCGGCAGGTCTGCGTGCTGCTATTCGACGGGCCTTTCAAACTTTTAATTGGATTAAATCTAATTCGGTTCGAGTTACCACGGCCCGAGGGCCTTTCAGAACAAATCAATTTCCCTTTCAATAAATTACGAAGACACTGGTATTTCTATAATGGAGATACTAGAGGAGACCTGTTCATTTTCCTCATGGCTTGAGTTTCTAGCACGTAAACACAGCATTGCATGTTTTTTTTTTGTTTTGGATCAATGTAACTTTTTACACTGGAAGTAAATCTTGCACAGAATTTAGCTATATCAGATTTTAGATATTCTACCTTAAAAGTCCCACAAAGGGGATTTTGAGGCATACTTCCTAATTACATCAAAAATTTTGAAAAAATCTCTCTCAAGAATTTTTACATATTAATTGGAAACTAGGGGTGTCGCGTTTTAGTTTGAGCAATAGCATATCTCATTTGGAACCTAGCAAATCGCCTGCAGAGGACGCCACGTTCTTAATTTGTTGCCGAGCTCACCCATAAACGATAAAATTTAATGTGATGTTTCTATTACATGATGTATAAAAAAACCTTAACCTAAAAAAAAATAAAAATCTCTGGTAGGCTATAGATTCGTTTGACAAATGAGGTGAAACCTCTGATTAAAAAAAAATTCTACTCTAAATCGTATCGTTCATGAATAAGCTTATCCGCAATTTCTATTTGCAAAGTCTCCCTAATAGCGCCAGCAAGCAAGAGGGTGATAGGTTATAGGTTGTATTTCTTAGCTGTCAAAACCATCTGTTGTGGAAGAATTTGTTTGATGTCGGTACTTAATTTTTTATAATTTTGTTATAATATTGACGAAAACCCTGTTTGATTATGCGAATAACAATGCCGAAAGCAGAAACCTACCAAAAAATTAGTAATAAATGGGTGATTTAACTCTTTATCTGGTCACGAAGTTTGTTTTGAAATGGGTTATAAACAACAATTTATTGTTTGATATTTAAGAAGCGCCGTGTATGATAAGGCGCATACGCGACATTTGGTGGAGGCGCCTGGTTCGTTCTCGTTGGTAAGTTCCTCCTAACTTGCCAAGGCATTGTTAGAATTTATTACTCATTTAGAGGTCATTTTTACAGTGTTTTTTTTTCAGGTTATAATAATATAATGTACTATTAATAGTTTTCTTTTTGATTTCAGGTAAGAACTTCTTTCATAAAATTGAAACCGAAACCATTTTGGTAAGTGATAACTAAGAATTACTTAATTGAACCTAATAGCTTCGGGTACCACTATTCACAGGGTATCAAGGAAGTCTAGTAACACCACAATATTTACAAACCGAGCCGTTTTTTTAATATATGCAAAACACGTGAACTTAGATTTTTATTTTTGCACATTTTGTTAATATTTTTTTTCTAAATTATGATAGTTGTCAATCATAAACTTTTTTAAATGCCAACATAACTCATGTGGCACCTCATTTTAAAGGAGTTTTCATTCTAAATACAATTACAAGTTGTCAAGGTTTTTGGTTCATCCGCTTAAAGATGGAAGCATATACAGGGTATTCCGATAAGAATGTGAGGTACCATCTCAGGTAAGATTGAAACCTTGTTTTAGAATAAAAAGTCTTTAAAATGAGATGCCACATAACCTATGTTGGCATTTTAAAAAGTTTACGATGACGTCACAACTTTGACAACTGTCAAAATTTAACAAGAAAATATTAACAAAATGTGCAAAAATAAAAATCTTATTTCACGTGTTCTTGCATATTTTAAGAAAACGACTGGGTGTGTAGATATTTTGGTGTTTCCCATGGATTTATTAGGACTGGATACGGGATGAGTTCACATTCTTTGAAGCCAAAACAAACCATTCTAAACGACACTGTAAACACAATTTGTAAACATTGGCCACATCTTATTTTACCTTGTATTTTTGTACAAAAAATACGTTAGAAGCATCACAAGATTTACTAAAAGTAATAAAAGCCCTAAAATATTTTATTTTTCTGCTAAATAATAATAAATTTAAGTTAAAAAGGTTTTATTATTTATAGGTTATGTTAGTCCTAAAGGTGTTTATTTAAAGTCGCTCCGATTCATTTATAAATCTATATAAATCTATACGTCGCACTTTTTCTTTTCTAGTTCATTAGACAAAGACGTACGTGTAACTGAGTGTTCAGACCGAGGTTCAGCCGTGTTCCTAAACAACCATAACAGACAGCAACACTTCTGAGCTCCAACACTCCAATGCTATTTTATCTCTTTCTACTACCATTCTTGATTCAATTACGTAGAAATTCGTAGTCTTGTCTATGTTCGTAATTCGTAAACTGCTCCCCCAAGAGAATAACAAACAACAAAATATAAGGCTTCACGTTCGATACGCTCACAGTATACAGATATCGAATCCTTATTATAATAAATCCATGGTGTTTCCAGACTTTTTTGCCACTCTGTATTTATGGCGTACCAGCGAAATGCGAAAAGAGCGCGGTACTGTGGTGTCGCGTTAGCAGTACCTGTAGCACCAACTCTTCAGGCCGAATTAGTTACCCCGTCGGAAGCTGCCCCTACGTCAACCTATATAGTAAAACATAAGTGATTGTGCTGTAAGTACCTGTTTTAAATATAAATAGTGTTTTGGTAAACTTTACGATATTTTATCATCGCCTACAACCCCCTACGTGACATTGGTTACATGCGCACTGCTTTTAGGCGTATACGCAGTGGCGGTTGGTGAAATTTCAAAGTTGTGTATCTCGGTTCATACTTACAGGACCCGTACCAAATTTAGGGGTTTTAATAGTGAGCCCACTGGGAATGTTTTGGTAAAGAAAAAAACATTTTGTAATTTGCAAAAAAAGTTAAATTTTTGGTGAGGCCCACCCAAGAAAAAATGAACACGTCTAGGTATTTGCTTTCTTTTTTTTCTAAACAAATTTTACATCATTTTGTCGACAGGTTTTAAATTTTGAGAGAAAAAAATGTGTTAGGAGAAAGTTATAGTCATTTGAATTTTTTAAGCCTAAAATATAATTGTACAAAAAACTCAAATGGCTATAACGTTCTCCTAACACATTTTTTCTCTCAAAATTTAAAATCTGTCGACAAAATGATGTAAAATTTGTTTAGAAAAAAAAAGAAAGCAAATACCTAGACGTGTTCATTTTTTTTGGGTGGGCCGCACCAAAAATTTAACTTTTTTCGCAAATTACAAAATGTTCTTTTTCTTTACCAAAACATTTCCAGTGGGCTCACTATTAAAACCCTTAAATTTGGTACGGGTCCTGTAAGTATGAACCGAGATACACAACTTTGAAATTTCACCAACCGCCACTGCGTATATGTGACATTATTTCGCCAAAACTTGACGTGTTAGGGAAATTTTACGGCCAGATTCGTATTCAGTAACCAAAAATGCATGAACAATGCTTTAGAAAGTGTCTAGGAGAAAACCGTGTCGAACAATGTTATTTTTTTAAAATTCTAAACCTGATCAAATTTTTTGTCGTTAGCTTTATTCTGGCCTCTATAATCCCTGCAAAACTTACTTCGTTTAAAACGCTAAGTACTATAATCTGTCAGTTGTCATGTAACAATCCAGGTGATTATCACTGTAGGATCCCTTTTAATTCTGCAGAACAAATAGCTGCGCATTAAGAGTGTAAGTTTATTTTTTCCTTTCTGTCTTTACATTTTTTAATAAATTAACTTAAAAGCTTTTACTAAAATTAATACACATTTTTTCTTTACCTAAGGCCTTAGGAAGGTTAAGGAACTGTAACCTAATAATAATTATTGATACCTAAATTTTTATTGCAAAGTTAAATTCCGAAATTTACTATATTGACGAGGTATAGAATTAAATCAGATTCTATGGTTTATCCAATTTGAACTGAGAATGCTGACAGAAAAAACAACTGAACAATAATTTACCCTGTTGGTCAGTTCCATGGACAATTCACACCAGAACATATTTTATTAATCGCAATATTCTTTCTTTTCCTGACAATCACGGAGTAATCAGATTTCTTTCTATCCATATTGGCGAAAGTGCAATACACAAATAATAAAAAAATGTGTTTAACTTTTTATCGTACCTTCTTCACTTGTGGAAGTATTGCTGGTTATCTACTTTGAAATATTAGTCATCGTAATATTCTTTTCTCTCCCAACGGAATACGATTTCTTTCTATCCTTGTTGGTAAAAGGTGCATTAGTAAAAGACAAATAAAAACAATATTATTGCCAATAAAAAAGAATGTGTTGAAATATTTTACCACAGCTGCCGTTGTTTGAGCAAGTATTTCTGGTTGTCTACTTTGAAAAATTTGTCGTAATCAACTCATAAAAATACATTTCTTATCTGGCGAAATACTTAGGTACCCGAAAGAATCTTTTGAGAAATTGTATTGTGCAATACGGAATAGTGTGTCAAAAGAAAAGTTACTAAAAATGAGTAAATAGTTATATTTAGATAAACAATTATAATAACGCGAAGAAAAAGTATTCCCTATATTATTAGTTCCATATAATATATAATGCAATGCCTGTCGATATCACTATAACCGACACTGTGATCACTAAGATATAATAAGTATTTAAAAGTAGTGTAGCTCGTCTTGCGTTAAATCTAGCGTTTTATTGAAAAGCAGTAGCGTTTAAGTATACATTATTTTACCCCACTGGTAACCAATGGTGTTTTGATATAAACCAACCTGTTCTAATTCTTAAATCAATCATAACTGTTATTGCTAAAACAATAATAGTGTTAAGCATTGAATTAAATATAGTGGTCATGGCAAACATTGTCTACCATTGATTTAATCACAGTCTCTTTGATACCATTAGTGTTTTGTTTGTGACGCAGGACGTCTTAATTTTCTTCCTAATTATAAAGGTAAATAAATCAAAACTAAGAAGGTACAAACCAACTCCAGCGTATTCAAAACATTTGCTGCAGGTAAAATAAAACAATGCCATCGCCCTAAATTTATTTTCTGCCCTCGCAATGATAATCGTTGGCCGGATTTTTACGAGACAGCTTACAGATTATGGCACTTAGGCCATCAAATGGAGCTAATTTTCCAGGAAGCGACTTAAAATCATAAAGCAAAAGCCGTGTTGTGTACAACTGTCCGGCCGGCGTTCCACTAGAGCCTGTTATTCATTAATCCGACCGCCGGCATTGTCCCACCTGTCCACAGCACGCTGGCGCAATTTATATCTGCCCACTTGATGGATGAATTTATTCGCCCTCTTCAGCAGAATTGACGCCGCCGACCAACAAAGATTTACTATTCCGTTATGTATTTTATTTTAATTTGAGAGTAGTACACTCCGGTCCGATCCGGACCGCTGCCAAGTTGAGATGTACTGAATTGCGTTGATGGGGGTGTAATTAATAGCTGAAATATTAGTTTCAAGGTGTGACCAGTGGTGGATGATGATAAGGAGCGGAAGGCCGCCCAAGACAATGTTGAAAATGTTTAGAAACTCTTTAATTCGACTTATTCCGAACATGTAGGGTGTTACGAAATTGACTGCACATATTGAAACCAGTAAATCCCGGTATGAATTCAGACTGAGAAAAAATTATAAATGGAGCTTTGCAATAATACGCTGGTTATCGCTCCTTATAATTTCTCTAACCAGCGGTACCCGCCACTGGCAAGAATCACATGATACCGAATAAGTGGCCAATTCGATTAATAATGTAACAGGTCAGTATTAGAAATATTGTTATAAAATTGTTTGCAAAATTGTTGTAAAATTCCTTTAAAATATACTTCTTTTGAAAATGTTATTAACACTAACAAAAGCTCCATTATGCTCAATACTTAAAATGTTTCACCGATTGTCATTGGCCCATTATGGTAGTTAGCAAATCGGGCGATCAGAGCGCAATCGTCTTAATTTAAATCGCCAATAGAATTTCGATTTGAAAATCAGCATTAAAACAAGAAAAAAGACAGGGACAGGGATGCAAGAGCGCGATAAGATGTATTTTTTTGTTGTCAAACCCCATACGTGGAAGGAGAATGTCGGTACAAACCTATTCTTTTTTTTTTTTTTTTGATCGGTCGGTAATTTTTCACAATAATAAAATTTCGTATTATGGGAAGGACTAAAACCGTTTTTTATGCAAATATTAATTGCAAAAGTAGAAACCTAGCAAAAAAAGTAATAAATGAATGCCAAGTGCTTTAACTGTTCTTATGTGATGCTGTCAAATGTTTCAAGAAGTTTATATTTTGAACTCTGTTTTCGACTAAGTTATATCAAAAATTTTTGTTATAGGATTTTAAAAAAGAAACCCTTACAGAAATCATGTCTTTTTGCAAATATTAATCCTGTACCTAATAAATTTTCAAATACGTAGGAAAGTAATATGGTATTTCACGTAAGTAATTTTTTAAAGTATAATGCGTTTTTGGAAATTATAAATTATTATTGTTTGACAATTCCAGCCTTATTTATTTATTTTTTTAGTAGAACAAATTTAAAACATAATATTCCCCTCAAAAATAAAATTTTTATAACGTCGCAGGGAATGAGACCTGGGGGTGTGCATCTGGTCTGATTTTCGGGTGTTATAAATTAAACTAAAAACAAAGCATTACCATAACACCCTGTATATATTAATTTCCACGTTTTGTCTTCTACCTCCGCCCCGCGAATCTTTCAAAATCATAGAATACTTTTTTGTTCTCTAGACAAATAGAATATAATTTGTTTTTGAGATATGGCAAAGCCCATTTATCCAATAATCGACTCACAAATTAACACATCTTCAATTAGTCTGGAGACTGCCTAGAGCATTCATATCGCTTAAAATTGCGAAAAAAAGTTTTCCTGTGCAAAATTTTGGCGTGTAATATGCACATAAATAAAATGTGAAACAGATTCAATAACAGTAAAATCGATAAAGTTATCCGCAAAATGCTTGTTAATTAAAACTTGCTAAAAAGAAAACTTAAAATCGAAAACACCTCCCGAAAGACTTTTTTCTTAGAAATGCCAATGTCTATATAATTTATTGAAGGGCTAATTGATTTGTTCTAAAAATCCCCGGGCTGTGGACCCTCAAATCGAATTATATCTAATTCAATTAAAAGTTTGGAAAAGCAAGCAAGTAGCAGAAAGGTCGGAAGAGTATTTTCACTACAAAAAGAACGACTGCCGAAGCAACTACGATGATTTGAAAACGTGATATTTCCGTTCAATTTTGTTCTAAAGTTAAAAATTATCCGGCCAGATTTTCCAGCGATAGATCGGTCTAATTTCACAACCAATAAATTTTAAACTGAAAAGTGTAAGAATAAGACGACTAAGTTTTGTTCCATGAATTTATGTCTGAATTTTTTGTATATTAAAAAAAGATTTTAATAAATACTATAGCAACTAAGTAATAAAACAAATTGTTTTATTACCTATTTAAAACAATTTAAATAATCACATTAAGTTCAACCCTGTGCTGCTATTATCCCATAGCAAAGTACCCCAAGCAGAGTTGCCAGATAAGATGGGTACAGGTAAGGTATTTAGAAAGTATAGTTACATATTAATAAAACGTTATACTTTTCCGTGAAAACGCAGGTCTGGCAACGAAGCAGTTTAGAAATTATTGCAGTCAATTTGTCAAACGGTATATCTTTGAACAGAATTTACTAGAAAATAATTTTATTAGGAAAACAGGGTGATTTTACTGCACTACAATTTAATTTGAAGCGGTACTTACGGTTCCTAATTATTTAAGTATAAATTCCTAAACGATAAAATTTAACTTGACCGGAATTTCCTTCCTCTTTGATCCCTTATTTCCTTGTTCCCTAAATGATTTAATTCACGATTTGTAAAAATACACGTTCTCTGTTCGTCAAAGTTATATGCTACCGTAGGCCTTTGCCCTTTCTAACTTTTAATTGGATTAGATCTAATTCCGTTTGATGACCACAACCCGAGAAGCTCCCAGAACAAATCAATTTGCCTCTCGATAAATTATACAGACAATGTTATTCCTGCAGCAGGGATAGTAAATGAGTTTTTGCATTTTAGTGGTTTTTATTTCTCTTATGTATCTGTATAGGCAATATGCATATAATTCAAATAAACTTGAAATATTTTTTTTTGTTAATACGGAATATGCAGATAACCGAAATGAATCTAAAACATATTTTGTTATATTCTCTATATAAATTAAATGTTTATGACGGTTGCTGTTATCCATTTATTTTGGTTTTTAATAACAGAAAAAAATTTCGAAATTTGTAAAACGTTATCCCGTTGGTTGTGTCATCAAAAGTAAATTTATGACTCATAAATGTTGTAGAGTTATCGAAAAATCAATAAAAAGTCATTTAATGCGTAACTCATCCAATTAAATAGCAACGCACTTAAAGTAGAAGGTTTCTAAAATCTTATTCATGTATATTTCAAGCCAAAATCGGTTCAGGAACCTTCCAATCTTGCAACAAAAACTGGCATTTTTGCGAAATTTTGACATATCATATCTTAATAATTTCGAGTAAATAAACTGCAATTCTTTCTTACGCGGATTTCACAGGAGACAATTTTTTTAATTTTCTTAAAGCTGATTTCACAGAACTACTTAAAAATCTTACATTTGAAAAAAGGCGGCATTTAATTTCCCAGTTAGACGAAGCTCCTTGTAATTTTTCCAGATATGTCAGAAACCGATTGAATACCCAAGTTCCGAATAAATGGATTGGAAGAGCAACAATAGGGACAACAGTTTTTGTCATTGGTCGCGAGGTCACCTGACTTCACCCCTTTGGATTCTTTTTTGTGGGGTACTCTGAAGCATAGGGTCTATAAAACTCGCCCTCGGGACAGGGAAGAGTTTAAAAATAGAATAAGGGCTGAATGTGAAAACCTGAAGAGGCATCAATTGACAAATGCAGTTGGCAGACTTAAAACTAATTTAATTAAATGTATGGAGAATAATGGCAGGCTGATTAAAAATTAACCTTTTGTTTAAGGTATTTTATTGAAATTCATTTTGTTATTTTGAATTTTAATTATTACCTGATTATGGAAAACCCTGTGTAGGCTTCAATAACTTTAGTTACATTATTCTGTTATTGACACGAACCAAAACTTTTCATTAGACATAACTTTTGATCGAAAACCGAATAATAAAACAGTTCGAAAAATTGGCATTTTCAAAAAAGTAAATTATCGACAACCCTTTATAAGCTAAGTCAATTTCAGTTAAGCTGTTTGGTATCTGAGAGGAAGTAAAACTTTTTATAAAGAATAACTTTTTTGCGAAAAATTCATAATAATAAAGTTTCCCATTTACAAAATTTTACACACGCTGTATAATAATATGGCGGTTGTTATAAACCATTTGTTTTCGTTTATATTAAAAAATAAAAAGATTTTCTTCTGCAGAGTTTCATACAAAATCAGCAAATTGCAAAACGTCGTGATCCTTTTGGTTTGGACATCGCATGCCATGTGCCGTGTCAGTTTTTAATTTAGACGTTTGACAAGTGACAGTTGACAAGTGACAGGTGGCATTTGACATGCGATAAGTGACATTTATATTGCTGACGTAAGCCCCACTGACGTAGACTTTGATGACGTACTTGAAATTGACTCATGCGCAATGGTGGCCGAGATATGACGTCATAGATCACAAGATAAGATTCCTCTGGGGTACGGAGGATGGTGAACATATCATCTCCCCCTACTAAAGTGCTATTATAACTGGTGTATTGTAAATTAGAGTGTTCATTTATTTACTAGATTATTTCCCAAAGATTAAGATACTTTAAGAAACATTACATTAAATTTGATTAAAGAGACTGTTCAACCATGATCACAAGGACAATCAGAAAATTTCCGGGCAAACAAACCTACTTTATTTTCGTCGTTGCCGATAGTTGATTTATTTATTATGACTGTTTATTTTTCTATTAATTGTTGCATCACATGCAAGTGCAGAAATTAAGGGAGTTAAAGCTTAAAGTTATTTGTTTAAGATAGTGTTGTGTGAGAAGGGAATCGTGCTGAATGAGAATAAAAGTTTTATCAAAGTACCAAAAGTATGTCGGGCCCACAATATTTTTTGTTATATTCTATGACCTATGGGTTCTTTAAATTTTATCAGTCACAAAAGAAGATAATAAACCTGCATAGCCTTTTTAAGAGAAAGGGACCTATTTTAAGATATTCCGTCTTTATCGAAAATTCGCCTCTTTTCGGTTTGATTCCGACGCATAATTCAATTCTTATTCTTCTTCTTAGTGTGCCTTATTCTCTCAAGACGTTGGCGATCACGTTAGCCTATCTGATCTTATCTACTACCGCCCTGAAGACATACTGACATACATGGTATACCGGTCAACTGCCTTAAGTTTTTAAGCCGGGAGTTGCGGCGTCTTCCTGGTCCTCTGTTACCATTTAGTTTTCCTTCAATTATGAGTTGTAGGAGTTCGTATATTTCGTTTCTCATAATGTGACCGAAATATTTGCTCTTCCTTTCTTTGATGGCCAGAATTAATTCTCTTTCTTTTCCCATCCTGTTTAGTATTTTGTCGTTTGTAGTATGCGACGTCTACGAAACTCTCAACAGTCGACGGTAGCACCACATCTCGCGAGTTGCTTGTGTGTTGCTGCTTCTTATAACATTACTGAGAATACGTAGCATTGTGGTACTCTTGTTCATGTTTTTAAGCTCAATCTGCAGTTATAAAGAACACTACGCATTTTATTAAAGGGGCTTCGTGCTTTTTCAATAATCTTAAAATTACAAATTTTTGACCAAAAGTATGTTTACAAGCAAATAAAAAATCTTTTGCAATATTTCTTTAGAAGCAAAACTAGTTTCTGTAAAATTTATGTAAACAAATTGATTTTTTCGGCATGTTCCTCGAGATGAAGCCATTTGAACAAAATTATATCTAATCCAATTAAAAGTTTGTTAAAAGCGACTAGAAATCCACTTGATTAACGATTTTCACCACAAGTAAAAGATGTAAGTTTGGTAAGTGGAAATTGCTTGTTTTAACAGAAACTGGATCAAATCATGGTAAGATAAATGGAATTTAAAGTAAACGAAATGGTTAACTGTGTATCTATTGCATGAGAGGGGAATCGTGCTGAATGAGAATAAAAGTTTGCAATGTTTTTTCTGATATTCTATAATGGTTTCTTTAAATTTTGTCAGTCACAAAAGTAGATGATGAACCTGCATAGTCTTTTTATCAAAAAGGGGTATATCTTTATCGAAAATACGCCTCTTTTCGGTTCGATTCCAAGGCAGAATTCAATTCTTATTCTTCTTCTTAGTGTGCCTTATCCTCTCAAGACACTGGCGATCACGTTAGCCCATCTGATTTTATCTACACTGCCCTAAAGAGTTCAGCAGATGACATACTGGTCCATTGCCTTAAGGTTTTAAGCCAGAAGCCAGAAGTCTTCATGGTCCTCTTTTACCCTTTAGTTTTCCTTCAATTATGAGCTGTAGGAGTTTGTATTTCTCGTTTCTCACTATGTGACAGAAATATTTGCTCTTTCTTTCTTTTATGGCTAGAATTAATTTCTTTTCCCATCCTGTTTAGTATCTTCGTTTGTAGGTTGAGATGTCCAAGGAACTCTGAACATTCGGCGGTAGCACCACATCTCGAATAATTATATATTTTTTAGTTGCTTCTGTGAGTGTTACTGCTTCTATACCATATTGCAATACTGAGAATACTTTAGCACTCTTGTTTTTGTTTTGCAGTCAATTTCCAGTTCTCAAGGACACTGCGCATTTTATTAAGGAGCTTCGTGCTTTGTCAATTCTTGATCGTATTTCGATAGATGGTCCCAATTTTCACTAATTATGCTACCTTACTATGTTATTTTAAATACCCTTTCCAGTGTTTGTTGGTTAGCTGTTATATTTATAGTACTGTTAGGATTTTTACTGACGACCATTGTTTTTGTTTTCTTCATACCATATTCATCACATACGTTTATAATTCGGTCCATAAGCCCTTGGAGGCCCTCTTCGCTATCAGTCATGACGACAGTGTCATCTGCCTATCGGAAGGTACTCCATTACCATTAACTGTAATCCCAGTTTCTGTGTCAGAAGATGCTTTATTAAAGATGTCTTCCGAATCAACGTTGAACAGCAAATGTAACAAGATACATCGCTCCTGTACACCTTTTTCTATCTTTCTTTCTTTAGACACTTGATTCTTAATCTTTACTTTGACAGTCTGTTTCCAGTATAGACTCGAAGTTATATGTAGATCCGTGCCATCTATGTTATAGGTTTGTAGAATTTCCATTTTTACTAAGTTAAATGATTTTTGGAAGTCTATAAAGCACGGATAGACGTCAGAATTGACGTCCCTACATCTTTCAATGAGAACACCGATGGAGAATAGTGCGTCTCTCGTTCGAAGCCCATTCCTAAAACCAAACTGCGTTTGTCCAGTACGAAAAATAGAATGTATGCAACCCTTACCTCCTCATATCCCAGCACTGGGGAAGACCAAGTTTCATGTTTGTTTTGATTCTGTTACATAGTCTCCGAGACAGAAGAACTTCCTTAACACCAATTTCTTACCGATAACTCCTGTGGTAGAATTACCTTACGATTGCTACCTCAATTGCATCCCACTGTGTACTTCTTTCATTTATCTTAAATTACTTTAATTCGTGTTACTAAAAGTCGATTTTCCACTTTGCCGCACGCCAATGGTTTCCGGTTTTTCTGCTAATGAAAGTATACATTTCCAGAAAAGCAATTTACAAAATAAATGATTCGCGGCGCTTTTAAATAATCTCCGGGCACTCCCAATGCTTTAATCGGGAGCGCTTTCTAAGTAATAGGTAACAGATTTCCAGAAGATTTACTTTAGTAAAATCAAAGTCAATAAGCACCTTTTACAATAATGAGCTTAAAAGGAAACTTAACTTACAGAGATAAGGATAAGCGGCATTTAAATTTTGGTTTTGGTTCGGCTCGAGTACATAGAAGAAACGCTTAACGTCATGAATATTAGACTTTTTGTTGGTTTTAAGTATAACAATTTCGGAATAGTTAAAATATTGATTAACTGCTTTAAGGTCAGTAAAGGGCTTTGTTTTTTATACATTCGTACTCGTTCTCATACCTGAGCAAAGCTCATTACTGGTATCAAGGAGTTAGGCCAAGTTATAATAAGAATCGTGCCCAAACAATTTAATAAAAAATTAATCTCATTGAACACGTGTAATGTGACAGCAATCATGTTATAATCATTGTCAATAGTGACTCTAAATGCCAATTAAATTTTTTATCCAACGCTTTCATATAAAGAGTATATTATTGATGAGGTTCTAAGCATATCAAGTTATTTATAACTCACTAGTAAGTTATAACCATAAGTCACTATTGGGATATTTCAAAGGAAATTCTTTAAATTCTTAAATTAAAAAATTATTCTACTCGGCCCACGGCCTCGTGGTCTAAACTTTTTCTTTCGAGACTTATAGTATAGTCCATCCTAGATATCTGCAACCGGCAAAAGAATTTAAAGAATGCAATGGAAGGTGTAAACAACGTTACAAATTGTTTGTAAATCAGTTTTGAAAAACTGTTTAATTTTTCGTTAATAAGATTTAAACTTTTTACCATATCTGGTTCACAAACAAATTTGCGTAGTTGTTTAAGCCATCCCATGCATTCTTTAAATTATTTTTCCGGTTGCAGGTATAATGGGCAGACAATACCATAACTCACTTGAATAATAAATAACTACTACTTCAAAAAGTTTTAAACAGGCTGTAAGATTGTTACTTATCTGTCAGTACCTACAATCATTGTTGAATTTAAAGTTTTCAAAGCGTAATTCTCTCCAAAGTTAGGTTGCAGCAGTAAATAGAGGTGGATATGGATTCCCAATAAACATAATTTACACTCTCTGATGTTCTTTTTACTTTCTCTGAGTATAACGTGTTGATGTATGATATACGTTTTTATTTTTTTTTTCACATAATTCACGCTCTATGACGCACATTTTATTATTTTTTTGTCATATTATTGTATTGTATGATCACTATTTATCCATAACGCTGTACAGGGTGTTGGAGGTGTTAAGTGGTATTGGAGCTATCAAAGATTGTAGTGTCCTACTTTTTGACGAAACGGAAGATTCTGGTGTCAAATTTGTCATGGCTTTCTTAGTTGTTAATGTACATGGTGATTTTGGAAATCTTCGCTTATTAGGCGCCCCTCGTATTTCCGTTATGCGTTAAATTATCAAATAGGTAAATACTGATATTTACAGAGTTTTTACGCGGACTTCAGTGGCGTAATCAGTTTTTTTAAGTTTTAGTTTTGAGATAATGACCCAATTTGTGATTTTTTAAATGGGTCGCCTTGTATATTATTTTTTATATTTTTTAAGCATAATGTGGACTTTTCAAAAATATATAGTTGTTTATATTTATTTTAAAAAACACGCTTCAAATTCGTTATTTTTAATAATTTACTTTATTTGTTACAGTAGGCCAAGGCAAATTTACTGGGAAAAATGCATGAATAATAATTATTCTAAAGATAAAACATTTCAAAAGATAACTTTACCGTTTCTTATATTTTTAATAGTGTATTAACACTAACATTTTTTAATTTAAACAAATAACTTCGAATATTGACATTTGATTGATTGCAAAGATACAAGAATGACATTGTTACATAAAACTGAAGTAACCAAAACAAAAAAAAACTGAAACTAAAAACAACCAAGAGTTTTTTAAAGTTGGTTTTTAAAATGGCACCCGTTTTCTGGAATGCAATATTAGCATATTTTTGTTATTCTTCTTATTTCATTTAAAATAATTGTAGATCTATTATGAAGAGCTTGGAAGGTCGAACCTCACGAAGTTCCGCTATAAATTCATGTCGTATCTTATAGGCGACGTTTAACTTTGGTGGTCGAGCCACTGCGTTCGATCACCGAAGTGAAGCTACGCCCGGCACGGTAATTGCTTGGATAGGTGACCGCCATGTAATGCCGTGTCTCGCACTAAATAAGGAAGGTGGCAGAGGAATTCTTCCTCGGCCGAGGTGGTACCACCCCACGCATCCTCTTAAAGGGCTGGTGAAATCCCTAGGGATGTTTCCAGCTCCGGATGTGTGAGTCGATCCCCCAGTACACCCACGGTACATAGTACTTATACTTCAGTCTTCATGGGCTGTCAGAAGATAAAAAAAATACACTTGATTTTGCATAAAACTTCATAAAAAAGTCTAAAACGAACAGATCGGGAGGCCGTGGGGGCCATCGCACAGTCCCATTGGTACCTATCCATCTTTGAGGAAAGTTATTGTCCAGAAAATGCCTTAATAGCCCAGACTTGTTTCTTGGGCACCGTATTGTTGGAGATAAACGGAATTATTGTGAATATTTTCGAGCAATTCTGAAATAACTTTCTCAAGGATTTCGATGTATCTACGTGCTACAGCACGTAGATACCCTAGCAAACCCAAGCAGACCCCCTTCATATATCTCCTGTTTACACAAACGGCACAATGTAACAAATAGATGGCCTTGCCAGTATATATTTATAAATAAAGAAATAAATAAATTCAATAAAAAATAAATAAAAATATACGAACACTATGCTGTTCGTAAAATCTTATATAAATAGAGTATTGCCTGTTTAACTGGCTACATATATGAATAAATTAATTAGATAGATCATTTTATTTGGGGATGAAATATTTTTCATACACGATTTTTTTTATCATAAAATAATTAAATTAATAACGCATGGAAGAAAAATACAACTTAAGAAATGTATTTACGTTTCCATCATCAAGAAACATGAAAATACCGATTTTTCATTGTTTACAACGAGCTAAAAAACGGCTATGTATAAAAATTTAATTTTTGTCGGAAATTCCTGGGGGGTACCCCTATCATATACATCGAAAAATGGCTGGTGAGTTTGAGGTTCATTTAAAGTTGGTTGAGGGCGGCCGTGTCACTACTCATCCTGTAAAACCGCCACTGAAATCCCGGTGATTAAGCATCGTATATTGTTTCGCTTTATGTAACCGGACTCTCTTCGGCGCTCCCCGTCTTTCCTCAGCGCTGTTGCCGCATTTCCGTAGACAATCGGAGATGGCCTCCGCTTCGTTCCGCTTGCGACGGATTCGCATGTAATCTGATCATCAATCTTACAAACAAACGCCATTAGTAGAGGAAGCACTTCTATATCCCCCTAATGGCAATTCAGACAGTAAGTCAAAGTTGGAAAATTGATAATTGAAGAAAATCATTAATATACTTTCTGACATTTATTTTGCCAAAGTAAATCTCTCGGAAATCTGCCACCTATTAATTTGAGTAAAGCGCTAGGAGTGCCCGGAGTTTATTTAAAAGCAATTTAATTTGCTGCTCTCGTTTATTTGTAAAGGTTTTTGCTCAACGAAAAACACATTATTTATCCAAAATGACTTGCTGAAAACAGTTCTTATCAATCTTTGACAGTTAATTAAAGAAAACTGTATAAATATAATTTTTTCTACGACTTTTAAATACGTAATGCCTCTATATTACGAAAAATCAAATTGTACAAATCAAAATGTTATAACATTTTTTTCTACTCCCGTACTCTATAATCGAATTAAATGTTCTCGATATGTTTCATAATAATGTTCATTATGATACAAATTTTCTTTATGAAACCGCGGTATTGGCCAATTTAAAATCCATCAGCCAGATTCTCCAACGCAAGTCCGGTCTAATTTGACAGCCAAAAGTTTTAAACTGACAACTTTAAGAATAAGACAACTAAATTTTATACTATGAATTTATTTCGGAGCTTTTTCGCAAATTTATAAAGAAAAGGGCAATTTTAGTATGCACTTTCGACAATAATAGAACTAAATTCACTCTAGCAACCCGTCCCAAGATGAAAATCATTTGAAAACCAAGCAAATCGCTGAAATATTCGAATAATTCATAAATTTTCAATGACGTCTTATTAGCAACGACAGGACAAAAACTTGTCAAAACATAACTGATCAACTAGAAGATCTTAATTTAAACCAGTACTAAATCTTAAACTTTCTTAGTGAATCTGGACGCATGTTTTTTTAATGAAGTGACCTTTAAATACAAATGATCTGACTTTGACAGATCGTTTACTAAAATTTGCATTTTTTAAACTTTACAGAATATTTAATTTAGAAATTATGTCAGATTATGCTATGACTCATAGTGAAGAATTTAATTTGTTTAACTGTTGCTAAATAAACAAGTGTTGCTTAATTTAATATCTATTAATAAATGTTCTTAGACAAGATACTGTAATCAACTCTCATATAATGGACTAGAATTCGTTCCGACACCCTAATACAATATTACTTCAGTAATATTATAAGCCCTAGCTGGCGTCGGAGTTTTGGGGGTATGACCTAGCGATTTTATTGTATTTTCAAGAGAATCCAATTTTAGTTTTTAAGAATTTAGAGAAAAATTAATGGTTGGCCTTGCAGACCAGTTTTAATAATAGTAAACGCCACAGGCTTTATATATAAAAAAAGAGAATCCAAAAAAATCAATTCTCGATTGTATGCGGTATCTCAGATATTGAAGAAGAGATACAATTTTTACTTATGGAGCAGTTCAAAGAACGTTAAAGTATTTGAGGTAAAGACCATATAACATTATGCCAATTTAAAAACTTGGTGCCGATCAAAAGAATGAATACTGTCGTTTGGACAGACGAAGCAACTTTCTCAACTGCGGGAATGTTTAATAGACGAAATGTTCATGTTTGGTCGGATGAACAGGGGCGTAATTCAATCAACATTTGGTGTGGGATATTACAGAATGAAATTCTAGGACCATTGCTTTTCGGGGAGCATTAACTGGCAAACGCTCTCTTAATTTTTTAGAAAATGAAATCGAAGATACTCTCGACGAATTGCCACTTGAAGCACGTCGACGTATTATGTGGCAACTGGTCGGAGCGCCTCTCCATAATATAATCGAGGTTCGCAGTTTTTTAAACCATCTGTATTACGAATGGATCTGTAGATATGGAACGTTACATAGGCCTGCAAATAACCTAGATCTCACACCTTTAGATACATTCCTTCGGGGTCATTTGACAAATGTATACAGCAATCATAATGAAAGTATTGAAAAAATCCAAAGAAAGGTGAGAAATGAAGTAAGAAATCTGAACGAAAATGATGCTGAAAGTCTTATAAACACACTTCAGAGGCAGAGAAGAATGTATGAAAAGTGCCAAGAATTAAATGGTGGACATGTGGAAGATTTCTTTTGATATTTATTCGCCAATGTTAACATTTATCTGTTTGTTGTTTATGTAATTCATTTGTTATTGTTTATAATTATAATCCCTGGATATTGCTTTGAAATATTAATAACTAATAAAAATCAACATTTATTGTTTAATTGAATAACTCATTTTGCATAAAAATAAAATTATAAATTCAACGTGACTAAAGTATTATTGTCAACCTTGATATTAACTTTGACTTACCTACGAAGAAAATTTAAAAGGGTAGCAGGTATTTCGTTCGCAACCTGGATAGTTACGTTTATATTCATGCGAAATAATTTTTAATTTTCAATATTTCAAAAACGATTAAAAAACCGCATAGGGTATGTTATACCAAACATGTCTAAAACTTCTAGAATCCTCAAATATGATAAAAATCATACCATCCAATTTAAAATAAGCGAGAAAATCGATGTTTTATACCATATTTTTTTTATTCGATGCTCAATTGTTTTGCTGATTAGATATAAGAATGATCCATAAAAGTCTCAAAACTTTCACATTTAACATTTTTTCCCATCTTTAAAAATAAAAAAGTTAGATAGCCTATTCACTTTTATTTGGATATACCTGTACGTTCTTCATTTACATAAAATGATACTTAAAGACTCTTGTTGAGCTCTGGTAGTTAATTAACAATAATTATCACAAGAAATTCCTATTATGAACTGTTTAATAAGGTTGTGTGTAATGTGTTCGAAAAATTATCATGGTTTTCTTAGCCAAGTTTTGTGTGATTTTTACAATAATTGATATACAACTGAAAATATTTTTAAAATATAGATATGAGTATACCAGTTTCTTTTTCGTGTATACTACTAACCAAAATGTCCGAATACAATTTTATCCTCTGTTTATAAAAGAGTCTGCAGGATACTAATCTATCGAAGAATATCCTTTCTGGATTATGCAAGTTGCCAGTCTGACTTCCACAAGATGTCCATTAGCAACAAGTTCATTCTACGAATTCGTCCACACGAACTACCACATATTATGCTTTAATATAGATAAGAATAAAACGCTCCACCCTGTTAAAATTACAACATTTAAAAAACATTTTAAAATCGCGGCTTATCCCATCGTGCATCCTGCACGCTGTTCCAGAAACATAGATTTATGACAGTAAATAAAAAGTTTTTTCATGTAAACTTTTTTATCCAAAGTGTTTATATGGTGATGAGATTACGCACTAGTCGGATTTTGCCTTTGAAGTTTTTAATTACTTCTAAAGGATGTCCCAGTGGGTACTTCGGGATTTACTTTTTAAATGAAACCAACAATTTTAGAAAAATAACATGCATGTTTATTTTATCAAAAAGTAGATATATGGCGGTTCTGTTTTAAAAATTAAATTCTCCTTCGGCTATTCTTACAGATGACCATTATTATTTGTATAAAAGTGTCAATATCATTTTGCCACAATTGGGATTCAGTTTCACCAATAACTTGACGAATATTTTGGTTCAGGTCATTAATCGTCTGAGGATTCTCAGAATAGACCTAGTCCTTGAGCAAGCCTTACAAGAGAAATCACAGGGGGTTAGATTACATTATCTTGCAGGCCACTGAATATTACCATTTCAAACATATCCGTAACAAATCCAAAGTTTCCCTCGGCGTGTGATACATGGCGCCATCTTGTTAAAAGAACATATTGTTTAGGTGCATACTATCTAATTGGGCCCATATAAAGTTTCTTAACTTAGTGCGGTAGCGTTCGCCATTAACATTAACCATTTCACCATCGTCATGAGCAATAACACCTCCAGCCCACAATGCCCATCACACGGTTACTCGAAGAGGACGTAAAGATTTTTCATTAAATCACCCAATGATTTTCACCATGTACGTATTACTGCTATATTCTCACGCCCTCGTTTTAAGGGTGTGGCTAGGGGCGTGAAGGTAATGGAACCTTAACTAGATCGAAATCAAACGTGAGTTAAAACCAAACTTAAATCATTTATTTACAATATATAGGAACATTCAATCTTGATATAAACAGAAGACAGATATATGTAATTTACTCTCGAAAGACAACTTAATTTTATATTACTTACATTACAGATTTGAAGATCATTTCTTCTACAATTTATCACAATCACAAACGCATCGGATCGGGGATCGTAAACTCGTGTCTTTTCTAACTCTCGTCTTTCCGATCGCCCTATCACCCAGTCAGCAGATTTCCCCTCCTTTTGGGGCGCGTTGACTTTAGGTCAGAAGCCGGAGTTCTGCTGACTTGATAATTCAGCGTCGTTTAAATAAACTATTTAAAGTAATTGTTTGATTTTATAAAGTAACTATAATATTTCAGAGTTGCAATTTTAATGCATATTCAATAAATAAGCTACATCCTGCCAATGTAGAGGGCAATAACTTATGAATAAGTAAAATAGGATTATGGTTTATTTATTGAACTTCCGAATATTGATCTATGAAATATTATTGGTTTTTCCACATGTGACAATATTGTTCGCATCCGATCTACCCGTTGTTAAAATTTGAAGCAAAAATAAAATATTCTTTTGTTTGGTGTTGTACCACTGACAGCAGTTTAAAATGCGAGCTTGTCGGTTTCCTTTTCGTCTTTTTACCTTTCAAAAATAAAGAAAATGTGGTTATATTTGTGTGAAGTGGATTAAATGTTAATTATATTATCCTATTTACGATAATGACATAGCTAATGTACCGATAATGTCAGTTTTAAGCAGCAAGAAGTGAAAAAATTGCTTCTAGTTTCAGCGACGGATAGTATTCACAAGAATGTAAACTGAAGAGTGAATACATCATTTTTAATTAGCTCGAATTAAAACCCTAAATAGGTAAATATAATTTATTGTAATTATTAATTTTTATACAATACATTATAATTAAAATCAAAATCTTCTTAAATAATTAATTACCTATCTATGCAAAGTCACTTTGTCTTTCTCAAGTGACCGTCGACATGCGAAACAAGATCTCATTTTCTACCTAAAATATTATTTACTCTATTTCAATATTGTACTTTAAAGTATATAATAATTTATACTTACTGGTTTTTCTGATATATTATTGCAAATTAAATTAAATATTATTAGATTATTCACAAAATAGCGCTGCGGCGAGATCGAAGGCTTGTCAGATTTAAATTTGAACTTCTGAATATGAAAGGCGCGAGCAGCCATGTTGTCATATTTCGTGTTTTGATTAGCTGGACGGCACGTAGTATTGCAAAGCACGTGGTTGTTTATGAGCGATGTTCAGTACGGCATGCGACTGGTTAGCAATTGTTTCCAAAGGTTACGTCTTTGCTTCATCATTTTTTCGTCGTTCACTATGTAGTAGTAATACGTATATGATTTTCACCTTCCCATAACCTATATTTTGCTTGTTCACATAACCCGCGAAGTAGAAACGAGCTTCGTCGGAAAAGATCATTTTCTTGCAAAACTCTGCATTATTTCTAACTTCTTCCAAAATAAAATTAGCTAACGCACGGCGATGCAAGTGGTGTAATAATTAAGTTGCCGGGTTTCTAGATGACACATCGTTTGCTGAGAATTATTTTAAGCCAAGTCCACGTTTATACTAATCTAAGTTGAAATCACACGCGCTTAACGCATCAAAATGTACTATGTCCAGCTCGCAGAACAACCTAATAGAACTTTATCATTGGCCAAACTGAACAATTACATTGAACCATATCCGTAAGTGCCCTACTCTGTAGAATTATTTTGTACCAAGTCCACAGCCAATTATAAGAAATCATTCATTCACGTGTCATAAGGCTTGGTACAAAATAATTGTTGCATCATTACACCAAAATAGTCGTGCGCGCACAAGAATTCTTGTGTTTTAATAGTTAAAAAACCGGACAAGAAAATTTTGGATCAAGTTTGATGTTAAATAACTTTGCTAATATTACACCGTTTTTAACGAAATTTTTGGTAGATTCTAGACGCATTTATCAAGATTATCACCTGCTTTTCGATTTAAGACAAATTTGAACATGTATGTATGATATTGTAGCGGGGGCAGCAAATGATACTTTTCCCCCCTTAAGTTCTAAACACCCTGTGGAGAAAGTAGGCGATGCGATGATGTTCCAGTGTATTTCATATGGAAGTTTCATCTTCGCTCAACATTTTGTTTTCTGTTCATTCCGATATCTGTTCTTTTTGACAGCATACAATTTTTTAAGAAAACTCTTGTAATTTTACCCATACTTGCGAAAAAAAAATTCACATCAACACATCGCCGCCCAAATAATGTGATAAATTGCCTAGCAACAAGCGTTTTATTTTATCAACAGTTAGTGTCAATCTTGAAATATTGCCTGGACATCCATCGAGAAGACGCTGCCCGTGCCGTAGCTCTAAACGACGATGTAGGTTGAGCATGTTCGGGACATAGGGCCACGAATTCGACGACAACCAGCTCCCGAAAGCATCCCTAACTTGCGAATTGCTCTTTTAGAAGAATGGGAAAATATTTCTCAAGAACAAATCGCCAACTGCGTTGACAGTTATTCTGTTGAAACAGCCCAAGAAGAAATGGTGAGAGATAAATTATGTCTCACTCTCTCATCTTCTTTCTCATTTTAGCACTCTCCGTTTTAATTTCGTTATAATTCTAATAATCAAGACCTGTTGTAAACATCAATTCGGAATGTATGAAAAAGAGATAGCAGATAAATAAACATGCGTCGCATTGTTTTCCCATCTTAATTAACCTAAAAGGGCCGTCCTTGAAAAACTGTGCTGGATTGAATTTTCATTACGATTATAATATTTTAAAGTACTATTTAATGAAAACAATTATTTTATTCTAAATATTTACTTGTAAATCGGAATAAACCTTAATAACATTACTTGAAAATCTTGGTCGAATAAAGAGGCCCTTGATTAAATGCAAATTCTGTCCAGGGTCGTCACGCGAGCTACATTTACTCGTTATATTCGTCATTACGGAGGACCATATTAATTTTAGGAAGCTCTAATATATTCCACGTATTATACGCCAACTAATCATATTGTAGGAGAACTGGGATTATGGCCTTTAAAAGGAGAACACATTTTCACTATTAGAAATGGGACCTCGGTAACATTTTATGGATGACCTGCTTTGAAAGTACCTAATTTGTATAATGGATATTATACTGTCAAATTTCGCTTTAGTGCACACAGAAAAAAGAATTCCGTAGTCAAGATTAAATCCACCTATTAAGTATATCTCGTACTTATATATCCGCAAAATATTACAAAATCATGGAAATAAGTTTACTTGTATTGAGTCAAGTATACCCTTTTCTTGGTATAAGAAAGTAATTTCTTGACATTAGTATAATATTTCCCAGAAGAATAATAGTATATTATGTAACCATTATGTATTGCGAGTATATTAATGGCCATTACATAAGAGTTGAAATAGTATATTACATAACAAGTGTTGAAAGTGACATATTTCACAAGAGTGTGAATGTTGTCGCACGAGGCGATAGCCGAGTGCGATAATCCCACGAGTGTGCGAAAATTACTTTTACACGAGTAATGTACAATATTTTTCCTACGACCACAAAAATATTTACAAAACAATCTCAATTTCTGTCTTTTAAAACCCTCACTCTCAACACTAACATTTTCATCAAGTGCGCTGAAAATAGAACAAATGAAATTAGCACCATCTACTTAAATGTCATATTGACAAGTACTTTTCAACACACGTGTGGAAAAGTACTTTTCAACACGCGTGTGATATAAGGCACTTTCTCGCCAAGTTAACCGTGCTGTTCTACTCACTTTCATAGGTGGTCATAAGAAAACACTATTTTTAAGACCATTTATTAATAAATATGAAATTAAACAACATTTATTTAATTTAGTAGCAGTTAAACAAATTAAATTATTCACTACCATTAATACTATAACCTGACATAATTGCTAATTTAAATATTCTTAAAAGTTTTAATGAACATGCGAATTTTTGTAATGGAACTCTCAAAGTCAGATCAGATCATTTGTATTAAAAAAAGGCCACTTGATTAAGAAAGTATGGGTTTCAAATTAGCTAATAACGCGGTTTCATAATGAAAATTTGTGTCACAATGAACATTATATAGATTACTTTGGTACTCTAACGCTGTTGCAACAGATTTGATCCCATGGACTTAACTTATCTTTAGCGTAACCAACTTGGGTAGCACGAAGAGCTTAAGATGCTTTCAGAGCTTCTAACTTAACAAATTTTACTTATAATATTCACTAGAACTCTACAAGCATTTTTCTAGGAACCTACCTTTCCAAAGATCTCAAAAGAAAGGGACCGCACCCTCCGGTTTACAACTTATATGTATATTCCTTTCTTTTTATTTACACACATCAGATCGCCAGCCAATTAGGACTCAAGTCTGCTCAAAATCCTTTAACACTTTAAACACTCTAGAAAACCGTCTTTACCATTCTGCCAATCAACATATCGAAACGACTCCCGACAATATACCTATAGTCCGCCCAAGATATCTGCAACCGGCAAAAAAATTTAAAGAATGCAAGGGTAGGCTTAAACAGCGCTACCAATTATTTCTAAACAAGTTTTGAAAAACTGTTTAATTTTTCGTTATAAGATTTAAACTTTTCTTACTACGTCTTGTTTACAAATAATCTTGCAACGTTGTTTAAGCCTTTCCTTGCATTCTTTCAATTCTTTTGCCGGTTGCAGATATCTTGGGCAGACAATATATCTATTAATTATTGATTATATTTTCAATTCAAACACGTCACATTCTTCCTGGAGTTCCTAAAGCAAACGCACGCAGTTACGGGAGTGTCTATAGGTCTTACTCTTGCCGTTCTACTAACTCCGAACTATAATTTTGTCACAATACAAGAATTTAACACTGAAATATAAAGGGTTTCCCTTAAGTCTAAGCAAATAAGAACATGATATATAATAATATATATATATATATATATATATATATATATATATATATATATATATATATATATATATATATATATATATATATATATATTGTATGTTTGGAATTATCTGGAGAACTACTGTTTCGTCTTCCTCGGTGTCTAAGTTGTTAAAAGACACCACATCGACTCATCAGAGGCCTTACAGTAGCATGAGCATTTCTGCTCCCATATAATTCCACAGTTCTTGCCTATAAAAGACAACCTGAAAGTTTTGAAAGATAGAAGTTCTTGAGATTGCTCTCTGAGAAATGTCATAGGGATCCTTATCGGATCTCCCATGGTAGCTTGGATGTGGGAGTCTCTATATATATATATATATATATATATATATATATATATATATATATATATATATATATATATATATATATATATACATATTAAAACATTGCCCCAATTATAAACCACATTTATAGAACCCATTCTAGAGTACACTACTATCGTTCCTAATCATTTGTTTATAGGGCGCACCACACGGCCAAAAGACAGACGTCACTGCAAAGGTGGGTCCAACTCAGACGCGTTCAAAAGCGGGCTCTTCGACATTTTCTGTGATAGTCCGAAAGAAAGTGAGCATTTTCTCGTTCGCTTGTACCTATATGAGTTAATTTGTCAAACTGATTGATATTATTTATAATATTGTATGCTTAAGAGTGGCAAAATGTCAGTTTACAAGGCCTAAAGTTAAACATGTTTGTTATGCAACACAAAAAACATCCCTATTTCCTAGCGTCACATACTCTATCCGATTTATTTTTTTCCCTCCTTAGCACGACATCAACCAGTCGGACGAGGAATTTAGCTTCGGAAACAAAGGTGTGCATATGCATTTTTGTATATAAATAAATAAAATAAAAAAATAAAATGAAAGAACGAGTACATGCACAACCAAAATAAATATTAAAATATACTGTATTAAATAAACAGGCAGGCGCCAGCATCATTCTGGTTAATTTCACGTAAAGACCAAAACTTCAGATGTGGCGATCCTATTTACAAAGCCTCTAAGTAAATGTAAGCTTTTAAAGGGTTGAGCTTTTGAGTTTCTCGCAGACAATAGACAGGGTGTCTTGAATTTGATATCAGATTACTTGATAATTGTCCCAAAAGGATTCTGTTTTAGCTCTTTGAGGTACGAAAACCTGAAAGTCGTCTATGATTTTTTTGTCTATATAATATAATTAAGAGCTTACATCCTATTATTTTTATTGTTGCTTACACCCAGATAAAACCAGACCAGATGCGAAAGCTCCAATGTCGCCTGTAGTTCATGCGACGGTGAGCCAAGGATTGACGAGACGATCGGCCCGCCGTCTGGCATCAAGAACGGGGACCATAGTACAGACGTTTATGTCAGAGCTTTGATCGGAAACGGGCGGATTTTTAGCTTTGAGCTACCGTTATTAATTTGTGGCGATGGTGCAGGCAGCCTGTGCCGCGCCTCAAGGTCATTGAGAGTGAACACGATATTTGACAGTCTTACGCATCTAGTCTGGTTTTATCTGGGGCTTACATTTAAGCATAGGCTACCTCTCGCATATGTGCCAGTTTACATAGTTTTCACTGATATATGGGACCTACAATAAGGAATATGCATGTGTTTATTTATTGCATAAATCCATGGATTTATTAAGAATGGATACGGGATGATTTAACATTCTTTGAAGCCAAAACAAACCATTCTAAACGCCACTGTAAACACACTTTGTAAACATTGGCCACATCTTATTTTACCTTGTATTCTTGTACACAAAATACGTTAGAAGCATCACAAGATTTACTAAAAGTAATAAAAAACCCTAAAATATTTTATTTTTCTGCTAAATAATAATAAATTGAAGTTAAAAAGGTTTTATCATTTATAGGTTATGTTATTTCTAAAGGTGTTTATTTAAAGTCGCTCCGAGTCATTTATAAATCTATAAGTCGCAGTTTTTCTTTTCTAGTTCATTAGACAAAGACGTACGTGTAACCGAGTGTTCAGGCCGAGGTTAGTCGTTTTCCTAAGCAACCAGCACAGACAGCAACACTTCTGAGCTCCAACACTCCAATGCTATTTTATCTCTTTCTACTACCATTCTTGATTCAATTACGTAGTAATTCGTGGTCTTGTCTATGTTCGTAGTTCGTAAACTGTTCCCCCAGGAGAATAACAAACAACAAATATAAGGTTTCACGTGCGATACGCTCACAGTATACGGACATCGAATCCTTTCTTAATAAATCCATGCATAAATCATTTAAGGAAGTTAAAGAAAATTAATAGGATAATTTAACCAAAACAAATTTTGTACTTCTCAGTATTTTTTTTTTATTTTTATTTATTTACACAATTCAACATGTACATCTCGTCCTTAACTACTATATTTACATAACTAGTTCTGTATAATCAAGAGGAAGTTAAAAATAGACACCCAGGTTTAAAACACCTGTATGTGTCAAAGTTTAGGAACACCCTCTAAGTACTCGTACTTTAGAATCTAAAAAGACGAAAGACTATTGCTTCTTTTACAAGCACTCAGCACTGATCATCGAGAGTCACTATGAACAGCTATTTTGTTAAAATTTTTCCTTTACTATATATATTTTATTAAATTCTTATTATTATGAACCTAAAAATATTTAATTAAAATAGTTTATTCATTAAACAGTAGCCGGTAAGTATTTTAATTTTACACACAACTTCTAGCTTCATTAAAAACTTTATAATTATTATACGTTATTATCTGTCTCTATCTCTTCCTGTTTGCAAACAAACTGCAATTCCAAAGAAGTGTTTTTTTTCCAAATTGACAAGTATCTCTAAATTTAAATGTGAACGTTAACAAATGAAAGTAATTAAAAACATCAAAGGAAAAATCTCGCTTAGGCGTAATCTCTTCATGATATAAACACTCAAATTTGTTCTGGAAAATTCAATGGAAACACGCAAAGTATTTATTTTTCAAATGAGTCCATAGGCGCCAATACCTAATATTATAAATTGAATAAACTTTAATAGGGAATATTCATGTATTTTTTTATTGTATTAATCGGTTAAACTGGTCATTTTAAAACTAAAAATATTATTTTAAAGGAAAAAACAATTATTGCCGCAATTTTTCTGTCAAAAAGATTACCCGGATAATTTTTCTGCCAAAGTCATATTCAGAAAAACAACAAAGTGAGTAAATTTTTTTTATTTTTATTAAAAAATAATTTGAACTGCAACCATGTCGACGATCTTGGCCGTTTAGTATTTTACTGGTGCTAGATTTTCGATATGTTTGGATATATTTTCCATTGAAATGCTGCCAAAACGTGCCATAATTATTATTTGTTTATTGATGAATGTTATTTGGTTACCAAGCATACTTGTATCAATTTTAATTTCGAGTGATATATGACAATATGACACCATCTACATTTTTATTTACACGTGGAAGTTTCACCTATTCGGGGATTTGATTACTATTACACCTTTGATAACTGTGTCAAAATAATAAAGATGTCCTAAGTGCAAAGAAAATCTATAATCCAAAATGACACAAATGACGAGAATTATTGTTATCGCTACGTTATTGAGAAGTTTCAAGAAAAGTTTCCAAATGTATAATTATGCAGAAGTTCAGTACATACCCAAGTCAGTAGTCAAATTTAAAAAAAAAACTGGATCCGTTAGTGATTTAATGAAGACCATGAAAAGATACGACAAAAACGATGCTTCTGCAGTTTTAGCTTTACAATCTGTTGATGAAAATCCTATTATGTCTTTAAGATAACAAGCACGAAGTTTACAATTGTGTAAAAAGGCCATATTCAAAATGTGTTTAGGGAAAATAAAATTCATCCTTTTAAACCAATTTTTAATCAAACTTTAGGAGAGGGGACACAGACGCTTGGATTTTTGTTTGTGTGTCGGTGATAAAATTCCAAGTAACAACGTGAACTTTTATAAGCTGATAATGTTCTCAGATGAGGCAACCTTTAGTACAAACGCCATTGTACCTTCTCAGTATGTGAGATACTGGGGTCGGAAAAATCCAGAGTTTAGAATTGCGAACCGTCAGTATTTTAAAAAATAAATATTTGGTGCGCCATTTCCTATTATGGGATTATAACATCGTTTTTTGGTAATACATGTAACAGACATTCTTATTTACATATGCTGGAGTCATTTTCGTCAGACAAGTTGGAAGAATTGTCTCTTCAATATCGCCGAAATATGCATTTTCAGCACGATAGGTGTCCTGCACATTATGCTGCCGAAGTAAGGGTAAGGGATTGGCCCAATCGCAAATTTGAAAATCGATGGATGTGCCGAAATGGCCCAATTTTGTGGCCCCCTAGGAGTTCCGATTTGACAATTTGTGGTATGTTTCTCTGGGGGCGCATTAAACATATGAAAGACCCATTGAAAATGGGGAAGCTTTAAAGCAGAGAATTTGAAGAGCGATAGAATCGATTTCACTGGAACAATAAGAAGAAGGTTTAGTCATTTTCGACGTTAGTTAAAAAATACGTAGAATATGGAGGATAAATTTTTGAAAAGTAAATGGGGTGTGCCCTTAATTTTTTTAAAGTTTAATAAAACAAGAAATATTTCCGCGATATTACAATTTTTATTATTTAATATTTTATAAGTTTTTTCCTTTATCCTGTATGAGTATGTAATTTTGGATTACACACGTAAATTATTCTTTGCTCTAAAGACAACATCTTTATTAGTTTGACAAATATGTCATAGTTATCAAATAAAAAAGATAACACTGTGACTGAAACATTTTGATTTTAACAGCATAATTTAGAAATTTCAAGTCTTTTACTTGAAAATCTGGGATAAGAATTCTTCTAAAATTTAAAACAACTTTTTCATTTAACGTTTTGCATTAAAATTTTAAAAAAGGCAACTTTACTCTTAACCAAATTTAACGTTTTTGTATTTTTCTCATACCCTGTACAAAAACAGATTTTGGCATCGTGGATCTTATTTTTAAAGCAAGCAGAAACTCGTATAAAGAATGGCCTTTTTTCCTATCTTTCACTTTTTGGTCCAATTGTCCTCTTGTCTACCCCATCCGTGGACATACTATACAGGTATATCCAAATAAAAGTGAACAGGCCTTTATAACTTCTTTATTTTTAAAGATGTGGGAAAATGTTTAACACTTAAATGATTTATGGATCATTCATATGTCTTATCAGCAAAACAATTGAGCATCGAGTAAAAAAAATATAGTATCAAACATCTATTTTCTCGCTTATTTTAAATTGGATGGTATGATTTTTATCATATTTTTAGATTCTAGGAGACGTTCTAGACATATTTTGTGTAACATATCCTATGCGGTTTTCAATCGTTTTTGAAATATTTCAACTTAAAAATTATTTCGCATAAATATACTTTAAACGTAACTATCCAGGTTGGGAACGAAATACCTGTTACCTTTCTAAATTTTCTTCGTAGATAAGTTAAAGTTAATGTCAAGGTTGACAAGAATACTTTAGTCACCGTAAATTTATAATTTTATTCTTATGCAAAATGAGTTATTCTATTAATAAGAGATACAAAATGTTAAATTATATTTAAAAAATAACAAATATGTTAGAGCGGCTCAAAGATAATATAAAGACATTATTGAAGAGGGACAAACAACTTTATCATTAAACACCATCATAAAAACAAATAGAAGACTAAAAGGAAGAGGAATTCGGGGCAATGGAAAAAGAAGAAGAGAAAGAATTAAAGAAAGGGACCTAGCGATTTTATTATATTTTCAAGAGAATCCAAAAAAATCGATTCCCGATTATATGCGGTATCTCAGATATGGAAGAAGAGATAAAATGTTGACTTATGAAATAGTTTAAAGAACGTTAAAGTATAACCATATAAAATTATGCCAGTTCAAAAGCTTAGTGCCGATTAATGGGAAAGGAGATATACTTTTGTCACAAATACTAGCGAAAAAATGCGGCAAGATCTTAATTTATTTTATACTGTCGTTTTGCCAGGCGCAGCAACTTTCTCAACTGCGGGAATGTTTAATAGGCGAAATGTTCATGTGATGAAAATCCCTTTACCGTCGAAGATACTACTTTTCGGGGGCGTAATTCAGTCAACGTTTGGTTTTGGATATTAGAAAATAAAATTCTAGGACCATTGTTTTTTTGGGGAGCATTAACTGGCCAGCGCTATCTCCAATTCGCGCTAATTTTTTAGAAAATGATATGGAAGATATTCTCGATGAATTGCCAGTTGAAGAACGTCGACGTATTATATGGCAACAGGACGGAGCGCCTCCCCACAATAATTGAGGTTCGCAATGAGGTTCGAATGGATCGGTAGATATGGAACATTACATTGGCCTGCAAATATCCAGACCCCACACCTTTAGATATATTTCTTTGGGGTCATTTGGAAAATGTCGTATACAGCAGTCATAATGAAAATGTTGAAGAAATTCAAAGGGAGGTGAAAAATGAAGTAAGAATTCTGAACGAAAATGATGTTAAAAGTATTATAAAAACACACACTTCAGATGCAGATAAGAATGTATGAAAAATGTGAAAAATGAAATGGCGGACTTATTCGGCAATGTTAACATTTATCTCTTTATGCTATAATTCATTTGGTATTGTTTCTAATCACAGGTTATTGCTTTCAAATGTTAATAGTTAATAAAACTCAACATTTATTGTTTAATAGAATAATTCATTTTGCATAAAAAGAAAATTATAAATTCACAGTGACTAAAGTATTATTGTCAGCCTTGACATTAACTTTCACTTACCTACGAAGAAAATTCAAAAAGTTAGCAGGTATTCCTTTCGCAACCTGGTTAGTTAGTTACATTTAAAGCATATTTATGTGAAATAATTTTTAGTTTGAAATATTTCCAAAACGGTTGAAAAACCACATAGGGTATGTTATACAAAATATGTCTAGAACCTCTTCTAGAATCCAAAAAAAAGATAAAAATCATACCATCCAATTTAAAATAAGTGAGAAAATCGATGTTTTATCCAATATTTTTTTATCCGATGCTCAATTGTTTTGCTGATAAGATAAATGAATGATCCATAAAAATCCCCAAAATTTTCATTTTTAACATTTTTTCCACCTTTAAAAATAAAATAGCTATAGACACAAAAACCAAATAATTATTTATTGAATAAAATCATTTTATATTTCTTCTCCTGTACTCTAATATTTAAATTAAATGTCTTCGATATGTTTTATATTAATGTTCATCATGATTCAAATTTTCATTATGAAACCGCGTTGTTAGCCACACTTTTTTAATCAAGTGGCTTTTTTTTGATTCAAATAATCTGACTTTAACAGTTCTTATACCAAAATTTGCATTTTCATTAAAACTTTTAAGAATATTTAAATTTAAAATTATGTCAGATTATGGTATTATTGATAGTGAAGAAGTTAATTTGTTTAACTATTTCTAAATTAAATAAATGTTGCTTAGTTTAATATTTATTAATAAAATTGTCGTAGGAAAAATAGTGTATACAACTCTCATGTAATGGCCATTAATACATTCACATTTGTAAGGACCCTCGCCAAGGTCGTTACATTATGCTCCTGTATTGATAGCCATCATTACATAATCGTTGTATAATATACTATTTATACATCTGTCGAACGTCTTGTTCCCTTCTTAGAATGATTCCACATTGTTAAGTCTTTATACAACTTTTAGGTCTATTACTAAACCGTCACCGCAAATAAAATTGAAATTGTTTTCGTCGACTGCCATTCTTCTTGCGACAGATACCAGTAAGTCAATTTCAGTTCAATAAACGGTATCGGCACGTCGTCGGTTAGATTTTAATCAACCTAATGCGACCCTTTGTCGCTTCTCAGCCGCGCAACATCAATAGGCATTGTTCGAACACAATTCAAGTGTGGCCAACATTCTTAATCGTCTCTGCTATCTACTCCCATTAATGACAGAAATGGCTTGTAAAATGATTTAACATAATTGCCATTCACTTGACTCTCCTAAGAATAATTACTTCCAAGCAAAATGGGGACAATTAAGGCTCAAAACATTTCTTTTCTTTTTCAAGTGGATTTTTGCGCAAGGTTACATTTTCTCGTTGACATTATCCACAAAAGTTGCATGTTTTCGTAAAGATTTATATGATAGTGCAAAATATAGTATACACTACTAAGTCAGTAAGTGCTCACCGATCTCAAAAATTTACAAAACTCGGCCCTGTGGTTCTCGTTTTGCAACAAATTTTCTCGCTGGGTACTATGTATCGACTATGTGTATAGTAATATACTATTATAAATTTAAACAAAAATAATACAAAGCAAGCTCGCTGTGTTTAAATAAAGACTCTTTGCTTATTCAGCAAAAATATACTGAGCAGAAGAGTAAAAATTAAGGAAAATTTTATTCGTAAATTGGTTAATCTTCTTGCCAGAAAATTGAGAAATAAAATCAGTTTACGAGCCGAGGTGGATTAGGGTAATCCTTTTAATCTGGAAGCTGCCGTTACTTTTCCCCAGGAATTTCGAGAAGAAACGTGAGTGTTTGTTAAACCTCGCTTTTTCTTTTCTCCGCTCGAATATTTTAGGACTGCATTTTGTGCGCTTTTGTTACGACGTTTAAAGGTGAAAGGGGATGAGAAACGGAAATGAATTTGTACGTTGTCGGTCGTTTCGAAAGTTTTGAGAATGGGAGCTTCGTCAGAGTTAAACAAACTCCGTTTGTTTTGAAGCGGTTTTAAAACAGATCGCGTGAAATTTTTTAAAGGCATGCTCTAGCATTCGTTTGCAAGGATTTAGACGGAAAACGTGATATTTCTGTTTAACTTTAACTGGGTTCCTACGGCAAATAATTTTTAAAAATTAGGAGGAGTAGTATATAACACTCCGTGAAAAATGTTTTATTACTGTTGTATTGAAAAGCTGAAGTGAGCGATAAACAAACGTAAGTTGAAAATGCACTTACCAACTATGTTCTTCAAAAGTGGACTGTTTTGCGGGTTCGGAAGCATTCTTAGCGGCACACTATTGAATTTGTTGTGGATTATGTTACCAGCGGGATAGTAAACATTCCAAACTGAATTTTAGCGAAGCGAACAATTATAAAAAAATGCGTTGCGTTTTTGCTTAACACCAGGTTATTGATAAAGAAAAGTGTCAATGTCACCCAGTTTCCGCGGTCGATTCAAATTAAAAGCTTGTGACTGGTTAGAAAAAGTGGGTGCGAAATTTACACAACAACAAGGCGTTGTTCTGCCATTTAGCGTTCCATAGCTAATAATCGCTATATATTTACATGACAGCTGTCAAAGTTTCAGAATCCTATGACCGAAACGAAAATGCCGCGAAATTTAAAATGTGCATTCATTTCGGGACACCCTTTATCTAATTCACCCAGTAGATATTTGTGTTACAGAAAAATTCAACATAATCACTTTCCATTCACCAGAGCGAATTGACACCAAAATCGTAAAAATATCCGTCCGTCGCGTATCGAATTCCATCTATTATTTAAATTTAAAATTAAAATCAGATATTCGGGTCACGCTGACAAACGCGCTAAAACAATTTCATAGTTGTCGACTAAATTTTATACAGACTGAATCTCCAGTGAATAAAAACGAACATTCGGTTTGATTTGTGCCATTAAATATTTACTCGGAGACACATTTTTTAAAATGCGAGTGTTGCACAATGTACCAATTTTGATAGAGGATTTTTGGATTATGACAAGGGATTCGACACATCTATAAATACAAAAGCTGTAGTATTGTTTTTTTTCAAGAATGGGCTTACAAATTATACGTAGTGCTGCTCATGTATTCTTAGCCCTGAATAGAAAAAAGGGCCATTAGGTGGAAAAAACGCTCATTAGGTTATGTGCACATTTTTTTTATCTAAGACATCCCACGTAGACTTCAAGTCTAAGTACTAACGTACCGTGGGCGTCTGAAAGGAAGGGAAATTGAGTCTATTGACACGGGATTTGAAGGATTGGAGGTTGGGACGGGAAGGGAAAACATCTGCAGGCAATATGTTCCATAAGCGACCCTAGGTATGAATGAGCGAGAGAAGTGGTCTGTTCTAGGCTTTTGTAGGTGGACAGTAAAGGGATGCATACGTAACGCGCCTCTTGTCGTTCTGTTAGGAACAGTCAAGGGCGGAATAATACCGGCCAGTTCTTCAGAGCAAAATCCGTGGAAGTAGCGGTAGAAAAGGGATAAATCCCCAATAGCGCTGCGATGAGCGAGAAAAGGGAGTTTTCTCGTGAGGGCTGGATAAGTCGAATGGTTCTCTTTTGGATAGAATCAAGGATGCTGTGTCAAAGGTGATGCCGCTCCCCAGATGTGGGAGCAGGACTCTAGGTTAGGTCTTATTAGGGAAACATAGAGAGTGTATAAGTTGGAAGGGGAGAAGTATTTTCTGTCTCAAAAGAGAAAACCAAGCTTTTTAGCTGCCGATCTGGCTACTGAAGTAATGTGTTTGTGCCAGCTGAGATCATGTTCAAAAGCGACGCCAACAAGATCGAATGATTCATTGTTTTGTAGGGACTGGCCATTCATGTGAATGGGGTAAACGTTGCCAGATTTGTTGCGTGGCAGGGAGGAAGACTGGGTTTTGGAGGCGTTGAACTGAACAAGGTTCTTGGCACCCCAGTCTAAGATTAATTGGAGATCTTGTGAAAGGGATAGGTACATGGATCTGCGTCTATTATCCAACTCTTGATTCGAAACTTGTCTGGAGAAATGAATATTGGAGCGAAGAGTAATATCGTCAGCATAACTGTGGATGGGGTTGGTACTTGAAGAGAGCAGGTCATTAACGTGAAGAAGAAATAGAGTTGGTGCCAGGACTGAACCTTGGGGGACGCCAGCATTGATAGGATGGAAGTTAGATGAGTGACCGTCAACCACAACAGATATGTGCCGATTAGAGAGGAAGCTAGCTATCCAGGTACATAGTTTGGTAGGAAGACCGTAAGAAGGTAGTTTGTTGAGGAGTGCGGCATGCCATACTTGGTCAAAGGCCTTGGAAATATCAAGAGCAACAATCTGAGATTCGTCATAAAATTCGAGAGACTTGTTCCAGTTATGTGTGACAAAGCTAAGGAGATCAGCTGTGGATCTTTGGTGACGAAATCCGTACTGTCTGTCATGAATGATTTTGTGTTTTTCTAGATATTTTAGAATTTGCAACATACAGGGAGTTATTAAATTCGCTGAATATATTGAAACCAGTAAATCCTGGTATGAATTCAGATTGGGGAGAATAGTCATAAATGGCGCTTTGTGATAATAAACTAGATATCGAAAACATTTTAACCACTGCGCGCCACTGCACTGGGGTTCCGACGTTCCGACTATATGGAGAGTGCGGGCATAATTATTGTAATTCATATTTTTGGAAAATTAATAACTGAAAATGCATTTTTGTACTTAAAAAAGGGCTATTGTAAACAAACCATACAAAAAAATGGTGAAGTGCCAGGTGAAGCTAGCGTGATAAGTGTTTTATAATACAACTTTTTATTATTATAATTTTTTTCTACTGTATGCATCTTTCTACAAATC
This sequence comes from Philopedon plagiatum, assembly GCA_963971165.1. Lineage (NCBI taxonomy): Eukaryota > Metazoa > Arthropoda > Insecta > Coleoptera > Curculionidae > Philopedon > Philopedon plagiatum. Next base: position 13,194,706 of record OZ020192.1, read on the forward strand.
CTTGATTTTTGTCACATGTGTTCTATTCTGATTTTACAAAGTGTAGGAAAAAGACAACAGTTTTTATAACTTTGTTTCAAATTTTACTTGACAAGGGTTATATTAAATAAGCAAATTATATATATGTTTGTATTATCCATTTTGTAGACTTTTATTTGGTACCTCAGACACTCAACTTGCAAGTAAAACAAAGTTGTCGCTCGTTTAGCCCCAAAAAAACAACCCCTAAAATGTTAAATTCATTTTTTTTTGTATTTTAAATCTGCTTTTATTCTATGACCTATACCTATGCTAAATTTCAGCTCTTAACGGTTAGCGGTCTTCGAAAAAGACAACTGTGACAGGCAGACACCGAGTTGATTTCATGTGTCCGTTTTAATTAAATTCTGGTGCAAAATAGTAAAAATTAGCTACAAACAGAAAAGGCCGTTGAAAAGTCAATCGCTTAAGTCATCAAGTTAACTATTATTTTCAATAAAACATTCTTACCAGAAATATTTTCCTAAATAATATATTATAACTAATAATACTAATACACACGATACAGGTTGTTAAGTTAGTGAATATTTCTTAAAATTCACAGCTGTTTTTCAAAACAATTATGATGATAATTCTTGCTACAGGACCCAAAAAAAAATTAACTATTGTTCCTAGATATGAATCCAAGCTTCCACATAACGTAAAAATAAAATTTGAGCAAAAAAATATTTCGAGGAATGCCACGCGGTTAAAGTTTCTACTTTTTTACATGGCGTTCTTTTCCACCCAGTACAACAAAATGTGATTCATTTTAGGTTAAAGTGATCCTCGTAGCTACATTTTAATAAATTATGTTTTTAAAAACCAAAAATTTGTTTAAATCAGTTGAGCCGTTTTGACCCACAGAGCTACAAAAATAAGCGAAAAAATGACATAGTGCAAACTTGTTGACGAGCAGTTTACTTAAACTATTATAACGTGACAAGCTGGGCAGAGGTGGATAAAAATTATATAATGTCCTCATAAAAAGGAGGCTATGTAAAAGTAGGTTATGTACATTTTTCCGGGGGACAAGACGGGTGAAATAGGTAAAAGTCAAGATAAAATGATAATATCACGAGCGCGGTCAATAAAAACATCCATTTGATTAATGTCCAAAAACATGTGCAGATAAAACCTTCCAAACAACAATATTTCACTAAAAAAGAGTCAACCTACGCTACGAAGGCCACTTGAAAAGGAACTTAAATATTAATTACTCCACGACATTATAAAAAAAAACACTTTTAACACAATGTTTATATTGCTTTTATTGTACTTAAAATGCACAATCTCTGCCGGGCACAAATCCACTGAAATTAGTCCTTAAGTGCCAAGGTTTTATTGGTTCAAGTAAATTTTGTTCTTTTTGTACCCAGAGCAATGCCTACCTGACAGATTCCTGACAATAAATATTTTGAATTATGACCTATTGCCAGGACTACTGTGCACTGGTAATAAACGCGTCATGTCCATATAAAAAACAGTGAGCGGGTTGTCGTATTGCCAAATCTCTCAACAATAATTCTATGTAACAAGATTGAAGAAATATTATTTTTGTTATCTTTAAAGAAAGGAATCCTACTAACTCTTCTAAAATTCTCAATTTCTAAAAGTTAAAATACTACAACACAAATAAAACAATCCCAAGAACAGCTGTTCAAACCAACAGAAAAAAATAACGCTCAACTAAACACCTAGAAATGTTTTTTGTTTTACTAACTTATAAATCTTATAAACAAACCATTAAGCGCGTACGATATTTTGTTAATACTAATAGCACTATTAAAGTTCTGAAAGCTATTTTCTTTCACTAATTAATACACAAAGCAACAATGCAGACAGCATTATTCATGTCACCAATATTCACCCATGATACTAACTTCAATTCTGTCACCTGAACAGCTGACAGCACTTATTCAGCGGACTAATCAGGTAGAGGCCGGAGGCACGGTGACGAATTAAAGGGTCAACTACCTCTTCGCACATTTTGTATCTAATAGAATGTTTTTTTTGACAAAATTTCTTATTGTAATCAAAGAATTTTGGTTATAATTTTATAATACTGTGTAGCTGTGCTCAATTAGTGTGATAAAATAGTATATAAATTATGTGAGACTCTAGTGCGACCACCGTGTTGCGTTGTGATTTTTAACCTTTTTTTAAGGCAGGAAGTTTAAGCTAGTCGGAATAATGCTTATCCCATTAATAACGTAATGGGTAAGTCATAATATTCTTTGTGTTAACGGTATAACATAGCCTGTTTCGTTCTCCTGGAATGTCTTGTTTTAGCCCCTGAACAATATTATTTTAATGTATTTTTCGATTTTCACATTCTGCTGACCTGTTTCCAACACAACGCATATTAAACGAACATTGGGTCTGTCGTCGGGTATTATAAATTCGCATTACCCTTTTTTATGATACCCTTACTATTTCTCTGGACCAATATATTATACTATCTCCTAGTTATTCAAAACCACGTCAGATTTTCTCGAACTGGGAAATCCTTATTTTACCTAACCCCTTTTATGCCTTCTATTACAACATTCATAAATGACGTCTCTCGATTTCAGAAGGGTGTAAAGTCGGCAAAACATCGGTTTATTGGAATATTGTCGTTCGGCTAAACGACTCGACGACGATGTTCAAAAGCAGTTTAATAAAATGCCGCCGTTCGGATCTGCTTCGTTGGCGAAAATAGTGAAAATGCGCTTCAAAAGGTCAACTACTCTGTTTGCAGGAAATATTGGCAGTTAAGGGAGTAGAGGTGTTATGACAAGAAGATGTCGTTCGCTCGACTAGTATTTCATTAAATGAAAGTCTTAAATCGGAACTATATTCTCTCCAATTTGAATTGAGAATAATGACAGCGGAAACAGTTGAACAAAAATTCACCCTATTGGCTAGTTCTATGGACAGTTTACATCAGAACATGTTTTAGCAATCTGAGTATTCATCTCTTCTTTCCTGGTAATCACGGAGGAATCAGATTTCTTTCTATCCGGGATGGCAAAAGTGCATTAGAAAAAGACAAATAAAAAAGAATATGTTTAACTTTTTATCGTACCTTCTTAGCTTGTGGAAGTATTGCTGGTTATCTACTTTGAAAGATAGCCATCACAATATTCATTTCTTTCCCGATAAAATTACCAACGGAACCCGATTTCTTTCTATCCTTGTTGTCCCGAAATTAGAGGGCCAAAGTTAAACAGTGCATTCTGCATAGGAAAATAACACTAACTTGTTTAATAGACATGTATCGAAAAATGCCCCCTAACTGAGCTACCCAAAAAGGGGCCCAAGATGATGTTGTTTTTCAAATTATTGCTACAGGGTTGAACATAAAAATATGAGTTTTTGGTATTTTCGTAATTTTGACATGCTGAATCTAGATCTAAAATCAAAGCTATCAAAAGTTTATCATATGCGTAACAGTTGGGGGGGGGGGGGGGTTGAAGGTACAAAAACATACCTAACCTTTTTCTGAGTTAGTGTCTTAATTTTTTAAAATTTAATACGCTGAGGTGCGTACCGTTAAATCTTTGTTAAACATGCTTTGACTTCTGTTAATTTCTATTTTCTTCTTCCTTTCGAAGTATAAATATATAAAACGGTTGCTATTGAATTTATCATATTTCAATATGCATTCTTCAGTATTTTAATTTTAATTAAGGTTAATTTTTAGCACCCATATTATTACTCGTTAGTAGTTATTTAATACTATGTAGTAGTTAAATAATCCTTAAGAAAAAAACTATTTGTGTATAAGTTGATCTTGGTGGTTAGATGAACAGCTGTGCTGGATCTTGCCAAGACATTTATTATTATTATTATAAACTTTGTAGGTATATTTTTACACATTGCAAAAAGAACTTATGGGACAGGATTGAAATAATATGTCATATTAATGTTTCTCATAACCTTACTTTTACCAGGTGCAAAAATTTTACGTAGAGAGTATGGGAGAGAAAAACATGAGAGAGAGAGAGAGCGAGAGAGAGAGAGAGAGTGAGAGAAAGAGAGAGAAAGAGAGGGAGACATAATTGATCTCCCCCTTGTAAAATGAGTTTCTGTCATCATTGTCAAATCAAATTAGATACGGTATAGAAATTACTTGCCGATCTCTGGCGTAGAATATGGAGAAGTTTTTAAAAATAAATATGATGTACCCTTAATTTTTTAAAGTTTAATAATATAAGAAATATTTCTCGAATATAACAATTAATATTTAATATTTTATTAGTAATTTTCTTTAACCCGTGTGCGTCTGTAATTTTGGATTATAAATATTTCTTTGCTCTAAAGACAACATTTTTATTATTTTGACGCTACAGTTGTCAAAGATGTAAACAAATAAAAAAGGTGACAATGTACCTTAGAAAAATTTTAACTTTAAAAGCGTGATTTAGAAATACTGAAATAAGAATTCTTTTAAAATTTAAATCATTTATTTTACTTAACGTTTTGCATTAAAATTAAAAACAGGCAACACTCTTAACCAAATTTTATGTTTATGTATTTTTTGCATATTTTATAGCAAAAAAAATTTTTTCGCATCTTGGATATTATTTCTAAAGCAAGCTAAAACTTTTATAAACAATGACCTTTTCTGTATCTTTCACTTTTTGGTTCATTTGTCCTCTTGTCTACCCCAGCCATGGACATACTGTATAGTACAGCTTACTTGCAAACAGTGACGTTTGTGAGAGTTAAAAAGGTCATAAAATTGTTTAATCGGATATACCGAGTAGTTTCCCAATTTTAATTGCTTATGTACTTATTTAAAATTAACTGTTATTGGTCTAACTCATTACAACATCGATTTTAGGTCGTAATTTATCATTCCCATAAACGTATATTAGATATATGTATGTATATGTTACAGGAGACATCCGATTTTAGGATATACTAGTTTGCGTTTTTCCTAGGACGTACCTGATACTTTTTAGGATAAATCTGTATGGCCTGATCAGTATTAGGAAATATTAGTTTTAAATTTTGATTATGATAAATATTTGCTGAGGTTTTCTCCGGTTGACTATTATTAGAGACCGGATTCGAGTATTACATTCCAGGAACGGACTCCGTTGGAAAGACAATGCACACAGAAAATATTTAAAATATTTTTGACAATACTATGGGTTATTGAGGTCCGAAAACCTAATTTTGTCTAACAGATGGTAAAAAAAAACTAACGGTGTGGGGGGGGGGGGGGGGTTAAAAGGGAACGATTAACAATTTCTTTCAAAATGTGCACCAATATGCCATTTTCGGGGTTATTAAGGTCAGAAAATCGAGTTTTGTGTAATAGATGTTAAGAGAAATAACGCCAGGGGGGAGGAAGAGGGGGGGGGGTAAAATCAGCGCCCCAATTTCATCAAAAATGTTAAGGTGTCATTTTTGGGGTTACTGAGGCCAGAAAATCCAATTTTGTTTGACCCATCTTAAGAAAGTTATCGGGGAGGGAGAGTAAAAGAGAGCGAATTTTTCCAAAAATGTTGGATGTTTCATTTTTTTTGTTATTGAGGTCCGAAAATCTGATTTTGTGTAATAGATGTTAAGACAATTAACGTGAGGGGGCCTTAAAAAGAAGCGACTGACAATTTCCTCAAAAATGTTAACTAATGTGTCATTTTCGGGGTTATTGAGGTCAGAAAACCCAATTTTGTCTAACAGATGTTAAAAGGTTATAGGGGAAGGGGTTGGGGATAAAAGGGAGCGGCTGAAAATTTCTCCAAAAATGTTAACGAATATATCAGTTTTGGGGTTATTAAGGTCACAAAATCTAATTTAACGAAGGGGAGGGGGATGAGAAGGAGCGATTTGATATCAGATATCAGATTATCAGATATGTTAAGTGTCTCATTTTCGGGGTATTAAGGTAAGAAACCCAATTTTGTAAAACAGATGCTAAAAAAGTTAGAGGAGGGGGTGCGGGGTTGGGTTTGATAAAAGGGAGCGGCTAAAAATTTCTCCAAAAATGTTAACGAATATGTCAGTTTCGGGGTTACTAAGGTCAGAAAATGGGGCGGGTGGGAATTTATTCTAAAATGTTAACTAATATGTCATTGTTGGGTGTGCTATGGTTTGCTTAGGTTACACTTGCCAGTTTAACAGTTTTTGTTGTCAAATTAGACCGGACTAACGTTGGAGAACCTCGCCGATATTGACTTCATAACAAACTCCGATCGCATTATATCCTAGTAATGTTAAATAATAAATATACGGACCTGGAAAAATGAAATTCTTCTTTGCAAAATGTATTTTTCAGACATTGATATATTTAGAGACCGGTATTCCAATGAGAAATACTCTGCACCATTTCGTCAATATCTCATCTTTAGGAAAATAATGAAAATATAGCTTTCCCGACACTATGAAAATCGCAAAAAAAAATTTAAGTCTTAAAAACAAAGTTAAAAACTGAAGTCGAAACGACTTTGCAGGTTTGCTCATGTTAGTTATCATTGATAACTAACCTAAGCAAACCTGATCAAATATTTATCATAGTCAAAATTTAAAACTAATATTTCCTAATATCGATCAGGCCATACTGGTTTATTCTGAAAAGTACTAGGCAATACTAGTACGTCCTAGGAAAAACGCAAATATCCTGACAATGATAGGAAGTTTTAATATATCCTAGGCCAAAATAATATATCCTGAAATCGGATGTTTCCTGTAAAATATATACGACATTATGTTAACACCATACACATATGTATACGTATATTAAACCAAAAAGAAAAGTTTTGAAAAATTGATTTTCTTGACTTATACGCCTTTATATATACACAATGCATACGCGAGAGGCGAAAAAGGAAATTGAAAAGTTATACACTTAAATAAAACTTCAAACATTCGGCATCGAACTGGCACTACAGTGGAATATTCTATCTCCAAGGGACTCCACTTACTCGTATACTAACGTAATAAAACCTGTCTTTTATGGAAATTGTATTTAAAGTTCCAGAAACACGAAACAGCACTGAAGTGGAGGTAACTAAAATTTTCATACGGATTCGATAAAGTGGGACGCTGACAAACTGACTGGCAATTTGGTGGGAGTCTATACGTCAAAAAATTGAACTTACATGTACAGCAGGTTCTTCCAAAACGTTATTTGAAGATAAAATCCTGCAATACCTTCTTCATTTATTATATTATTAATAGACGCGGACGAAAGAGAAAATAATGCGATGCCCCTAGCATTGGAGGTCAGTTATAGGTTAGGGTAAAAACAACAAAATGGAGGATGGATTAAAAAGCTTTCGGCCTACCAAGGAAAACAGTACAATATTGAATAAAAGATGTTTTTATTTTTGTACATGGTCGCCGTGTAGCTGAATACATTTAAGGCCGGTTTATAAACTTGACGTTTGCGGTTTGCGTGCGCCGTTGCCGTTGCAGTTTGCTGTTGACGTTCGTAGAAGTCGAATTATGGTATTTATAAACTTGAAGTTGAACGTTAGCCACCGTTGAAATAACAGCTGACGCTGACAGCATATCATAACCTATTTTTGCCTATTTATTTGTTTTGTTTTTGTGAGGAGTGTTTTTGTTTAAAATGGATGAGGATACAGAAAGTTTATTAGCATCCCTTGGAATAATTTTGTGTGTATATATGTGTAAACAAATATCACGCCACCAGGTACGAAGCTTTTGATTGGTTGTTGCCAATTGGCTACGGTTTTGCTACGAACGGCCAGCGTCAAAAGATAAAGTTGAATTAACTCGAACGGCACCCAACGTCAACGCCAACGGCAGTCGGCAGCGTCAATGGCAAATATAAATGGTGTTAGGTATTTCAGTGCATTTAACTTTGAACGGCGAACGCAAACCGCAAACGTCAAGTTTATAAATCGGCCTTTATTGCAGCGATGTCCGGGAGTCTTGTTAAGTTCAGAAACAAACTAAAATTCAATGGGGAAAAATCTGGCGAATAAGGTGCATGAAGAACCAGTTGGAAGCCTAACTGATGGATTTTTGCCATGATAATAAGGAATATGCACATATTTTTTACTGCATAAACCGTTTGTGAAAATCATTACAAATCCAAAAAAATATTTTTATGAAAATACTATGATAATTTAGCTACAAAAAAATGTTTACTTTTCGATGTAATTTATTACAATTTAAAAAGCAGTCATTTGTCCTTAGTGAATAATGACATCAGGAGATCAGCAATCATAAGTCGAACAAGTTTATTTTTCTCGAAAACAGTCAGAGGGGGAGCAGTCGAATTTTTTAGGGTTGATAGAGGAATAATAGTGCAACTAGCTACGGTAAAAAATTCAGTTATACAGTATTCCATTTCGGAGCTATTAAACGCCAAAGTCAAAATTTCCGCGATTTCCGTTGAAATAGGGAACAGGTCGCAAAAGTGAATTAAATAGAAGTAAATTTTCGGAAGTTGTAAAGGACCCGGAGGTCAACAAATCTGCTGAAACTGGTGGGGATCAGAAAATGGCAAGAAATTCTTTTGAATTTTTTTAGGTCGAAAAATGCCATTCGCAGACCCCTCTTTGGAACCTAATAACTCGAAAACAAAACGTCGGATCAAAAAACGGATTCATAAGTGAAACTTTAAAATATCAAATACCTTTTTTGCAATACATTTAGTTAAACCTAAAATAATTGGAAAATGGAAATATTTGGGAAAAGCTGGAAATTTAGATTTTTGACCCAAATATTTCAGGGTTTTAAATTTTTTGTGGGGTCAAAATGGTTTAAATTAATATCTCATATACGCTGTCGAAGTACGTGGTACCCATATTTTTTAGTTTCTTCATTCTCTATAGGAAGGGAACAATCGCCGATTAAATTTCGATTTTTTTACTTTTTTTGCCCTCGACATCGGTACATTTGAATCACTCTGTATTTTTTCTTATCTAATGTTTTCACAATTTTTAACACTATCTTATAAAGGGATAATCCCACTTTAAAATGAATATCGAATGGATCATTCAGGAGCTTATTTAAGGGGTAAAAACCGGATTTCCTTGATTTTTTCAGACAAGTCCTATTTTTAACAGACATTATTCCACACTATTTTCCTTATTAGTGATTCTTTTGGGGTTTATTTTATCCGATAATTATCTAAGAATACCTTTCACTAATTTAACTCCCTTATTTTTTCGTTAAAATTACAAATAAATAGGTTTATTTGCATCGGGGACATGCAAAATTTGAAAATTTTTGAGTTTTCGAAGATCGTCATGAAAACGAAGAATTGCAGTTTATTTACTAGAAATTATTAAGATACATGATATATGTTAATAGCAAATGCCATTTAACTGCTACAATTAAAGAAAAACCTTTTGGAACAATTCGAACTGAACATAGTTTGGACGATCAATTAAAAATTAGTCACAAACTTCATAAGAAACGGGTCAAGGAAAATATGGATGTTTTGAAACGGCTAACGGATGTTACCTGTTTTCTGGGAGAGCATGAATTAAGTTTGAGGGGCCATAATAAAGCAAGTGGGTCCGCCAATCGGGGAAATTATATCGACCTCTTAGATTTTTTACGCAAATACTATAAAACCATAAAAAGAAATTGTGAATCGGCGAATCGCTTTCCCCTTTATAATTGTCACCGCACGCTCCTGTCAACAACAATGTTAAGAATCTCAAATAGCAGGGATGGGAGCTGGCTACTCCCCTCAAAATGGCTTCAGGTATAAACTATCTAAGTGCACCAGCAGCATGTATTTAAATTTTAAATTAAATTTGCAGGCATGCACACACATGACACACGACACACGAGCTAAAACAATTTCCTAGTTCTTGACAGATTTTATATAGCACAAAAGCTCGAACAAATAAAAATCCACTTCGGATTGAATATAACCCATGAAAAGTTTATTTTTAGGAAAAAACTGGTGGGACAAATCTTGATAAGAATATCAACCATCCCGAAACAAAATAAAAAAAAATGTATTAATAGGGAAATATACGAGTATATATAGGTACACAGAAGAAACTGCTATACTATTTTAAATAATAGTATTATTTTTGACCACGCTCACATTAGTTATATTAAAGTTAATATTGTCTCAACAAAACATTATTGAAATAATTTTTAAAAAAATATTGCTTTAAATATAGAGTTGGAGTTCAAAGTATTCCGACTTCTTAGATTACCATTTTTTTAATGACCAAAATATTATTGCTAAACAATAAATTTATATTATTCTTTATAGTGAAGAATTGTTAGAGCAAAAAAATTAAATTATTTGATGAGAATGCTTAAATATAATTGGGAGAAAAATAGCTATATGTAGGCGGTGTGATTCAAATTACAATATATTTTAGTAAACGAACAAGAACTACACTTTAAATAAAAAACTAAGTAAATAATCCTTATATCATGTTAATTAAAATAAACACTTAAACAATTAAACATATAAGGTATTAGAGAAATAATAAAAGGTATTAATTCAATGAGTTCTGTTGTTGGCTGAAGTTTTACTTCTATTGCTAGCGGACACCCTTTGGAGAGATTAATATGCTGTTGGTATTTTGTTCGTTAAATAGTTGTTTAAGCTTGCAGCCTGTTTGTTTATTGCGATAAAGTTACGCCAAAAATAATAGATCTTTTGCAATTCTGGGGACTAGAGTGTTTCAGTGTTTGTGTGGACTGGAGTGGACTTCAGTGTTTTATAGTATGTAAGTAAATCAGTTTTAGTTAAAATTGAATTAACAAGAGGTAGATGTAAAAGTAATTTATTTTATCTGAATCCTTTATTTTTATTTATAGTCGAATAGTTCCAAGGTAATAATTTGCATTTTTCTTATTAGAATTTTTTGAATTTTATATTGATTGAATATTGTGGCAATATTAACCGTAGATTCGTATTCTATAGGTATTTTTTAGCGTATTGATAAGTTGCAAGATATTTTATGATTTATTTTAGGAAAACAATATTTTAAAAAATATTGAGGTCCTATGGACAGAAAAAGTCACCACAGGTCTTTTAACATATTAATCTTCTAAATGAAATCATTATATACACGTTGAAACTCTAAATTATTGACTGAAAATTGCTAGCAGGATGTGCATCTATACCTAATATACTTATAATGTTATTGTGGTATTGGTCCAACTGGGGTTTATTGCGCAATTAGACCAATCACAAAATGGCTTCAGAAAAGGCAGAAGGATATAAGACAATATATACTTGATTAAATAACTGACAGGAAAAATGAAAGAGACCAGTAGGAAAATGTATACAACCTTCATTGACAGAAAAGGCATTCGATCGAATACCCAGGAAATTGGTTATGAAAAGCTTAGACATGAGATTCATAAATAAAAGTGTAAGAGAAGCAGTAATGAGCTTATTCAGAAAAAATAGATGTTATGTAAAAACTGACAACATGGAATCCCAAGCATTTACTGTCAATAAAGGTTTAGGGCAGGGAGGAGTACTAAGTCCACTGCTGTTCAATATTAGTATGGATGATGTAATTAAGGAAGCCATAAGAGAAACGAATAAAGTTTTCATAGGATACAGGAACTTGAAACTGGTATTGATTATACAGTGTGCATTTGCGGATGATCTGGTGAAGGTTAACTCCAGAAAAACCAGGAAGTATGGCATAAAGCTTTATTATAGAGAAAAATGAAAATAAATGTGAGTAAAACCCAAGTTATGGTTTTTAGCAAGACACATACAAATGTCAGTATTATGTTAAACTGAAGGCAAATAGAACAAGTTGACACCTTGAAGTATCTGGGAGTGCACCTGAATAACAAATGAGATCAGGAAGTAGAAATAAACTCAAGAGTACAAAGAGCATCACGAATGTTCCATATCTTGAAAAATTCATTCATAGGGAAGAAAGAGATTTCTAGAAAAGTGAATTAAATGTATTCAACGTGATATATGCTCCAATACTTACTTTCGGGTGTGAAAGTTGGGTTTTAAATAAGAAATGGAAAAGTAAAGTCCAGGCAATGGAAATGAAATACTTGAGGAAGGTCATGGGAATAACGAAGTTGGATAGAGTAAAAGACACAGCAGTTAGAGAAGAATTGGGAACAGAAGAAGACAAAAATAGAAAAACGCCAGCTACGATGGTTTGGGCACCTGGTTCGTATGAGTAATGACCGAATAGTAAAACAGGTATGGGAGGCAAGAATACAACATCGAAGATCAAGAAGTAGACCGACCATGACATGGAATGACAACACAGAGAAAATACTAATGAGTAGAGGGAAAGACTTACAAATGGCTAAGATAGTTGGTAAGGACACAATCTGAAACAGAAAGTAAAATAAATAGTTCCTAATGACAGAAATATTTTTTCTGCAGCTGTTTACCTTTATTTTTAAATAATCTTCGTCATCAGCTTCGCTCAAAACCGGGTTATTTGCTCTTTTGTTAAAATTTGTGACTTCTTAGGGCTATATCCAACTGATTTTTTCTTCGAATATGGAATAAGTTTCTTAAATTTTCTTATATCTATATTCTCTTTAACATTCAGTGTAGTTGTTATTAGCGAATATATGGACTACAGTGTAGAAGACTTCACTTTTGATTTTCCTTCGAAATACGCCAGAAAACTATTTTCACTAATTTTACCAACTTTTTTTTATCACATCATTCTTTAAACTGCCTTTATGCTGTTTTATACTATTGTTAAGATTTTGCGGGTATTAGGTTTAAAACTGCTAAGTTTGCTCTTTCTAATATTTCCGGGGGAGTAGCACTAAAATCTTCGTCACTACTTATTTCCATTATTTTGTAGGAAAAAGAACTTTTAGGGGCGTAATAAAGAAATAACAACTAAAATTCTTTTTCAAAAAATATAATTATATCCATAGTAACTGAATCTATACTCACTTGTATCTTCATGCTGACATGAAATTTCAATTTTAAATAATTTAATATTTTTTATGATTTTAAGAAAAGAGTTATAGAAAAGGTATTGTGTTAATTTCGTGCGCGAAATGCCTCTGGTGCTCTCGAATGATTTTTTGACTTGGCTCGCGCATCGTCAAAAAACTGTCATTCTCGAACACCAAAGTACTATTTCGTGCAAAAGTAACACAAATAACTATTTTAATTGTTTTTAAACTGAGGACATTGCTTGTTTTAATCGGAATACAACCTAATTCCTTTTTATGCGCCCCCAAACCCCATTAATGCAGAAAAGTGTTTTTCGTCCCAACAAACAGTAACTGACTCCGCAGCGTCTAGTCATAAAGATGTAACGATTTCAGGAAGAGCATTCGAGCCAGTCAGTCTGGCGCCCTTTTCAGCATCCGAACTTGTTTGCCGATAGTTTTTGTGGGTCTCGACGCCACTTCAGTCAGCTTAATAAAGAGGGCCGCTGAACCCCTCAAATGTAGTTGAGATCGCAGTTTCTGTTCGACCAGATGATTAACTGTTTTAAATTAAGTTTGGATAAAACCTTAGATATTTTTAAACGATTTCAAGAAATACAATATAAATGCATCAATGTACTACTAGCAAAAACACCTCTTATTTTAACGTTTCGGACGACCTTTAGGTTTTAAATGCGTTACTGGCTAACAATATTATAGTTATCGTGACTACTTATGACTAGTCAGAACTTCTGTATTAGTCTACCACTATTATCAAAATACCCACCTGCAAATTTTCTCTGAAAATATCCGATATTCATCAATATTTTGATACATAAGTAAATGAAATGTTTGTTTAGTGATTTATGAACGATTTATTGGTATTTGTATTAATTTTGATCGATTTAAATCTATACTTCTCCTTACAAATGAATTTGTAAAGATTTTTGACCTCTAAATATGTATTGTCCTTGTTCTTTCTATTGATGGTACAAACTAAAAGAACCGCCGCAATTTTATTTTATAATGGGGCTATTTTACAATATACGTCTGTACGTTTGTGTTTTGTTAAGAGGACATGCATGACATTCAACAGATTCAATATTAGTATTAAGAATCCAAAATCGACTGTGGATCTATTATTTACATCTTAGCAAGCAAGAAAATCAATTCTGAAACAGCTAGAACCATAACAATGCACTTTCTTTAGACTCCTATTGAACCAGCACAGTTACAAGTGTAATTTTACCGGAGATCCTCCTTTATCTATATAAGATAAAACGTCAGACTGACTGACTGATTCATCATCGCCGAGCCGAAACCGCTGAAGCTATAAATATGAAATTTGGTCAGTAGTTTTATTTAGAGACTCACTAAGGGGGTAAAATGGGGGTTAAAAGTTTGTAATGACGTAAAATTGTGATACCACAGACAAAGTCGCGGGCGCAAGCTAGTCATACCATAGAACTGTTAACTTTGTATTATGCCATTTTACTAGCCAGTAACCCAAAACCACTTCATAGCAATTTCATTAGATCCAGAGGGATTAACTCATCTTCCTCATATCATTCAATCTTTAATGATAGAGGTAGCCATTATCTAGAAGAATTATCTATCATTTTACTTTCATTTTTTCATCCTCCCAACGAGAGTATTCCCCCATGGACTACTCCAACACCAAAATTCGATACCAGCCTTGTAATTTACGACAAAAGCAAAAATCCGGAAATCATCCGGACAGGGAAAGAGTAGACGTTAGCCGTTGCCAGAGCTGGGTAGTAATTGATTACTTTTGTAATCGATTACTGTAATTAATTACAAAAATTGTAATTAGGAATCGCGACTGATTACTTTTTTAGGAGTACATTATTGGTAATCGATGATCGATAACAATTTTTGGGGAATTAGTAATCACCAGCAAAATTACTGCAGAAAAAGTAACCATGATTATTTTCACTAAGCATGATTTCCTATTATAATCACAATTACCTAAAGGAATCGGAAAAGTTACGATTTCTTAAGTAATCATGATTACAATAAGGAATTACGATTTTTATTTGTTTACATGTATATTGCGTTACCTAACGAAGTTCTTCCTGTTCAACCCTGATTTCTGGAGGCTCTGTACCTATCTTGATGATCCATCCGAACTAAAATAATTTTAAATACCGACATTTTATAAGGATTAAAATTTTAAGTCCACTGAAGAGTATGCAATGTCTATTTTAATATGAAATTAGATAAAGGATAAAACCAAACGTTCATACTTTTATGCATGCTTTACGTTTATATTCTATAAAAAAGTGGTGCTAATTTAAAAATTTTGAGTGAAATGCTTCATACTTGCATTAATTTTCGAGATTCACATTAAAAAGTAATGCCTAGTAAGTTAAATACCTATCTCATAAGTCTGGAAGTATAATAATATATTTAATAGGCTATAGTGTTCCTTATATATCTCTAGTCTCTTTGTTTGTCATATTTTCTCGATTAAAGTCTGGGGATCCGTTACCGTGCAGATTTTAAGCAATTGTTTGTCACTTTCAACACTTAAAAATCATATAAAACACCAAAAATAAATTTAAAGCACAACGCGATCTTAACAAAGACGTGTCTCGTTTATAAAATATGGCGGAATTACTCACAGCGTGACGTAGATAGCCACGCCTACCTGCGCTGTATCATATCTTCTATTATTTGTATTATGCTGTTCATCCTGATACATAGACTTTAGGCTAAATTCAGTTCCTCTGACAATCCCCGCCCATTTCATGAGTAGGTCTTGCTAAGGGAGTCTGAAAGGATTTGGGATTTGTGGATTATTCTGTAGAAGCTTGAAATGAATTGTAGAATAAATGGGTTATATTATGGGTTTCTCTCCTCGAAGAATACCGGTAGTCTGTTATATAATGGTTTATTTGTAATCTCGTCTCCATGTCTGATTTGAGTCAAGTTTTGCATTAGTATTGAAGAATCTGTTTTCGTTTTGTAAAATTGATTCGATGTTTCATGCACATAATCATTAAATAACGGCGTATTAGCCATTCTATGCAGATCTCCAATAACCATTTTGTTTTGTATTCGTTGTAACCGAGCGATCTGCGTATCTGACATACTGCATCATATCGGTGCCGGATATGTCATGACAGGTTTAATGATTTGATTGTAAATTGTTAATTTGTACGAGGAGAGAGTGGGGAACGTGGACAAAGGATGGCATACAGACTTTGCATACTAAGGAAAGACTTTTGGATTATGTAGGATGTGTGATTATGAAATCGGAGTCGTGAGTCAATGATTACACCCAAATATTTCAGATTTTTAGACGAAATTATCTGGGTGCTGTTTATACGGATAGGGATATTTATTTGATCGTTTGTAAACTTTTTTGTTATGACAAGACATTCACATTGTAATTAATTAATTTCAAGCTTCCACTTTGAATAACAGGGAGTCACGGAGCGGAGATTATTATTAATATGGGATTTAGCCACGTTTGCGTATTACAAGCTGGCGTAAACCAGCACGTCGGTCTGCAACCGTAGCTAATTTGGTGGATAGGAAATGCGGGATGTCTGCTATGTAGAGGTTGAACAGTTTTGGAGTTAAAACTGTTCCCTGTGGCACTCCAACATGCACTCTCTGCGAAGATGAGAAAGAACCTTCCACTTTTACGCAGAAAGTCCTTTTAGTTAAGTAGGAATTAATTATTGTTGTTAAATATATTGGAAATTCGTGAAATTTAATGAGATTGTAGATGAAACCGGTAAGCCAGACATTGTCAAAGGCACGTCTGATATCTAAGGCAAGAAGCATAGTATTTTGTTGATTATTAACTTTATCCAAGGCATCTTGAATTACCCTGGCCACTAGCCATGTAGTGCTGTGCCTCTTCCTGAAACCAAACTGCCCGACAGGGCTCTTGGCTTCTAACTCTAAATATATCCAGTATATTTTTAATTGAGATTTACACGATTTCGTCTTCGCCAGGCGCCTTATTGTTTGGGAGTTGTTTGATAATTGTAATTATTTTTTGTGAAGTAGTGTAAAGTCGTTGTAACATAGTCGGTGGTATTGGATATTTCTTGTGAACGATTTTTACAAACTGCTCAGGGCGTGCCTCTGCAAACATTCGCAAGATGCACGGCCAACGCATCGGCTTTTTTAATGCTTGTCTGTGACGATGCGACGTCTAACGAAGGAATTTTCTTAAAAAACTACGTGATACTTCTGAGAGAAGCATTAGAAAGTAATTAAATATTAATTAAAAATTTCCATGAAAATAATTTCTGTGTCACTCAATCTCACGGTAACTAAAATTCCCATCCGCCGAGGTTTATGGTTCGCCCCCGTGTGATCACTATCCTATTAGAGCGGTTCACCGCAGCGTGCAAGACGTGCTAATCAAGGCGTCGTTAACTCGGTCTCCTAATTTGAATTGCATACTCTGGGTATTAGCATGCTGCTTGACTGGGGCCGGTTCAAGTCCATCGATCTGTAACTAATCTGTGCGGACGCGTCGGGGATCAAAGCGTGAGTGTTAAGGGTGGGATTTTGCAGGAAAAATCTTTCACTGAACCTGACTGTTTCATAATTTTAAAACTATTAACATTTTTAATGAGGGTAGGGTGTTATGAATTTCACTGCATATATTGAAACCTAGTATCCTAGTATCCTACTATGAATTCAGATTAAAGAAACATATTCATAAACGGCACTTCATGATAAAAAAAAAGTAGATATCGTCCCTGAAAAATTGTTTTTCAGTAATTGCGCACCACTGGTAATAAACACATGGCCATATAAAAAACAACGAGCAATGTCAGTTACAGAAAAAAACTTTTGTTTTGACGTCCGTCAAGTCAGTCAGTCGCTGTGGCATTGCCAAGTCTCTCTATAACATTCCTATGTAACAGGTTTGAAAAAATAATATTTTTGTTATCTTTAAAGTAAGAAATCCAACTAACTATTTCAAAAAGTTCAAATACTAAACAGGATTTTTCGTTGTAGAATTTGCTCTTAAAATTTCTTAATATCTTTTTGTAACACCCTGTATATTAATGGACTTAAATCTTGGTTTTATCATTGCGGGTTACTACTCTATGCAGACGATTTAAAGGTTGATACTTCTATCACCACTCCTGAAGACTGTGACGGGCTACAGAGCGACTTGGACAGCCTGGTAACATATCGTGACGAGAAAGTCTTTTTCTTAATCTGGATAAATGTACTTCAATGACATTCTCTCGAAATCTGAATCAAATACCCCGAGCCTATCAATTAAAAAATAACATTTTACAGAAAGTGAGCACCATAAAGAACTTGGGTGTTATTTTTGAATCTAAATTAATTTTCACCCTGCTTGCGGATTCTGATGTCAGCTCTGCTCTTAAGATGTGGGGGTACGTTACCCGAAAATGAAACCCTTCAGAACTGTTAGGCCAATCATCTGCTTGTTCAACTCCTTTGTTTTGAGTAAATTAAGATTTGCCAGTATTGTTTGTAGTCCGAGGCAGGCGACATATGAAAAATATGAGTGGTTAACCGACTGCAAAATATTATCAAAATTATTCTGCTGGCCCTGTTTACTTTTCAGTATAAGCAAGAAAACTCACCAAAACTCAGTCGGCATTACTGATCTAAATAATTGTCACAATGTGTAAAATGCCATGTCAATAGTATAGGACATTCAACTGCTACAATTAAAGAATCAACTATTATTAGAACAACTCGAATTGATCATAGTTTGGACGATCAATTAAAAATTAGTAACAAACTTCGTAGATTCATGATCAACGGGTCAAGAACAATAGGGATGTTTCGAAACGTCTAATAATGTTACTTGTTTTCTGGGAGAGCATGAATTAAGTTTTAGGGGCATTGATAAAGCATATGGGCCCGCCAATCTGAGAAATTATATCGACCTCTTAGAATTTTTGGAAAAATACGATAAAACCATAAAAAAACCGTAAATCGACAAATCGCCTTTCCCTTTATAATTGTCACAGCACGCCACTGTATTTATATCACTATAATACGAGCCAATAAATAAAATGGTAACGCCACTAGAACCACTCGCATTTTGCACAACATATCACGAAATGAAAGAAATCAGTGAGGTACCTGTGGGTACATTCCTTGTTAGAAAAGTTAAAGGCAAAAAAATCTAATCATGTGAACTCCTCGATAACTATTTCTCCAAAACTTCCATTGAAAGCTCGTCTGTATTCAGCCCTAACAAGGTAAATGCTAAACAAGTTTAAATTTAGTGTACAATAAAAGTAATTCCTAAAACGTGTACTTAAAGGAGAAATAAAGTTAAACAGTTTCTTAGGGTCTTTGCAATGGTTCATTTGAAATTCACCACACGAAGCTAATCAGATAAAATAGAGCCGTTGTTAAATTAAGCATATACGCCGGGCTAAAGAACTAGATAATGGCTGAAACATTGCAGAAATTGTAGCCCTCGCGCACACTTTATTATCAACTTCGTAAAGTAAGCAAATAAATTTTCCAACAATGCAATGGCTTAGAAAGTAGACCGCAAATACTTTGTTTTTCTTTTTTTTTAGTTATTACAGGGGTTTTGTTAAAATTTTATCGTGAATTTTGTCGTTTGCTCGTCGTTTACACGTCGATAGCTATTGACGTGTAAACGACGAGCAAACCTAATAGAAAAATTAATGATTGATGAGGGGATTGACTAAAGTCAATGGATGGTGGTCCATGCATTCTTAGCCTAACATAAAAGGGAAAGTCGGAACCCAACCCAACCTGAATAAAACTATATATATATAT
This sequence comes from Philopedon plagiatum, assembly GCA_963971165.1. Classification (NCBI taxonomy): domain Eukaryota; kingdom Metazoa; phylum Arthropoda; class Insecta; order Coleoptera; family Curculionidae; genus Philopedon; species Philopedon plagiatum. The sequence goes on from OZ020192.1 coordinate 13,214,362, forward strand.
ATATATATATATATATATATATATATATATATATATATATATATATATATATATATATATATATATATATATATATATATATATATATATATATATATATATATATATACATATGTATATATTTATATATATATATATATATATATATATATATATATATATATATATATATATATATATATATATATATATATATATATATATATATATATATATATATATATATATATATATATATATATATTATATATATATATATACATATATATATATATATATATATATATATATATATATATATATATATATATATATATATATATATATGTATATATATATATATATATATATATATATATATATATATATATATATATATATATATATATATATATATATATGTATATATATATATATATATTATATATATATACATATATATATATATATATATATATATATATATATATATATATATATATATATATATATATATATATATGCAAAGATTAACTTCTTCGCTAGTGCAGAACGAGAAGACCGTAAAATGAAAAATAAAATAACGACTATTTTTTAAATCTGGTCTGGGTGCCCTCCTGCTATCGCGATTTCTGGGCCCTTACCCTTCATCAGGCAGGCTCACACCCAGGGCGTTTGAAGAACAGAACAACAAGGGCCCAGAAATCGCGATAGCAGGAGGGCATCCAGACCAGAATAAAGAAAGGCTAGTAATTATTTCTGCTGCGATTTAAATAAGTCGATAGGTAAGCCTTAATGGCAAAAAAGAAATGGCAATAAAAAATAGTCCTTATTTTATTTTTATTTTTCATTTTACGGTCTTCTTGTTCTGCACTAGCGAACAAGTTAATTTTTGCATTTACATTTAATATATTACTCATAGACAGAAGAAGTTTCCCATTTTATTCTGTTGTCGTACAATGGTGCATTTGAACTGTCAAAGAAATTCGGCATATACCTAATTATTGGTTTGTGCCAGCAGCCGAAAATTTTTGAAGCAACACTGGGTGAACTAGTTGGCGCGAGCCACTATATCTTACCTATCCTATTAGAACCGATGGAATTAGGTCTCATTTTGATTCTGGTAAAAATATTGTCTTTTCTTCAGACGCCCTGGGTGTGAGCCTGCCTGATGTAAGGGCCCATAAATCGCGACAGCAGGAGGGCTCCCAAACCAGATTCAAAAAATAGTCTTTATTTTCTTTTTCATTTTACGGTCTTCTTGTTCTGCACTAGCGAAGAAGTTAATCTTTGCATATATATAAATATTATACAATACTTAGTCAGTAAGTGCTCACCGATCTCTAACATTTACATAACTCTGTCCTGCGGGCCTCTTTTTGCTACCAATTTTTTCTCTTGGTAAAATACACTTACTGACTTGACTATGTGTCAATATACTATTTTAATATAGCCTTCCTCTATTTCTATACAATTTTCACAATGTTTATTTATGTACATGTTCAATTGTAGGCCATATGTCTGTTTGCCAAGGGTATTTAAAAAAATTCGTGATTAAGCAAAAAATCGGTATTATTTTTTTTTTCTAGTGGCAGAAGGGTAGGCAGGTGGCTATTCAGTAATAAAGGGTACTTTTTTTTATTAAACTAGGTCCACTTTTTAAAATGGTAACATATTTGTACATAATCTCATTGATTTTACTGAAGAAATGTTGAAAACTTAAAAAAAAGTAAATACTCGGTCCCTAACAATATCTTATACTATCAAAAGCTTTTGATGACAGATACCCTCAATAAAAGTAATATAGAGGCTAGATATCTGAACTTTGCGAAGGCCATTTAAAAGACCAAAACGCCCAATTCAGCTCCCCTAAAAGGTGTTATTTAAAAATTCGGTCACACTTGCTGCATTGTAAGGTGGAGCCCCATCCTGTTGAAAAATTATTTCTCCGTTTATTAAGTCTTACAACGCAAGACACATTTCCGTTTGCAAAAGTTCCAAATTTCTGGGTAAATGTTTTAATAGAAATGTTAGAAAAACTAGAATTAAGTTGTTCGTAATTGAAATCCTCGTAATCTGATTCCGTTGTCTGGATCCCCTTTGAAGAGTTTACTATGAATTAATCCCTGTCTGTTTTTCATTACATTTTGTGTTCTTCCTTGGTCCATCGCCATATGGCATCTCCTCTGGCTGTTTCGATTTCTTTCTCGCAAATTCGTCGAAATTTTCGTTTCCAGTTATACCTTCGTGTCTTGGTACCCACTGTGGCTTAGCTGTATTTCTCTTTGCCAAGATCATTAATCTCCCTTGATAATCCCAAACCAGTCTTGACGTCATCTTGTGACACATTGGTGTTTTAACTGTTTGAATGTAGATCTGTTTATTGGAATGAACCCTTCTGCTTGAATTACAGTGGGAGATTTTTCCGGAGGGAAAGATATATTACTTTCCTCTCTTATTCCGTATACCCCAGCTTCAGTGTCGTCTTTGTTTTCTTTCTAAATCTAAGACAGCCAACGTAGACTTCAAACCTGAGTAATAACGTACCGTAGGCATCTGAAGAGAAGGGAAATCTAGTCTATTGACACAGGATTTAAAGGATTCAAAGTTGGGAAGGGAAGAAAAAACATCTACAGGCAATTCGTTCCATAATCTGGAGACCCTATGATTGAGAAAGAGAAGTAGGATGTTCTAGGCTTTTCTAGCTGGACAGTAAAGGGGTGCATACGTAATGGGCCTCTTGTTGTTCTGTGAGGAACAGTCACGTGGGGAATTATAGCGGCTATTTTTTCAGATCAAAATCCGTGGAAATATCAACAGAAAAGGGATAAATACCTAACAGCGCGGCCATGAGCGAGAGAAGGCAGTTTTCTTGTGAGGACTGGATCATTAATGGGTCGAATGGCTCTCTTCTGGATAGAATCAAGGATGTTAAATGTCACGGGCGATGCCGCTCCCCAAATGTGGGAACAGTACTCTAGGTTAGGTCTTATTTGGGAAACATAGAGAATGTGTACGTTGGAAGGGGAGAAATATTTTCTGGTTCAATAGAGAAAACCAAGCAAACTGCCGATGTGACTACAGAATATGGTGTGTTTGTGCCAGCTGAGATCATGTTCGAAAGCGATGCCAACAAGATCGAACGTTCCAGTGTCCTGGAGGGCTTGGCCATTCATGTGGATGGGGTAAGTGTTGCCGGATTTTTTGCGTGCCTGGGTTCTGCAAGACTGGGTTTTGGAGGCGTTGAACCGAACAAGGTTTTTGGTACCCCACTCTAAGATTAATTGAAGATCTACTATCGTTAGCATAACTGTGGATGGAATTGGTAGTTAAAGATAGTAGATCATTAATATAAAGAAGAAATAGGGTTGGTGTCAGGACTGAACCTTGGGGTAGGATGAAAGTTATATGAGTGACCGTCCACCTCGACAGATATGCGCCGATTATCGAGGAAGCTACCGATCCAGGTACATAGTTTGGGAGGACGACCGTAAGAGGGTAGTTTGTTGAGGAGTGCGGTATGCTATACTTGGTTAAAGGCCTTGGAAATATCAAGAGCAACAATCTAAGATTCGCCATGAAATTCGAGAGACTTTTGCTAGTTATGTGTGATAATGCCGAGGGGATTAGCTGTGGAGCTTTTGTAATGAAATCCTTACTGTCTGTTATGAATGATTTTGTGTTTTTCCAGATAATTTAGAATTTGAAAGTTGATCGCTTTCTCCTTAACTTTTCTGACAACAGAGGGAAGAGAGATAGGTATATAATTGGAATTGTTTTTTGAACTATCTGTGTACCAGATAAATGCTCCAGCAGCAGTATTCGGTCTATTGTTAATCCACAAGCTTTAACCGTCGATTACGACCTCGAAAGGTATGTCGTAGCGAAATTCTTGATACCATATCTGATCACATTTCTAATTCATCCCCCAATTTTGTCACGTAAGAGTTCTATACCCGTCATATACCTACCGGCAGACGGCAGTAACCTTTGTAGATGAAGTTCCATTTTTGTCTCTTCCTTGGTCACCAGCTGAAGCGGAGAGAGGTCTAGGATGTTTTGCATTGCTGATGTGGGGATCAATTTTATAGCCCCCGTAATGCTCAAGCAGGCCAGTCTTTGAAGACTCCTAAGCTTTAGCATTGTGGTCTTCTGCAGTACCTTGGCTACATACGTGAATGTAGGTCTCACTACATGGGCATCCCGGGTGAGTCAACGATTCCGCGGAGTAAATAGTTTTATGCCTTGAAGATAAGATTTGTCGATAATAAGATTTTGTGTTTGGTGGTTATGGTTGGATATTCTGCACATTTTAAAAATATTTAGAATTATACAGGTTGCATTTAAAAAGTAGGGTGTCACAAAGTTACATTTTTCCAATGAGACCTGTATTTGAATAGATTTTTGAATTTTATGTGTAATTTCATAACGTCTTTACTATTTGTTTAATATACAAAAGTTTTCAAGATAATTCGACTTGTAATCAAAATTTAGCATTTGCAAGCATCTCTTTGTTGTAAAAATACTACTTAAATTTTGACTCCAAGCGATTCATAATTTGTATTCTATTCTAGAGCAAATTAAGACAAAAAACATATCCACTATTAAATATTTGACATTTTATTTACAGAGTGTTTTATTTTTAGGTCCAAAATCCTAAAATTTCTAATTGGAAAATGTTACTTATCAAATGGAGCACCCTATATATTTTTCTGCCATCTTATAGCTGGTCAAAAACTCTTCGCATTTTGTAAAGAATGTCCTATCCCTATCTCTAATAGTTGTTGAAATATTTTGATTGATATTTTGAATACAGTGGATAATGGGCACTTCCTTTCGCGGTATAAGTAAAAACCTACAGATAAAACTAACTAAATACAAACATAGAAATCTTTGCATTTACACTAAAACGTAACGAACACATTGTTTTCTTCTTAATAAATGTTCGAATAGATGTCCTTCTTGTTCAATACGCATGTCAATTCTTCTAATGATTTCCGCGAACATTGGAAACATGCTTGGTGTCCTGGTATTTAACATATCCGTAATCGTATTCTTCATGTCCTGCTTCGTCATAGGTGGTATGAGATATACTCTATCTTTTATGTAGCCTTAGAGGAAAAAATCTAACCGGGACCTTTGTAGCCATGCAACAAAAGCCCGCGGCCAATCCATCTTGGAGGATAGTTCTAATCCAAATATTCTCTGGCTATACGATAAAAGTTTTTAATTTTTGCATCTTGCTGTAGTCACATATTTTGACGTTCATCAAAGTCTACTTCTACCAATAGTCTTGGCAACTCCTGTTGCAAGAAAAATAAATAAGTACGTCGGTTTAAATGTTCATTAAAAAAAGATGGCCCTCTAATTCTGTTGTGAATAATGCTGCACCACACATTAACCGACCAATGGTTGTGGTGTTGAACTTCACGGACCTAGTGTGGGTTTTCCGTGGCATAATAATGCATATTGTGTCTATTGACAGCACCATTACTTATAAATGTAACCTCATCTGAATACACTATAAATTTAAAACAATTTTAGTTTACTTCAATTTGGGCACGTAATAAAATTACTCACTCACCCGGTACAGCCAATGCATACATTCGTCTAGTTACCGCTATGCTTACTCTCTCACTTACAAACACACTTCTCCTGGCAATACATTTTATTAGATCGCAGTAACTACCCGGCAATACATAAAGTAAATATTTAAGATTGTCCGTAATAAAAAAGGAAATAGAGAAATAAAACAGAAAAGAAAACGGCCAGAACAAAGGATTTCGATGTCAGTCGGGAGAGCGCAGAGGCCAAATGAAAGAAATCCAATTCAAGTGACAGCGATAACAGAATATCCAGAGCCCGAGGAGTTCCCGCTAAACCAAATATCGGGGTAGTTTTCGAATATTTACCCTCAGACATCGTCAATGGAATAAAGGAATTTCGTCGACGTTCCTCGTTTATATAAGACGATTGTTTTAGATATTTATACTCGAAATAAAAGTATATAAAATTTGCAAATTGAAATAAAATGATACTTTATTAAAATATTTCATGTTTTTGTATATAAATTTTAAATAGATGCCAATGTAGTTATTAGTCTAACTAGTGCAGAAAACTATATCTTCCCGCACGCGATTGCCGTTGTCCCGAACGACGCGAAGCGGAGTGCGGTAAAGATACTTTCCGCATGCGTTAGGATCTAAATTTTTTCTACGACCGTATCTAAAGACCAATCTAAATAACCAAATTTTTATTTTAAATATAATTGTTAACATTAAAACTACTTATTTGTTATTGATAATATTGATTGTAAACGTGCAGTTTGTAGCATTTTGCAGATTAATCGCAGATATCAACTGATGCTGCAATAAGTTAGATCCATCACTATAAGTCGATGTTAACTGATTATTTTCCAAGGTAGATATTGAAGAAGCTGTTAAGTTGTATCCAGATGAAGTTGATGGTCGTGGTTCACACTCAAGATCTTCACTTGGTTGATACTGCTCATCACGAGGATTAATTTCATGAATTTTATTGCACTACTTTTTCTTTTGTTGTTCTGACTCTTCAAGGTACCGCTCGGCTACGAAAGTTGACTTCCAGCCTAATAATCTTTTAATATGTGTGATTCCAACTGTGTCCGGTATAGCGTTCCGGATTAGGTAGGTTTTAAAAGGCTGCTATTTCGGCCGTCATTTCTCCAAAAATATTAAACCCACACACTGGACGATACATTTTGCTTTTTTAAAATTTAAAAACAAACGACGATGTGAAGTATTCTTGAGTCGCATTTCTACGAACTTTCTGTATGGTTTTAAATATATTCCACCATTTATTTCATCCAATATCACAAATGATCGTGCTAAATAATTCTTTAAATCTGTAATTTTTATAATAACAAGGCTTTCTTTGTCTTCAATATTATCAAGCGTAATTTTTATAAGTTCCGCTCTGCAGCAAGCTCAAGCTAAAGCAAAAATGGTAGGTAGGGGAAACTGGCCTAAAACGGCATACTAGGCTAAAACGGCATACTGACAGTTTTGAGCTTACCGATCAATGTAAGAACCGACAATGTCAGCCTAATTCTGCAAAAGAACATTAACAAAAATCCACAAGCTTGGTAACGTCGCAAATATATTAGTTCCGCTGTAATTGTCGATTGCCCGGCCTGACAATGGTGCTAGTTTTTATTTACCTTAGAGTAATTTATGAATGTATATTTTGTGAATAGTTTTTCGTAAAGATTAATAGGTAAGTCATCAAATACAAACTCCTATAATCATGTTTTGATATACATAACAATTAAAAACATTGTTTAAAGCTATCCATCAGCTGGATTTGTTCTAATATGTCTATCGGTATAAAATGGCATACACGAGTCTGGGGTAAAATGGCATAGTATGCCGATTTAGACGTTATCAGTATATTTAAACTTCTTTAAGAGCAAACTGTTTTAATAGTCAGTAAAAAACTCCTAAGACAAAAACGTACATTTGTTATGCTTGTGATTAAACATACCTATTGAAGAAGTTTTTATTTTTTTTTATTTTATGTATGCCATTTTGCCCTGTTTGTATTCAAGATGACATTCTTTTTAATTATAAGAATGCTCTCTTAAGATTTTTTTAAATTATTAGTTAGTTTTAGGGGCTTTTTTGGTTGTTAGCAAAAAAAAACAATTTAAATTAAAATTGTTCAATTTACATATGTTTTTATATAGGTATGCCATTTTGCCCGTAGTAGTAAGGGTAAAATGGTTAATGTTACTTTTTACTAATTTCGTATTTGTGAAAAAAACTTTGTTTAAATTAAAATTCTTTTTTTACCGGTTAAAAGTATTATCATTGTAAATTCTAAAGCTCTTTTAGTCGTCGATTAAAAGTTTTAAATAAAATATATATGACGCCTACAAAAAGTAGTATGCCGTTTTAGGCCAGTCTCCCCTACTTTTATTATCAAATACGCCTCATCTGGGACTAAAAACATAAATATAGATATGTATTCTTTCGTGAAAACTTGTGCTTTCCTTGGGCGAAAACAAACACTTTATTGTTTTTTAAATAGGTTGTTAATTTAAAAAACTTGCCTATATCGACATTTTGCTTAATCTTAACCAGGCTTTTTATCAACGGATAGCGTAACCAAAGTGTTTCTGGCTTAAGAACTTTACTTAAGTCTAAAAGTAGGCTAAAAATACCTCCTCTCTGAAGCTTCTTACACCTTTTACTTTTGTCCAGTCAAAAAATTGGCATATTAGCATTCATATCTGTGCCTTGATATGTATGGTAACAGGTCTAAATTTGCCTTTTTAGCGGCTTCCAAAACTGACTGGGATAGTTCTTCATCTGAAGGATCCATTTTTAACACTTTTCCCTGCCAACTTTATATTTTGATAAAATATGACACAGTGACAGGTAAATCAATGGTTGTCATGGCGTAAATCGAAATAAAAACTGTCTGAGTTTGACGGAGGACTTGAAGGGAGGAGACCGATCGCAGTACGTTGACCGCGGTCTCAAATTTGCATCGGTAATTCAGCTTCACGATTTCGCCACAAGCGGCACATGTGTTCCAAGTGATATTTCAAAGACATGGATTCTTATGGGCGCGATAACTATTTTTATTTAAATTAGTTTCTTTTCTTTAAGGAACAAATAACGACTTTTATATAAAGTTAAATATACTTTGTCACACTTATTGGGACACCCGGCCTGTATGTAGTTCCAACAACGCTTGGTTTTTAAACTACAGGTTATTAAACATTCCAGCCACGAAAAACTTTTTTTTCGATAAATAAGGAACTGTACAAACCTTATAATATTTTTTTATTAAAAAATAGAAAAAAGTAAAACCTAAAAAAAGTAATCGGAAGAGCAACTTGATCGGATTCGGAGAGTGTACGTAATGTATCCTTCCATTTTTAAAAATATATTATTTAAACTGGCTTTCTTTTTCAGTTGATTGCGATAACTGGCAAGAATGGTGGACATACGATGGAATTTCTGGTAAGTCATTAAAAATAGACATTTTTGTTAACATGCCATTAAAGATATTACTGAAACCGACCAAACAATGTGTAAAGATATTTGTTTCTTGGCTCCTTATACTACGCTAAGCTTTACTTCCCAACTATTTTCCGTCGCCAAATATTAGACACTATTACCATTATAAAAATAATATCTCTATATACGTATAAAAGAAGAAACTGACTAACTGACTGACTGACTGACTGACTGACGTATCAACGCACAACCCATACCGCTGGGTCGAAAAACTTAAAATTTTGCTCAGAGGTTTCTTCTATAACGTAGGCATGCACTAAGGAAGGGTTTTATTAAATTCAACCCCTAAAAGGGTGAAACAGTTGTTCAAACTTTGTCTGGAAAGAAAAAATATTAGATGATCCTACTAACTCGAAACTTTACAGAAGTACTCCAAAAAATAAATGGTTAAACACGTGTTTTACAGTTTTTAATAAATCAACCCCTAAGGGGGTGAAATGGAGATTTAAAGTTTATAATGGAGTAAAATTGTCATACCGTGGACGAAGTTCCGGGCCCAAGTTAGTCGCTAATAAAAAAGAAAAGTAAGGTATTGCATTAAGTATCAGATAAGGTAAAGTTGTTGTAAAATCAGGTGAAATAAGGAACAGCGAGTGCGCGATCGAACTAAGAAAGTGATAGGTCCAGAGCTGAAGAAAAATGGGATGACATGGCGGAGATAGTATTTTATTCTTCTGGAAAATATATCTGTGTCAGAAAATTACTTTTTTACCTCATGAAGCTCGTTTTCTTGGCTGAAAAAATTTAATACTTTCTATGAGTTTAACATACCTTGCGAATATACAAGTACTCGATAGCGATGAACTCGAAAATTTGCCATTAAATTTTTGCCAAAATATGCATTTTCAACAAGATGGTTGTCCAGCACATTGCGCTCGCGAGGTAAGAGTGTAGAGTGTTTTATTCTTGACTATAGAATATGTGTATATAAAGGACTATTTTCCACAATCATTGAACTAAATTAATTGTCACAACAATTTCCAACAGAAAAATCATTTTAAAACCAGTAAGATAATGAGAATAATAGAGTAACTCAAATTTTTAATGGCAGCTTTTTACCAATGAGAGGACAAGAACTGATCATGAAGCAGATTAAATTTAAACCAGTTCTAAATCTTAAATCTTTTTCGTGAATCCCTGCCTGGAATAATTTTTCGAAAATGCATTACAGAGTATCGTTGTTTTCTTATCAACTTTAATTTGTTCACAATAGTAATATTCCTTTCAGGTGTTTGTTGCCCCGGAGCCACTCGCCCTAGAGTGACGACACCGTTCCTGAAAGGAACAATTGACAATTTTGACATTAAGCTCAAGTCGTAGGTGATGCGCGAGAGGGCAGGGGGGATAGGGCTAGAACGGTTCAGGTGCTTGATGCACAAGTTGAATGGAACAACTGTATGCTGGTCTGGAGCTGTACGGGAGCTCCTCCTTGGGGTGAAAGGAAAATACTTATTATTTTCTTGTATACAGTATGTCCCCGGATGGGGTTTAGAAGAGAACAAATGGACCAACTTCTGCAAGATCCGTAAAAATTTTACTCCTAATAAAAGTTGTTGCTTATAAAATAAATAAGATTCACCTTATGAAAAATCTAATTTTTTATAGAGGGAGCATAAAAAATACGAAAACTTCATTTTTTGTAAGAGTAAACATACCTTGTTTACCAGTTTCTACCAAAAGAACAAATTAAAATATGTTTTACATTAAAACCGAAGCTGAATTACAAGATTTCATTAAAATATTTAAATAATAAAAGTAACGAGTTTTATCACATTATTTTTTAAAGTCCCGTCTATTCTCTCTCAAGCCTTTAACCAGAGTACTAGTTTCTACATATTAAACAATAATGACACCTACGGACACGTTTGTCAATGTCTATTAAATGAAGAAATTATTTAATTCAAAATACTTCTCATTCAAGTGCAATTTTTAACACATCAATATTATTTTGTATTAGAGTGGCATAAACACATTGCTTTAAACGGCCCCATAGAAATATATCGGCCAACGTTAAGTTGGGGCTCCTTGGGACCCACAAAATCGGGCCATTTCTACCAATCTACCTTGGACCCAACCTGAGCTGAAGCCATTCTATTACTTTGCGAGCACAATGTGCTAGACATGCATCTTTTGGAAAATACATTTTTTGGCGAAAATTTAATGGAAAATTTTTGAGTTCATCGCTAAAAAATATATCCAGCATTTCTAAGTAAGATATTCTACAGTAGGTGTTATTAAAAAAATATGGGCCTATAATGCCATGGACAGATATCGCGCACCACACGTTCACTTTTGTAAAATATTGTCTTCCCCTCATTACTCTAAATTCGGGGTATCTTCGAGACCCGTGACATGCTGGGATGCATGTTTGATTAGTAGAAAATGTACATTCATCAGAAAACAGAAGAAGAAGAAGAAAAAGAAGAAAAAAACTCATATTTAGATGATCTTAAAAGAAAATAAATTATTTCCGTTCAAACCACACGTTAACCAAACATTGGAAGAGGGAGATTATGCGAAAAGACTAGATTTTTGTTTATGGGTGGGAGACAAAATTTTAAGTGGAAATATCCACTTTTATAAATATATTATTTCCACTTAAAATTTTGTCTCCCACCCATAAACAAAAATCTAGTCTTTTTGCATAATCTCCCTCTTCCAATGTTTGGTTAAAGTGTGGTTTGAACGGAAATAATTTATTTTCTTTTAAGATCATCTAAATATGAGTTTTTTTACCACTTCCAGATGTTTAGCATGATTTCTAAGGGGCATCATAGGAGTCTCTCTAACAGCTAAGACTATATATAGCAGCATCGTTTCGGTCATAAATTCTTCTTCTTATTCTTCTTTTTTTCTTCTTCTTCTTCTTCTTCTTCTTCTTCTTCTTCTTTTTCGTCTTCTTCTTCTTCAGATTCAAAACCGAACCAGTTCCTTGTAACTTTTTTTATTGTGTTGTAGATTGTCATTTCAGTTATTGGGATTTCTACAAATTTCTCGCTAAATTGTTCTATGATGTAGCAGTATGATACTTGGCCATTCCCATAACACTGGATTATAGAAATCCTGCAAAATTTGGTCCAAGATCTGCTATGGATCTTCATCACAGCAGGATTTCATTGCAACCTGCTTATCAGTATTTACTTCTAAAGAACAACATAATATAGTTAACAAAGTTGTCAGTGGGACCGACAAATCATCAGAAGCAACCCCTAAAATTAAATTTGTTAACTGTTCCTTTAATTGCAAATTTTCTGATCTTTAAAAAATAAGTTGTTGTTACCTACTTAATAAAGGTCTTTTACTTTAAATGTTTGCTTAACTACAGGATTTATTTTACCCTTAAACTTCTCAAAAAAGACTCACGATAAACAGCAAATACCGATAATTTGCACTAGTGCAAATTATCGATAATTTGCTCTAATGCAAACTATCGCTGTAATTCGTTTCCTATTGGTTCAAAATTGCCAAATGCATTATTTTAATTGGTTAATATTTTTTCAAGGAAATAGTCCTAGTAGTTTTCTTCAAAATAACATTTTTGTGTTTATAGTGACTTGCTTAAACAATTTCTGCTATAAAAGAATACATCTAAAATCTTATTAGTGCATAAAAGCGAATATTCTTCGCTTTACAATAATATCATTGTTATTTTTGACCAACAAAATTATAATTAATTATATCGAGCATTGGCTTTATTAATTAGTTTACATTAATACCAGTATTTATTGTTAAATACATAGCTTGCTATGTTTAAGTTCTAATTACTATCAGAATTGGACGTTATTAGATTTCGTGTTGTGCCCTTTGATGAACAGGATAAAAGTTATTATTGCCCGGATAGTCTACACACTGCAAATTATACTAATTCCATGAAATATTAGGGATACATAGTTAGGATACTATACTGACATTTTACTATATTAGATTGACATTTCCTCGATAAAAAAATCTCAAGAGAAAAGCGTCTGTTAAAAGGAGTCTTAGACATTTTTTTTACAAATAATTTCCAAAATTTGTTGTCCAAAAACATTTATTTCGAATATGCATTTTTTAATTATTTTTAATTAATTGACACTAGTTTACACTATATATCTGCTGCTTCTGAATTTTCTACTATTTTCGACTAAGTTTAGAACGCCGATTCTCAAATTGTAAATATATTGTGTGTATATGTATAGGTGTGAAAGAAATACCAACTTTTACTTAAGGACAATACATATATTTAAGAAAAAATAAAAATCTATTATGCATTATTTGCTTTCAAGAAACTTGGTTTAACGCTTTCTTCACTTAAATCTCCTAAATTTTCGGGAAATCAGTCGAGATGACTCTATAACAACCGTAACACAAGCAACAATGACTATCTGAGCAAATAGGGCGGATCTCCACATCCTATTTGACTAAACGTACACCTTTGTCTCCAAAGTTACATAAATTCTCAGTTTGGCCAATCATTTGATATAGGTACAATCGCACGAGAAAATGCTCACTTGCTTTAGGACCATCACAGAAGTTTTCGATTTTTCTTCTAATTTCAGGTATATTTAGAAAAACACATATTTCTGTTTTTATAAACAAATTCAAACTTTAAAATATAAAAAATACCCTTAAAAACATGTGAATTTAGTTATTTGGAAAATAATTGTGCAAACCCTAAGATAGAAACTACCATGGACTCCCTAGGTGGAACAAAGCCTGTGTTTAAAACTTTTGTTGGACTAGAAAAAATTAAGAGCGTATCTACTGTTTTCTATATTGTTATGAATTAGCCACGATTTAGGTATTATTTACTTCATAGAGATAAAAATAATTTACACAGGGATTAGCTATTTCAATTATCAATGTAAACCTGTCTTTAGACGTTATATAAACTTCCCCGCCGGTCAATATCGTAGTCATTATCAGAAACTATGCATTGTTAAAAAAAGCAAGAAAAACAATGGGGTCTTTACGAAATGATTAATGATGCTTTGCTGAAAGCATGTCTTTAGGAAAATATATCGGCGAGGATAATTTATCGTATCATGCCCATCCATTTGATTAAATTAATTCCAGTAATTGATTTTTGACACACTTATATATACAGTATATTATTTTACATAAACATTTTGCAACTGGTATACTCCACTTTCCTTATTCTAACTTAAGAATAATGGAGAAAATGTTCGTGACTATGTAGGCTGTAAATGACAGTGTATTCTGTTATTGTATCATAGAATGAAAATTCTAAAAGCAATCAGCAATCATCTATTTGGTAGACAATGACGTTGTCTTTATTGAGATTTGTGCCACATAACTATTTAAACTAAGACTTATGCGCTGACGCACACACACTTTAGAATACATAGTCCGAAAAATGCACACTTTTTTTAGTGGCTTCTTAGAATTTATAGTCAAAATGAAGTGCAAAAATATTTTTTCGGGAAGCCGGAAATGCCCTACAAATCGAGTTAGAGGATCCCACAGACCAACGCGTTGGTCTGTAGGATTCTTAAACTTCGGCGAGTTTTGTCACATAGGCGAGTGTTGTCATAATTTTCCTGCATTTTGATTTGTTAGACTTTTGCAATGTTGCCGAATCGTTCGTCGCTCAAGCTGGCATTGAACCAAAGATACAAAATCAGTCTTATATGAAAACCCCTCTACCTCCGCATAAATTTGCTTATTATAAAAAAATAATCCTAGGATATATAGATAATTATGGAGAAAAAGGTGAGAAGCATAGCTTTTTTGTAGTAACCGTTTTAACTTCACATTTCGTATTTCAGCGCTAAAATATTCTGCATTTCAAAGTAAATATTCATATCATGTCCATAGTAACCTTGGCCAAGTTGCCCGAATGAGCTTTTTCAAAGCCTTGAGTCATTTTCCACTGAATAAGCTATCACTAATGGCGAAAACACTTATAGGTACAAACAAATATATTTTCTTTCAAAATCAACGGAAACATACGACAAACACAGAGTTTAAAATGTTTGTTAGTTTATAGTGTTTCATAACTGTCACCTTACATGACAGAAATGGTTTGTTTCGCGATTACATTCATTGCGGACTTCTCGATTCAAAGCCGATAACGGTGTTAAGCTATCCTTTTCTAATGAGTAATATTAAAGGAGTCGGACAATAATCTTTGATTGCCTCGGAACTTTATGTTCATTACTGAGAGCTATGAAACAGTTTTATATCGAATTCTTTGTACCTGCTATCAGTGCTATCACTGATATCGACTTTGTATTATATGTCAGACATTATGGCAGCAGCGCAAATCGATATATTATTATGTTTGTGTGAGATATGGCGGTTTTTTTATTCCTTTCAAATTTTCACGTTCAATATATTGCCGTAGACTTGTTTTCAAAAATCTGATTTCATTTTGACAAACTGCACCCTAGCCACTATTATTTTAGTTATAAAAATGATATTTAAATTCGATTGAGTGCCACAGATCCATTCTAGCTAGTGTGGATCAGTTCATGTGTATGTTAAATATTTTGATACTTGTTTTAAAATACCTTTTAAATTTTCAAAAAAACTTAATAGTAAATTTGTAGTACAAAGCTTCGTAGTCACACTTTGTCACTTTAAAACTTTTATTGTCAATTTAGCCCCATCTTGGTTTAAGTTTTCACGCAGAAATAACACTATCGTATTGAATTGGATACCCATTCACTCAATGACACACTCTATTCCGTGTTGCACAATACAAATTCGGTTTTTTTCAATGATTAGTTTATCATTGTTAACCAATAGGTTATAAAATTGCTTGAAATATAAGATTTCATTGGATTTTAATGAATCGTTCAAATATAACAATTATTTGATGCCAGTAATATCCTGTTCTAAATTCAATGCAAACTGTCATTGGTTTCACTAGAAGTTTATTTGTAAGAATATGCACCTCATTTGACGCAAAATAGCTATTATTGTTTCAATTACAATAGTAATTAATTTAATGTAACTTCCAATAGAAAGAAAACATTTTTGTTAATATTCGATCATATTCGTGTTTTGAAGAACAATTACTCTTATTTAATATAATGAAGAAATTCTATGACATCAATTATATTTATATTTCAAACAAATGAAACACGCTTTATTTTTGAAATAATTTTTATTTAGTATTATTAAACATACGTTGTTTAGATATTCTGTAAACATTGAAATATTTTAAAAAACACACATTTTATTAACACCACACTGACGCGAACACCGTGAACTTTTTATAATTATTTCACTTCAAATATAGGATCTGCTTCTTTGCAAAACTGTCTGCTTTTGGCTCGTATGGGTACAGGATGCAAGATGGAACAAATTTGACGCATAACACTGCATCCGAATCTCCTAAATTTACAGCTAGATTTCGTGGAAACCATGCCTAAAAAATACAAATTCAACAATAAACTTGCGATCATATTTAATGTTAATAGTTTTTAACAATACGCATCGGCTGAGTAAAAAGTCTTATAATAGAGTAGCCAAGAAAGATTTACAAATAAAAAAAAACTTATTCTTGAAAAATCGTTTAGATTTGTTTTACTTACCATAAAACACTGAAATCAGTTTCCCAGTCCCAAAGAGCTATTATTTTTGGCCTATAACGCAATAAACAAGCAGGCTGCAAGCTTAAACGGCGATTGAACGAACAAATACCAACAGCACAATTTTAATCCCTCCCTCCGCGAGCAATAGAACTAATATTTCAGCCAGCAATAGAACTCATTGAATTAATATTTTTTATTATTTCTCAAATACCTTATATATTTTATAACAGTGTTTATTATTGAAATGATATGAGGCTAATTCACTTAATTTTTAGATTTTATTACTTAAACCGCAGTTCTTGTTCGCGTAATAAAATATATTTTAATTTGAATCACACCGCACACAAATAGCTATTTTTCACCCAATTATATTTGAGCATTCTCCTCAAATAATTTAATGTTTTAGCTTAAACAATTCTACAGTCTAAGGGATAATAGTAATTTATTGGTTTCCTATAGTATTTTTGTAATTGAAAAAATGGTAATATAGTTTTCAAAGAAGTAAGACTACTTTTGAACTGTAATGATAAGTCTATATTTAAAGCAATGATTTTTCTTTGGTTATTTCAATTATGTTTTGTTGAAACAGTATTAACTTTAATATAACAAAAGTAAGAGTGGTCAAGAATAATACTATTATTGAAAATAGCATAGCAGTTTTTTCTGTGCATATATTTTAAAGCAAAAAATCAACTTTTTGATATGCATATATGGATCTAAAAATTCTATATTTCGCTACTTATTCAAAACAATATCGCACAATTTCATAAAACGATGTGTTCGAGATTTGTACCTCGAGAGGGAAAACGGTGCGGAATCGGTGTCAGGAGCTTAAAGCAAAGCCTTCCGAATGGCTGCTCCTGCTGCTGCACTTTGCACGTGCGAGACGCGACCGGCACGGTTAAGATTCAATTTGAAACGGGGCTTTGGAGTGCGGATTGTCCATAATATATTTATAAGGGGTCTCTAGCTGAAGAATGCACTGCTGCCAGGTTAATATAGATTTTTTTTTATCCGAAGGTTATTCTTGGTTTTCGAAGGCTGAATTGCCACATTTAAGGGATTGAAACGTTAGCAGATCTGCTAAGGTTTGTTGAGGTTTATAAACCTAAGCCAACTGAAGCAAACCCAAGCACACTTGCTTTTGCTAAAGGCAGCTGGCAGCTGAAATACGGTTAAGACGTAAATTGAAACATTTTTTACAGGCGTGCGAAAAGCAACTACTTTCCGCACTTATATGCATGCTGAAAGTTGCACTAGTGCTTAAAGGTTTTTCAGCACTGACGCGGGAAACAATCACATACCTATATTGCCATCTAATTAGACTTCGTGTACTAATTAACGTCACTGGACCCGGACCGAAGAGGTTCAATTTAAAATTTAGTAAAATATTAGTGGGGAATACCCAAAAAATAACAATCCAAAAATTATGATTCCACCAAATAATTACAGGGCCTTTCCATTTATAGCGTTCCTGTGCAATTATGTTTGTGTTAGTTACCTATTTGTTGATTATATCAGTATAGACGTCAAAGTGAAGATACAAATACAATATACGACTTTTATCCAACTTTTGAGTAGAAAATGGAGATCGAGGAAGAAATTGAAGAGAATATGATTAATGAAGTACTAGAAGATATTCTCGAAGAAGCCAAAAATGTTGTTGGGGAAACCCAACAGTTCGTTTAATTTCTATTTTTCTATTTTTATTTCCAAATAAATATTAATAACCAAGCAGGTATAAAATCCCTTTCAAATAATACAATTCATACTTGTATTTCTTATTTATTTAACTTGCGTTAAAATACGCAGTTATCTGTTAAATTCAAAGCCCATTTCGGAGAAAACATATAAAGAAAATCTTTCCCTCTATTTATTCTATTCTAAACCGGCACCTTTGTCGGTGAAACTTCAAACGCTTAGTTTCCTTAGAAAATTTCTAATTTTTAGTTTTAAACCGTTTAAAATACGAAAAGCCAGCAAACATGGCTACAGATATCATCACCTTACGTCTTCTAGTCGTCGTACCGACGTATCAGGAGCCAACAGGCGGGCTTCGCGCGATATATTAACCTTTCACAATCTTCAAGGTGCTAACGGGGCAACACCCCAGTTATTCAAGAACTCACGGGGAAGTTAGACTTGGTTGCATTCGGGTCAAGCACGACGTGACGAAAAGTCAAGTGTCCGATCAGACACACGTTCACAAATAAGTCGGTGAAAAAAAGAGTACGGGAAAAAGTCCTGAGTTTTTTCGCAAATTTATAGGGTTAAGGACAATTAAGTATGTATTTTCTGCACTAACAGAACTAAATTTATTTAAGGAACGAGTTTCAATCTTAAAATCATTTAAAAATCAAATAAACCTTAGAAATAATAAAATAACTTATACGTTTTTATTGACGATTGATATGACAATACACAATACACAACTGGTCAACTGGAAGATCTAAATTTAAACCTTTGTAGTGAATTTCGGTGTACTAGAACAATTTAAAGCCGATTCCGCCACAGCACTCTGACATATCGTTATATCATGTATCATCTGAATATAAAAAATATAAATGGGAATAAATTGTATATTTGGCAACCTTGCCAAATAAAGAATCAAACAAAAAGCTTGAACATGGATTATTCAGGGATTCACGCGGAAAAGGCGCCCAAATTACACGGGTATGAGTTTATTGCGCTTTTTCGAATTAGTTATTAGAATGTTTGAGGGAGTTATGTGCTTTCTCTTTGAAAATAAAAAAGAAGATTTTTATTGGTACTTAATCCTTAGGCCAATCACTGTTTAGCACGATAAAAGAAAATCTATAATATATATTTTAGTACCAGCTGCAATATAGCATTTTTACATTTTCCAGGCGAGTTTCTACTGCCTTCAGTAGCAGGAAGTATAGCAATAATGAAAAATTACTTTTCGAGGTTTGGGATTTCAAAGAGTTAAAGGGTTTTGACAGATAAATTATAATATGTAGCGTTTAGTTTAAAACGTTTTTTCCATATACCGGGTGTCAACGAGATCACTTTCCGGCTGCCATTTATTTAGTTTTTAATCGAACAAGATGAAACTTGGCAGGAGTCATAGGCTAATAAAAAGTCACTTTTCGAGGTACTTGTCAAATTTCGACGACTTCCGGTTTAGCCGGAAGTGACCCCAACTTTGAATTTTGAAATGAGACACCCTGTATATTTCTTGATTTTTGGAATCTAGAGATGCTTTTACGTACAACTGTATTATAGTTATAATTTTTTGTGTCAATTTAACATTTTTAAAACAAATTTTTTGTTTTAATCTAGAGTGCCATGACCCACCTTAAATCGTTCTAATAGACGTTTACATCTGCACAAAAATACCTACACAATCTTATCACCTTTCATTTGTCTTACCAGAGGGTTCAAAATTGACTAAATCACTTTTTTGATAATAACTTAAAAAAATTAAATACAACTATAACACTTTCAGAGTATAATTAGATGTAGTTGTTTATTACGAATCCATCACAACATCAAAATTCTCTTGGATTTTCTAAAGAAAACTGCATTTTATTGCCATAGCCATTATTTGTTATGCTTTGATCAAACATGTAACTGCACGATGATCAAATATTATATCCAGTTAGCCATGACAAACAATTAAATTATAGCTGTTTAAAAAATAACGAAATAAAGCCTCAAAA
Source organism: Philopedon plagiatum (assembly GCA_963971165.1). NCBI lineage: Eukaryota > Metazoa > Arthropoda > Insecta > Coleoptera > Curculionidae > Philopedon > Philopedon plagiatum. The sequence goes on from OZ020192.1 coordinate 13,234,630, forward strand.
TATTGTTAACTTTGCCATGGAAAACTTGAATTGAATTCGGGATAAATGAAAGAATTTTACAAATTTGTAAACAATTATTTTTTCTGGTCTTTAATATTATGTTTCTGGTTTGTGGCGAATTGTTTACAGCCCCCCTTTATTATTATTCAGTTTTGTCATGGCTAAGTGGATATAATATTTGATCGTCGTGCAGTTGCATGTTTGATCAAACCATATAAAATGGCTATTGCAATAAAATGTAGTTTTCTTTAGAAAATCCAAGAGAATTTTGATGTGATGCACCGTTGGATTCGCAATAAAAAACTACATCTAATTATACTATGAAAGTGTTATAGTTGTATTTAATTTTTTTAAGTTATTAACAAAAAAGTGATTTAGTCAACTTTGAACGCTCTGGTAAGACAAATGTAAGGTGATAAAATTGTGTAGGCATTTTTGTGCAGATGTAACCGTCTATTAGAACGATTTAAGGTGGGTCATGACACTCTAGATTAAAACAAAAAATGTGTTTCAAAAATGGTAAATTGTCACAAAAAGTAATAAAAATAATACGGTTGTATGTAAAATGATCTCTAGATTCCAAAAATCAAGAGATATACAGGGTGTCTCATTTGAAAATCTAAAGTTGGGGTCACTTCCGGCTAAACCGGAAGACGTCGAAAATTGACAAGTACCTCGAAAAGTGACATTTTATTGGCCTATAACTCCTGCCAAGTTTCATCTTGTTCGATTAAATACTGAAGAAATGGTAGCCGGAGAGTGATCTCGTTGACACCCGGTATAAAACATATTATATATTAACATATAATATACAGGTTGTTATGAAATACACAGCATATATTGGAATGGGTGGCTCAGGGGGTAGTCTACCGACATACCCAATTCTTCTTTGTTCTTAAATCGCATCGCACATTTTAAAAATTTTCAAAAACACCTTAAAACCCGTCCATGCTTGCCGCACCTGGCTAACCTATGTGTTTGCTTGACAGAAAATTGCTCGGGAAAAAACTAAAAACATTTGAATTTGTTGTAACGTTTCCAGACATATTACAAATCTTGAAGAATAATTTGTTGTCTGTTATTAACCGTAATCTAAGACAAAGGTAAAACAAATTTAAACCTTTTTCGAAGAAAAACCAAAGAAAAATAGTAAAAAGGCCATTGGGAAACCACTCCTTTTTGTCAGCAAAAATGAGAAAAAGACCTCCTTTTAGAACATATTTTTTTTAAATCATGCAATTTTTTTATCTTCTGACAGCCCACGAAGACCGAAGTCTAAGTACTATGTACCGTGGGTGTATTGGGGGATCGACTCACACATCCAGAGCTTGAAACATCCCTAGGGATTTCACCAACCCTTTAAGAAGATGTGTGGGGTAGTACCACCTCGGTCGAGGAAGAATTCCTCTACCACCCTCGAAGTTAACAATCACAAAATATCCATGGTCGAAGCGGGATTCGAACCCGCGCCTCTCGGTTGCAAGCTGGCGCCGTACCAACTCGGCCACCGGAGACCCTCAGTTTTTTTAATTAACACTAAATCGATCTGCGCCGAATCGGCAACATAAAAGGACGAGAGACCTTTCAGAATTAACTGCGTTCTTATTGGTTATAGGTTATAGCGGCGGAGTGTTTGAAATCCTGCGAGTAATTTATAATTTAGATAGCGTTTCTTCTAATAATAAGCTGTAAAAACTCTCACCTGGCAGTTGAAATATAATATACATACAAAACTTAACACTTAACATTATAAGTATCAAATTATCTTGAAATATTTTTATTTGAAGTACTTTCACTACTGGCTATCCTCTACGTCATAGGCAACCACTTATACCTATATGTATGATGTGTTGCATATTGTAATATCCTCGTTAAAGCAGGCCCTACACGATCATTATTACTGTTAGTATTTCACACAACGGTAATACTGTCAGTATTATAAAAATTTTAAAATATTCGAATAATCTTCAATACTTTACTTTATTATTATCAGTCTATACTCCGTACACGATCAATATTACTGAAAATATTTTTTAATACTGGCAGTAATAATGATCGTGTAGGGCCTGCTTTACAAGATCCTTACCTTCTTTGTCGGATTATCAATACTGTTTTTTATTAAGAAGGTAGTTTTAAGTACAGTAGTGTTTTCAATAAGTTGAGGTCATTATTGGAATATTTTATTCTACTCATTAAAACAAAGTTCTGTACTTTGCCGTGTTTATTAAATAATCCTAACAAATTTCATTATTTATTACAGTGATATTTAATAAATTATCGTACGCGCTGAGTGTTGTGCAATATTAAGTTAGTTAAACTCATTTCTGGGTGTTTAGTTTGGTGTAAGTTTTCGTTTAAATAATTGTTCTCTGGATTATTTTAGGAATATTAACTTTATGAAATTGAGCGTTTTGAGTTAGTTCTAGTTAGTTTGAGTTAGTAATATTATTTTATCAGTTTAAAATAGGCAGTATTTTTCGTGGCATATTATGATATTTATTTCTTTACAATGCGTTTATTTTGATTTTAGTGTTTATTACTTTTTTTAACTGTAATGAAGCTCACCTAAAGCTCACCGTGCACGTCTATAATTGGATCACCACACTCTATCTTTGTGCTGAATTTCAAATTTGTACGTCGAATAGTTTTAGAGAAAATCGCCTGTGACAGACGGACGGACGGATTCCGAAGCGATTCCATAAGTGTCCCGTTTTGCTAATTTTAGTACGGAACACTAAAAAGGAATATTTTTAATCTAAAGCTGCTAATGCATTGTTGACACATTTTTTAATTAGTAACAGTATATCATGGATTATTCAAAACTCTGCTAACACAATTAAAAAATTATCAACCGAAAATGTCCGCTTTCCAAGGAGAACCGAACTTTATTTCAATGTAGATTGGGGTTTTTGTGCCAAAAATATTTTCGCCTAATTATAATCAACGTTCTTTTCACGATCTAGTAAGAGCAATTCTTAAGCAGACATATAGATATAACCAAATTGCTTAAATTACTGTAGCCACAAATGAAAATTACGTTTTTGCTATAATGAACTTCAATTTTGATGAGGTATTGGTACATTTTAGATGCAAAACAATATACATTTTTTCAACTTTGACCTTTACTAGCTATGAGTCCTTTTATAGAAAATATAGTAAATACAGTAAAACAGCATTTTTTACTCTGATAACTAGGCTACGCATCCTTAACATTTTGATGCAAAAAGTTGTGAATTCAATTTCGTAAATTTTTTTAATAACTGAAATGAAAAATAATTCGGAAAAAAGCGTTAGACCACAGTTGTAGAGAAATTACACCTGCATAACAAGGTAATGTCCACTTTTACCCTATCTGTAATCAATAAGACATGGGAAGAGTAGTGGTAGGTTGTTAGAACTATTTAGATTTTTACGCTCTACAACTTTTTTCTCTAACTTTTTGCCAGCCTGTTTTTCATTTTCGAACTAAAAGTCAAAACCTTTTTTAACCCCTTACCGTATCTTCTTCCCATCCTTTCGAAATAGCTCTGCACAAAGGAGTAGGGTATCTTTCCAAATGACGAAATCTATGTTTTTTTAAGCAGCAGTTTAGCTGGAATTTCTTTTCAAAACTTTCGTTTATTGGACTAGTAACTGTCTTACGTCAAATGACAAATGACGACAGCTCAAGTGAGTTTTAAGATATTACCAGAATTTTGGGTTACTTCATATGATCAAAGCTACACGCGGGGAGTATTGTACAAGTCGAAAGAATCCCACGTTAGGGGCGTGTTCTGATTGATTCAAAACTTTATGTTTTTTCACTGGGTGGAATTCTGTGGTAGGAACAGAATGAATAAAAATCGACAGGTTAACCATTTTTTAGTTTCTTCTTAGATTTCTTTATTTGCGCTGTCTTATTTCTACGCTATTTATGATGTTTGTTAATGTCTGTCTTTTCTCTTCAATATCTTTTAATGTTTGTTCTGTCCTTCTCTTCAAACTACCCTTGCTTCGACTGTTTCTAAAGTCACCGACTTCTAGTCCAATTTTTTCAGTTTTATATTCGTGTATTTTCCGTTCTTCAACAAGGTACCTTTGTTTTCTTTATTTTGTACCCCATCACGTTCTCCAATCAAGAGCTCAAGAAGATTAAAAATAATTATAAACAGGACATGGCATATGTTACACTCACGTTTTCTATTTCTCGTTTCACATTTTTTCTAAAAAGCTTCAACATATCCAAATGTTGTTTATTTAAGCCGGACGACGAGACCGTATTCGAATTCCCTTATCGAATAAAAAGTCGAATATCGCGGCAATAAAGAAAGGTTCCTTATTCACTGCGAGAAAATTCTTTATATATGAAGAAAATCAATTTCCGAGATATCATATACATGACATGGACCAATGTATATTTTTCAGCTGGCAAAAAGAGATGGCTACGGCTGCCGGCGCAAAAAAATAAAATATAGCCGATACCCTTTTGACCTTTTATATTTCTCAAAATAAACAAAAAAAGCATCGGCAAAAGGAAGAAAATATATATTTTTCTTTATGCTATAACGGCTTTGATATTTTACTCCTAAAAGGAGATAGACATTAAATAAACAAAGCCCAGATTTCTTTAAAATTTAGATATTTTATTTGTCGCAATAGCTTATTTTTATATTATGTTACATACAAAGGAAATGCTTCAGGTCTGTTTGTTTCCAGTCAGGTTTCTAGAAAAAAACATTGAAAAGCCTTTTTTTTGAATTGACAGGTCTTTTCAAACATACATTTTTTCTTAATTTCGAGCGAGTTAAGTTTTAGTAGCTGCAATGAATTCCAAATATCTGGGCAACTTTAGCCTTTAGTTGATTTAGCAAGATTTTCCATTCCAATACAAATCATTGAAAGAAAAATCCATTCTTCAGTATTTGAAATTAAAATTATACTCTTGTGTACTGCGGATGGGCATTTTTTGTATCATTATTAACTTTGTATCGGACTACGCACACTATAACAGAAAATATAGAAAAAGTATATTTAATTTATAATGTACATTAACATAAAATATGGACCATTTGAATAATACACCACAATGTTGTTCTCCAAAATTTCATAAATAAAACCTTTTTTTGCTATATCTATTTAAAATTATATTTATGCGGTTGAATAATGAAAAAAAAAAGGATTATGGTACAGGTAATAATTAGAAGAGTTTAATACTGGAAATCTAATATGGAATTAGGCTTTAATTATGGGTTTTACAAAATATTTGTGTGGAACATCAGGAAAATAATACTGGAGAGTAAATATCTATATTAAGATTGAATAAAGTGTGTATATTTATTCAAATTAAAATAAAATTTGCTGTCCTATTTTAGCAATAAATCTTTTTTCCATTTCAGTATAATTGCAGAATCTGTCCCCTTGTTTCTTTTCCATAATTATTATTTGTGTACCAACAGACAATTATACTTAAAAAACCGAATTTTCTTGATTTTTCGGACAAATCTATTCTTAACCAACATTATTCCACACCATTTTCCCTATTTAGTGATTCTTTTTGGGTTTATTTTATCCGTTAGTTGTCTAAGATTACCTCCCACTAATTTAAATCGCTTACTTTTTCGTTAAAGTTATAAATAAATAGGTTTATTTGCATCGGGAACATGCAAAATTTGAAAATTTTTGAATTTTCGCAGATTGCCGTGAAAATAAAGAATTGCAGCTTATTTACTCGAAATTATTAAGATATGATGTGTCAAAATTTCGAAAAAATGCCAGCTTTTGTGGCAAAATTGAAAGGTCCCTGGGCCAATTTCGGCTTGAAATATACATGAATAAGATTTTAGGCACCTTCTACTTTAAGTGCTCGGATATTTCATTGGACGAGTTAAGCATTGAATGCCATTTTTATTACTTTTTCGATGACCCTACAAGAGTGGAATTCGCCATGTGCTCATTATGAGTCATAAAAACATTTTGGCGACACAGCCAATGGGATCACGTTTTACAAGTTTCGAAATTCGCGCGAAAATTTGCAGTAGAAAATCCTTTTTTATTAATAAAGACCAAAATAAATGGATAGCAGGAACCGCCATAAACAATCAATTTATGTAGAGAATATAAAAAAAATGTTTCAGATTTATTTGGGTTATATGTGTATTCCCTATTAGGCATGGTTATATTCTAAGTGTTAAGCTAAACCAAAATAAACAGATGTACAGACTGTTCCATATAAAAATCAGAACTTGATACTAAGAACTGCCCAATTAAGCAAGGTTGGCCAACAAAGTCATAATCAAAGAAATGCCAACTTGCCCCGTTTAAATACCTAAAATTTTGTTTAAATACTTTGCATTAGAAAAGCTATTAAAGCTCGCGACTTTTTTGTGACATCCGGTATATCTCGGATTAACAGAATTTAACACCAACGCAGTCAAAGAAATTAAACGAGAAAAACAAATTAGAGTCACTGCTAAATATACAGCTCATGTGGGATAAAAATAACAATTATGTTGTTTGATAAGATAAACATAAAATACAACCCTCGACGCGATCGCAAAACATCCCGTGGGATACAATTAACGATACGATCTCATTTTTAATTATTTTTAATCCCGGCTTTAAATATTCGCAAACACCTCTGAAATCCATGTTTAATCAACTGTACATGATAAAAAAAACATGTTTGAGTGTTTGTATTGGACAAATGTACGTTCCGCACACGTTTTGTGATATATTTATTAGTAACGGTTTGAATTTACGTGATGTTTGATCACCGACCTGGATAAACTTTTCGTGATTTCGATAATTTTCCGTTATAACACAGTTCACACGTGTGGGAATTCGCTTCATATGGTTGAATCTTTAATCAATAATTGGTGGTTTTTCATAACCAAAGAGAATTATTAACAATTACCACAAGGACACTTTGCGGGCTAACAAACCTATTATATATTCTTCTTTGCCGACAGTTCATTCATTTATGATAACTGCTTATTTTTCTACAAATCCTAACTTTACCTACATCTGCAGAAATTGCAAGAGTATAAGCTTAAAGGTATTTGTTTAAGATAATGTTATGTGCTCATAAGCCCTAAATAAGATTTTTCTTTTTATTTCTTACTCTAAACTTTGACTTTTGTAAATTATAACCTCAAACTTCCTTCAAATTTTTGTTCTGGTTGGGTTTATTATGCCATAAAAATTCAATCTATAGCAAACTAACTGAAATTAGCAGTTTTCAAGATATTAACATATGAATGACAAATTTGATACATTAAATAGTAAAATGTAAATGATTTAACTTAAGGCAAAATTGTATGTTCTATGTTAGATAACTATTTTAATGATTGTATCACTGTCAATAGTTGACACGAAATATTGCTGCTTTTTTGATTCCAAATATTGGTTATGCGTTTAACCGAGGAGAGAATCGAAATTTTAATAATGCTTGGTACTGGTGATAAGACCATAACACAACACAACGTTTGTGAAATGTTTAACAACAAATATCCCCATCATAGGGAACCTACAACTCAATCTGCAGTATGTAAAATTGAAAGAAACTATAATAGAGATACTGATTGTTAAGGATCTTACTGGAAAAGGTCGCCCTAAGATTTCAGATGAAAAAAAATTAGATATTCTGTAATCTTTGAAGAAAACCCGCATTGTTCAACAACACAAAAACCACACAAACAGCATGTAATAACAATGTACAAAGAACAAAAGTGTCAAAATTTTTTAAAAAAGGAAAATTTCATCCATATAATTTACAATTCGTTCAAGAATAATTAATGGATTATGATCCAGATCGCAGAAACGAATTCTGCGAAAGAATGATAGATATATGCAATAATAATCCTTTGATTGTCAAACGAATCTGTTTTTCTGATGAAACCACATTTTATCTCAACGCTAAACTAAATACGTTTTTTTTAGATATTGGGCAAGAGAGAACCCTCACTGGTACAGGGAAAGTCATTCACAGTATCGTGAATGAGTAAACGTATAGGTTAATTTGAAGGTTATAGTTCCATATTGTTTTGATGAATCACTAACAGGGCAACTGCTTATCGAATTTTTGGAAGAATCTAATCCCGGCGTTGGCTACTTTATGTCCTAATCTAAATGATCCTGACCTTACAAGTGAACTTTTATGGTATCAACAGGATTGGGCACCTCCCCATTTTGCGGCTTCTGTCAGAAGATATTTAAATAAAACTTTTACAGGGCGATGGATAGGGCGACGTGGTGCAGTAGAGTAGCCGGCAAGGTCGCTCGACCTAAGTCTCTTAGATTTTTTCCTTTGGGGCTATGTAAAGGACGTAGTGTACAAAAATAAGTCCGATATTATTGAAATTCTTAAATATCGAATCCGTACTGTTATATAAAAAAAAAACATTCAGCCTGATGTAGTTACTAATGTGCAAGGGCACTGCAGATCTGTAAATGGTGGCCCTTTCAACACTTACTAAAGTAGTAGTTTTGATTCATTTTTTGTTCTGTTTTGTGTTGTTGCATGAATTAATATTTCTCAATTGTTTAATAAAATTGATATTTGAACGTTCAATTTTAATTTATAAAAATCTAAGATAGAAGATACAACTTTATCTACACTTTACATCTCTTGAATGTATCAAATTTCTCATTCATATGTTAATATCTCGAAAACTGCCAATTTCAGTTATAGGTTATGGTATATGAAATGAACTTCGGATAAAATTTTACAGATAATTCAAATCAGCCAAAAAAAAATGCGGTGTTTCATTAAAAAAATAATAAAAATAATAAATAATTAAAAATAATTTTAGAATATTTTTAAGTTAACTTTTTTATTTTCGGAATATTTAATTTAGTTCTTAATTTATCACAACCCTGTACATCTTTAACAATAAGAATTTTTAAAAAGAACAATACTCACCTAAAATAACAAAACTAAAAAATCATAATTATTATGGCGCTTAGTTGTCTATTTTTATTTATGGGGTATTTAAAAAAGTCTTATAGACTTGTAGATAACTTGTAGATTCTAAATTCTGGATGTTGAACATTCATAACAAAATTAGCACTGCTTACACAACTAGTACCTGGTAAATATCGGCCGCAACAGGTTCTCTAAGTTCTCATTGCCCATTAAGTAGAAATCCGTCACGTGATCCACTACTGTCATTTTGTTGGTCAGTATTTACAATAAACGTGTGAATTTACATTTACTTAGGTAACTACACACATTTTTTGAAAGAAACCAAATCTTATTGTATTTTTTACTTGTTGTATTAACAAACAGAATGTAGTTTTACATTTTTTATATAAATTTATTAAAAAAGCCATTATATTGTCACAAATGACAAAAAATTTACATGGAAATTTCACAAAAAGAAATCTTTACGTGTATAATTTTGCAAATTTAACAGGTTTATAAAAAATACAAAGATATGCTTGTTAGTGTGGACAAATATGGCTACACGTTGTCGAAATGATTGCCTTAGTTTAATCTATGTTACTCCACTAGGTCTGGCGATAGTCTTCGGGCAACTAATTAGCTTTAAAATTACCCTTTTTAGGGCACCTTAACCCTGTATGCTTTATTACGTAATAGATTTTTCTTCTATATCGAGCATATTTCCTGTCCGTTCCAGTTTCGGCTTGTATGACATGAAATTGTTGTCGACACATCCGTGCCATCCATTTTAAGTCGAAACCTGATTTTCCGACTTGAAGACGTCTTATGTAATTTTAAAGGCCGACAACGCGACGTACGGAAATCAAATAAAGACAAACTCGCATTTTACTACCGTGTCTCAATATTTTTAGTCGCAGCCAATTTTGCCTTCATTTGTTCCCAGTCAAAAGACTTTACGTTTTTATTTCTTTAAAATGTTTTTTTCTCGTAAAAGTAGAAGCATCAAGATGTAATTTTAGAGGCGGGCTTTGAGCGAGTTTAAACAAAAATGTCATTTTCAGAGTAATATCACTACAACGCAAAAATTTTATTTTATATACAGAATAAAGAATGTTAAAAATTTTTATCTAGCAGTAGTATGGAAGAAAATTTAGTAATTGCCTCTTGTTTATATCAGAAACCATCTTAACAAATGAGAAACTTTTTTATTTGTGACTTTACGGAAAAAAGTTATACTTCATAAAAAGTTCTGCGTGTTGAGAAAATAACACTCAACTCAAAAATTTTGACCCCGCGTATATAGGGAGTCAAAAAAGGTAAAAACGACAAATGCCGTAGAAGGAAAACTATCTTTAATTTTATTTGCAAAGTACACTAACGTGAGAAAGGGTCGTCCAGAACTGAAAACTGATCAAATATGAAATTTGACTAAATAATTTTATGGTCGTTCATATGTATTTTTTAAAAAGTGTTTTAAGATACATGTTTTTTAAATAACATATAACCGAACATATTACGAATTGTTCGAAATTGTTTCTAAAAAGCAATCATTACACACAAAAAAAAATTTTTTCAGCACATTTTTTTATATATATTTTTTTTTAAACGGTTTTTCGATTATTTAAATTTATCACAAATATATTAACAAATAATGTAGTTACGACCAACTGGCCTAATTTAATGTGTTGAAAATATATTTTAAGGGTCATAATGCTGACTCTCTTTTCATGTATTTATTAGATTTAATGGAAGAAAGAAGAAAACTGAAAATTCCAAAAAGAGGATCGGAGTAAGTTAGACGGTTTAAGAAGGCCAAAGAAGAGTTTTTTTTTGGACTTGGGCAGGTTTGTCATTCAGCAAGCCTCTAAACATAGAAGAGTTGCTGAGGAAACATTGTGAGAACATTGAAGAGGAACTCAAGGGAGATAAGGTGGCGTATAGACAACTAAGGCAACACCTTGAGAAGAAATCAGCTAAACGCAATCCTACGAGATGGATTGGGTAAAAGACTTAACGAAACAAAAGAAAAAGCTCAAACATGGATAAGGTACCTAGGACAACTTTATGAGGGAGAAAGTTTGCCAGGAAAGTTGGAAGATCTAAAGGACGTAGATTAGGAAACGGGGACAGACTCCTCTCTGTAATGACGCTTACGTACACCATTGAAGAGAAAAACGAATAAATTGGCAGAACGATTTAACAGTTTGAGTATCATATCGAAGCTATATTAGGCTGTAATGAATAATAAGGTACAGCTATTGAAAAAGTGTTCATTTTGGAGAATGTGAAACCTTCAGGGAGATATATTTTAACAACAGTTACCAATAAGTCCTATAAAGCAAATTGAACAAAAAGGTTCAAAATAACCAAACTGACCAATCTAGCAAGTATTACATGTTAATGTGATGTTTAATCTTTAAACTATTTTCCTCTTAAACGTTGTACTTTAAATCATTAAATAAGAATATCTTTCTAGTTGGTAAACGGATATAAATCCCGATCTTATGACAGATATTTTTGAAAACATATTTTTTAATTGTATTTTCGAGAAAATGTGCTTTTGAAAATATATCTCTCGAAAACACATTTTCATATATCCCATCAGATGTATAAGTATATTAAATATCAATATAATATGCCAAAAAAACCAACGATATAAACCTGAAGCATATCCATGCATTTCTTGTTTAAAACGTCATAGAAAAGCAATTTAAGAAACTTTTCGATGAGCCCTTTCTATTCTATGCGCCGAAGAAAGGCCAATCCATTTCGAACAATGAGGAAATCAAATAAAAAGGACCAAAAATTCAATAATTCGACAAGGGTCTCAGCGAGATATCGAGAGTTGGCTTAACACCGGACGGCTTCGAAAACCGAGGGCTTTGCGCTAAAACCACGTAGTAACAATGCTGCCAACTAAGAGAATCTCTTCCGTAATTGTTTTTCCCTTATCGGACAATTAAATAAGTTTTTTTGTTCTTCGGACAAATGGCACTAGACGTTTTAATCAGGCCAAGCTTACAAAATAATTATATTAATCCCAAGAGAGAATAAAAAGTTGCCTCGTTTTTATTTGCTTTTATTTTGAAAATGGCCAACCTTAATATACAGGGCATTCCCAAATATCAGATAAATATTTCGGGATGTGATTCCGACCGAATTCCAAGTAAAAAGCTTAGGTTTCTAAATGTATATTATAAAATGCTTAATTTTCAAGATACATATCAAGATATTTCTCGGATCTTGTACCTGTTTACCAATATAAACTGTTTTTGGAAGCCACTGATTTGACAATTTAGGTTGTTTTCTTTATTGTAAAACTTTTTGTCTTTTGCCCTATTTGCTACCTTGTACCTTTTATAAATTGTTTAGCACCATATCCGTCCTTGCGTTCCCTTTCAAACAATAGCTTTATTATTTAAAATATGACATATAGATATTTTCTTAAATATATAATTTGTTAACGATTCTAGATTCTAACAGAAATCATGAGACTAAAAAGTTTTACAACCACAAAGCATTTATAATTTAATCATTTAATTAAAACTAGTCGAAGGACAATTTTAGTACTCACTTTCCACAATAATAAAAAATTATTTGGCAACCAAGCAAATCGCTAACACTACAATAATGAATAAGTTTTAAATGACGACTTATTAACAATGACAGTACAAAAACCAGTCCAAACCTAACTGATTAACTAGAAGATCTTAATTTAAACCAGTACTAAATCTTAAACCTTTTTAGTGAATCTGAACGAATATGTTTCAGTTAAATTTAAACGTCGAATTTTAACGCTAAAACCACCCTTCTTGAGATTATAGGCCCTAAAATTCACTAATATTGAGCATGAGCAACTCCAGAAAAAAAAGCAGTAAAAAAGTACTTGCAATATTTTTAATTTCTCAGAAACTTTCCATCAGCCTTAACCCAGTTCATCTCTATCGCTTGTTTCTTTCAAGATCTCAATGGCAAGCGTCGAATTTGGAGGGAAGGGTAAATAGAACTTAAAATTCTGAAAATGAATAATAATATATTTTATTCCTTGTAAGGTTAACCCATTTGTCATTATCAGCATAATATGATGTATGTATGATATACGTTTTCATTTTAGTTTAATTCGTTTTTATGACATACATTTCATTGCTTCTCAGAATACCGTAATTTATGATTATCCTTTATTTGCATAAAACTACTCGTTAAGAATATCAATATAACAATAAAATTAGTGCTGCTATCTAATAATAGTTGTTATAGTAAAGGGCAAGACTTGTCATCGACTAGCCTTAACGTAGCGGAGGAGTTTACTTGAGGGGAGGGGTTACTAATTTAGTTCATTAATGCCACATGCTAATGACCTATCAATGTACTTAAACAAAATATTGAAATGCTCCTTAACATCATTGGTATGAGCCAGAAAACAGATCTTATTTGCCCACTTACAGTATTATAAATGTGTCAAACAGCCCACTACCAATAATTAAAACTCCTGTAAGTAAATTAAAAAAGCGTACATCGTAATGACACAGCGTTAAAAGCAATTTAAATATTTAATTTAAAAAGGAAAGGAACATATCATAGAGTATAAATTGAATTTAATAAAAAGGGAAATGATAATCCTTTAACTAGCTCTAGGAAGTTGTGATACCTTTACAAGGCTAGAACACTATATTAAATCGGTTTTTGATACATCAGTTGACGATTATAAAAGTAAGTACCTACTATATTGATGGCGATCTAACATTGGAACATTAAGTGTCAATTCCTAAACTGACAAGTATTCTTTGTGGAGCGCACGCTTGCACTAATCTACCTCATGCTTAAACAGGGACACACGTCCAAGATCTCTTCAAATTATCAAAAATCCAAGCACGGCCAAAATAAATCAAAGGTGCAGTCTACGAACTTGCTCTCAAAGGAACATCGTGCAAAGGTGCATTCAAATAATTAATCATATAAATGATTAATTATGTAATTAGGCTGAGTTTTCCCTAAAAAGAATATCAATCACATTGCGACCCGTGAAATTATAGGTTATAATTCACGTCCATACAAGATATATAATAAAAATCAGAAGAATTAACACCACTCACCCTTCTAGAGTCCTCAGTTATCTGTAAAAATAGGAGGAATTACATTAGATTTCAATTTCCGCTAAAAAAGGTGCATTTTTCTCAACCTAGCTTTCAGAATGTCATGTCGGACAAATAATGACAGTTCAAAAGTCACAAACGTCCAACGGGATGCTATGACTGACACTTCTACTTTAAGTCCATGCTCTCGCGAATTCACGCGTTTTATTCGCTCATGCTGAAAATACCCAAGCAGCAACTGTACTACTTGACAATACAATGAACATTGTAAGGAAAAAGGTGTTTTAAAGGTAATTTTTAAATATTTATGGTTCAAAAGCCGCTTAGCTGACTCTTCGAATTTCAGGAGTTTCATGACACACATTGTAATTATTTTTTTTAAATCGTTAAAAATATACGATTTTTTACTTTTTTTGGCTAATTCACGTGTTATGATACACATTCTATAATATTAAGTCATCTTTTGTTTGGCGTTAATCACACAATATGATACACATTTTGTTACTTTAAGAACATAATTATCAACAATATACTTATGTACGATACACATTTTTATTGTTTCATTACAATTCAAATTGTATGATGCACATTTGATTATTTATAGATCATAATATGGTGGTGTGTGATAAGCCTCTATTACATATATTTTTATGCACATAACACAAATAATAACTCAGTTTGTTGACAAAATGCTTTCTTCCTCAAAACCTGTCAAGAGCAGAGGCAGTGCATGTTCGATAGACAAACTGGACTGTTCAGCTGTAGTACGCAGGAAATTTAAGTCCTTTAAAGATAAATGTTATTCTTGTTTCCTACAAATTGCCAAGATACTTTTATGCAGTGAAAATATGTAACATAGAATAAATTTTGTATTTTCGAAACAACTGACGCTCGAGCCCGTAGATTTTATTTTTATATTGATCATAATTAAAGAATAGTTATTTCAAATAGCTAAAATAATATCAACTTTAGATTTTTAATAAAAACACCCAGGTTTCTATACTTTTTTGGATTATCTATAAAATTCTGAGCATTTTTTGGAGGAGTGGTACATCTACAGTCAATATTTTCCGAGATATCAACATTTGGCAGCTTTTAGTCTGCTAAGGGCGCATCTCAGAGCAAAGTGGCTGTGTCTCTGTCTGTGTTTTCCATGATTTACATATCGAAGAACGAACCGGAAGTAGGAAATTTACGTGTTGACGTTTTTGATAATAAAGGTACATTTTTAATACATAGGAGTCCCCAACTAAAACCTAACCTGGAATATTGTTACAAATCTAGGGAGTGACATCACCTTTGACACCGAGCATTCTTAATTTAATCTAAAAGGCAGCTATTTGACCTATTGCTAGCCTAGATCTTACAAGAAAACTTTTTTCTCTCGCTTGTGGGCACGTAGGTTGTGCTAGGTTTAAAAAATGAACAGTGTGAATAAGTGATGGATTAAAAGAAAATCCTTTTTTAATGTAACGTTTTTTTATGTGCAAATTAGTTTTAAATATTCTTCATAATTTTTCTACTTATCTTATTAACAGAGATTTCTTATCAGTATTTTTAAATGCTTACAAAAAGCAACCAAAAATTTTGTACTAGTTATATTGAAATTTCTAATTTAAATGTAATGAACTCCCGTACAAAGCTGCTGGCTCATATTTCAGTTAATTGCAGCTCAACCGAGAGTTCAACTTTAAACTTTGCGTTGTATGTACATCATAATACAAAAAACACGAGATTGCCGACCCTGTGAAATACTTCCTCGGGGTCTGTCAAAAGCAGAAGCAGAAGCACAACATAACCTCATTTAATATGCATAAACATCGAGAACGGACCGGCCGCCGGTGTCCGCCCGTCACCTTCTCATGCATTATTCCAAGCCGACGGGAAACAAGAACACCCGCGCCATCTGCGGCCCTCTGTCATGTAAATTAGCTGATTGCAGTATAATTTAGTTTCTGTATTTGTATGGTTATTGCATAAGCCAAGCAGCTCCGGGCGCAACCGGTCTAACTTAATATAAACAACTACTGCCTCAAAACAACGATAGACCTTTTTGACTGGAGTTGGTTGCGATATTTACATATTTACGCAGATAAAATGGTGCACTGCTTCTGTCACAATAAACGGAGGTTGTTTATAAAAAACGTTTTTAAGCACAAATCAAAAGATTTACATATATTTAATATCGGTCTTTTTAAACTATTAAATGTTGTTTAAAATAAGGAGCAAAATGGCTTACATATCCCTATATTACTTTTTTATTCTTTATTCAAAAATATCGGTTTACCTAAAGATTATTTTCTTTACTTCCTTCTAAACCGGTAGATTTGATTTAAATAAGCAATAAAAAGATAGGGGCATGTAAGCAGTTTTTCTGTAAAATACATCATTAGTAGGCTACTGAAAAATTGCAGCAAAACGTCGAAAGCTATTAAGTTGAGACATACAATACTTTACACAGCGTGTCCTACGGTGTTCTAGCCTATCCTCCTGAGAACTGACGTCCATCAACATGGACAATAGGTTTTTCATTATTTAGGTGAATATAATTTCGAATTTGCCGCTAGTTTTCTGTTCGAGAATCATCCACGGCGCATGTAACATTTGATAGGTGCCTGTCACGTGGTTTTGCGTAAAATAAACAGCTGAAAAAATGTCGACTTTTGGGCGAGTTACACTTGACGGTAAGTTTTTATATTTTTTGTTGTTTTTACTCATTTTTATTAGCGAAATGAGATGTACTTTTTTTCTAAATATCTATGCCGTATCCAATTTATTTTGAGAATGACAGAAACCCATTTTACAACGGAGAGATCAATTATGTCTCTCTCTCATGTTCTTTGTCTCTCATTTTTTCCCTCTCATACTAGTAAAATTTTTACAGCAGGCGTTATGGGAATGAGTAACAGGAACGCCGACCCGATATAAAGGTGAGAATGGTGGGCATGACAGATTTCTTTAGTTATTGAGAAAGTAGTGAAAATTGGGCCCTAGAAACGTTTGATATCAGTTTAAAGCTGAAGTCACAGCGCCATTATAAAGTGTATCCATCCTTCTGGAACTAAGACTCTACTTTTAGAGTTAAAAATTGTGAAACTACTTGGCATATTCGATTAAACAACTTTTATCGCGTCTTTAACTTACACAAACGTCACTGTTCGCAGGTACGCTGTAATATAGATCCATTTTCATTATATATCGAAGAATAGGGAATATTTTTTAACCTTATTATAAATTGTTTATCTTAATAAAAATATTTACTCATTTTTGATATTTTTTCTTTATTTATTTAAAAACTTTTCTTCCGATCCTTTTATTGCAAATTATTGGTTAGAGGGAGTATTGTTACTTGAGTAGGAAACAATTTTAAGTAGTATAAAATAAGAAGGTTAATGTGACTATGCTGACTCTGTTTTTGCTTAATAAAAACGAGATTTTTGCAAATGCTGTTTGTGTTTAGTAAAAACAAAGGTCTTTTGCTATAAAATCATAATACGTAAGTATTTTGTCAGGTTAGAAATTTATTTTTTATGAGTTCCGATTAAACTTTCACTGTAGACAAGCAGAAATACTTGCAGAAACAAAGCCGACTGTGATAAAATATTTGATTATTCTTATTTATTGGCAAGAAAATCGTTTTTATTTGTCTTTTACTAATGCCCCTTTTGTTAACAAGGATAGAAAGAAATCGGGTTCCGTTGGGAATTTTATCAGGAAAAAAAGAATTTTGCGATAACTAATCTTTCGAAGTATATAACCAGCAATACTTCCACAAGCAAGGAAGGTACGATAAAGATTTGAACAATTTCTTTTATTTCTTTGTCTAATGCACTTTCGCCAACACGGATAGAAAGAAATCTGATTCCTCTGTGATTATCAGGAAAGAAAAGATGAATATTGTGGTCACTAAAAAATGTTATGTTCTGGTGTAAACCGTCCATGGAACTGACATAGCGTTAATTATTGTTCAATTGGGTTTTCTGTCATCATTCTCACATAAAATTGGATACAATATAGCGTTAACATTTTAACACATATTTTTTCTCAAAAAAGTAAATTGAAGTAAATAAATGGAAAAAAACTGACATGTCCATTTGGATGGACACTAGGACTTTGCTCGATATTTCGATACCTAACCTCAATCCATTTAAATGGAGATTAGGATTTCGTAAGTCTTTTTTAGGCATAACCTCAATCCATTTAGATGGGCATTGCGGACTTCTTTAGTAAAAATATATATTTATTATATTTGTATTTTAGCTATTTTAGGTAGGAATAAATATTTAAAACCTGCTGAAGATGACGACAGGGTATTGCAAATTTTAAATGCAGATGACTCAGAAATTGAAGGAGATTCAGAGCATAGTGAAAATGATGAAGATATGAATGCACAAGATAAGGGGAAGACATGCAGCGGGAGACCTTAGAAGACATAGTCGAGAAAAATCAAGGGTAAAATAACAGTGACTCTGATTCTGAATTTGACATACCACTGAGCATTTACAAATCGTATTTTTCTTTACGTTTATGACCGGTTGTCCATTCAAATGGACATGCTTTAAAAAAAGGTTGCAAATCCAGTGGAAAAACTTCTTGGACCTAATATATCGTAAATGTTACAAAATTTCCATTTTTAAATCTCGTGTATATCGTAGTTCATGGGGGTCTGGAAAGGAATGGAATATCACATGAAGACGGTATTGCAAGAGTCTTTTGACAGAAATGGAGCGCATCTCGACAAAATACTTTTTAAAACATAAAATCCGCATATATACTGTGTATATAAACACCATGTATTTAAATACACTTAAGCACTCCGAAAAGAATATAAATAAAATTGTCTTCGAATATTAAGGAATGCTAAAAAAGTTACGTAAAATATAAACACTGCCTTTTAATTTTAAAACGGCTAAAGGGGCGCAGGGTGGTGCTACCGTCTCCTTAATTTGATTCGCCACATTGCCACTACGTTCAGTTGTTTTTCGTAGGATGACGTCAGACGGGAAACCGCATTTTTTTAATTTGATCGAAATTTAAACCTAAAATATTTTTGTGATTATCCGTCCAATCAACATAATTTTTTGTGTGCGTGTTTCCGTTGACTGATTGTGCAATAATATTGGAAGATTTATTGAAAACGCAAAATGACTGAACAAACCCATTAGGCCACTTAATTTACACCTATTATACTGCACAAGTATTTATTTTAAATAACTATTCCACCAGTTAAAATCTTTCTGTTGCTTATGTTCTTAATACACCCAAGCCTACACAAGCTGCATACACCATGCAGTCTATCAAACACAATACTCCAAATAAGCTCAAATGCCGCTTTAATAAAAGGCCATAGCGGTCGGACCGTTGTCAGTCGCGCCTCCTATTATTAGCTTTTGGCACCTCATTGTTGTCAACGGGGTGTCAATTGTTAATCGTGAACTGGTTAGAGAATGTACGTAGCTGTTCCACAGAATTTAAAAGATTAACGGTTGTTCGTGTGCGTGACGTGCAATACTAGTTATATTACTGACAGGACAGTATTGCCAGCGTCGATATTCAAAGCAATCGGTCTGAAATTTAAACTTAAATTTTAAAAAAGTAATAAATTTTATCATATAGGTATTTAGTTCTTATTTTGATCAAGGTGTCATGTAAACCGTGACGGATTAAGAGATTTATAATAAATTGGGTAGGTATGTAATTGAGATATGTTTCTCTAGTTCAAAGATCCTTATTAGGTTTTAAAGTAAATTATTATGAAAAAAAAATGGTCTATAAAGTACATGAGAAACTAGGAAAGATGTATTTGAATTTTTTTTTGATGTGGCATAAGAAAAGAGAGAAATTTCTTTAAAACTGCTTACTTGATATATTTGGTAAGAGAATCTCGTCAAAAGTAGTTATATTGTTTTCCTTCAACAACTGACAACGTTTTTATATGGCTCTTTCAGAACTAAAATGAGTGTCGGAAAACGGTAAATCGCGCACGCTTGTAGAAAAAACATATTTTTAGCTTTATCCCTTAGACCACTTTGATGTGTGTATATTGTCTTCCATCCGACAACCGACAACGTTTTTATAACAGAGAAAAAAGTCCAAACAATATTCAAGCAGCCCTTCCTAACGTAATTTTAGTCTATCCATTGTGCCTTGCCGCAGTCTAGAGCACTGTGCTTCTCAAGAATGCGACAGGCATGCGAAATATATGACAGCGCCCGTTTGGGCTAAATCCTTTGAGACTCTGGACTGTGTCCTCGTCGCAGCGTCTTTGATGCATATTTTTATCCTAGATTGTAGTAGGTCCTACAAATCGTTTCCGTATCATTTTTAAATTATTTCTGTACATTGTAATGTCGAAATTTAATTCCTTTATCCTAGGGTTAAGTTGGTAGGAATGGATCTATTTCACATAATTGAATTACATTATTTATATTGAAAACAGGAATCGACGTCATGTAAATTATAAAAGATAAGTTAGTTCTCCTGAAAGTGTGCATTTATCCTTAGATTTTAGGTTTTTATCAACAGTTACTCAGAAACTTTTATAACGGGTTGCAGAAAGAAAATTTAATCGGAATTAGCTAACACCGTGGTAAATTTTAATACAGTGTTAAATTTTTGTCAAGTTACCGAAGATTCAACTAAAGCTGGTCAAGACCTGCCTTAAAAAGAAATCGCTTAACATCAGCGTTTACATTCGGAAGCGTTTGTGTAGCTGTCAAGCGTAAAAGGTTGTACCTAATCTGTCTTGTGTTTATTTTGAAGTGATGTGTTTCTGTACAAATAATAATTATGGAAAACAAAGAATGGGATAGATCTTGCAATTATACTGTAATTAATTATTTTCCTGCACTTCCAACCTGGAAGTTGGCATGGTGTTATCTGGCAGTATTCAGTAAACATTTATTTATAATAAAAATAAATCCTTTCCATAATGTATAAAGTATCCCCTTTACTACAAAAACTTTCATTTAATTTTCCGAACTTTGTAAGAGATTATAAATTATTTTGCTTTGTTTTTGCCGACGATCCGATTTACCTGGAGAGCATAAAAGTTAAAGCTGAAAAGTTCGTTTATTTAAATTCATTAAAATAGAATAAATCATTCGGTGCCGCTTCGAAAATTAAGATTAATAGTTCTCCGGGGTTTTCAGGGGATCCTATATTCGAGACGTCCATCATTTTATGTACGTCTCAGCGAATGTTTTGCTGGAAAATCTATAGAAGTTCGTTTTGAACAACAAATACGGAAAATAAAATTAGTGCTTTAAAGCTTTTGTTTTTTTGAATGCCTCCAGTGTTTTACTGGCACAAAGAAATAAAAATTTGTTGTTCCGCTATGTTAGGACTTTGGAACTAATGCCGCTTCTAGCGCTATTATTGTGTGTCTGAAAATTAAGTAAGCAAAGATCATATCGCTTGCTGAATGCATTAGGGAATAAGCATATAATCCAAATACACCTGAAATATTGTTTTTATTCTCTATATAAATTAAATATTTCAGATGATTGTTTTTATCCATTTAATTTAGTCTTGATTAGCAAAAAAAAAGATTTTTTACTAAAAATTTTCATACAAAATTCTAAACTTACAAAACGTGATACTATTGGTTGTGACGTCTCGCCATGTAAATAAAAGTATTTAATGGGTAGGTAATACATGGTAAGTTCCAGTGTTTTTTCTTGATTATTTCCCAGAGGTTAGTAAAGCCATGATTTGCTCAAATCCTTATTGTATAAGAAATTTTCAGGTGGTTTAGAGAACTGTTTCTCAATTTAACATACTTATAATGTACCCCTGACAAGTAGACTTCATTCATATTTTTAAAAATTTTACTTATGGTAAACTCTACTCCGACTGCTTGAAACTGCTAATGGATGGCGCTACCTGTGCCGTACTGCTTATGCAGTTCGACATTGTAGCTTTAAGGATATACTTTTGCGATAGGTAGGGATGTTCGTCTATCCTGTACTGATGAGAGTCAAAGAGTTCGAAACCGGTCTGCAGGTGACGACATCCTAACTAAAGAAAAGGCTTCCATCTTCCTAGTACTTTCGTGCATTCGAAACAAGTATTTTGTTATCTGACTGTTAATTCGGAAAATTTTGGTATGTAATCCAGCGCTTGGAGGGGCATATAGCCCGGAAAATAACCGTTTTACCATAATTTCTTCAAATCCTTGCTGAACGATTCTGACGTTATATGGTCTAAATTTATATTTGTGTAATATAGTTTGTACTCGAGCCTTGTTCACCACAACTTCTTTCTCAATAGCCCTACACGAAGTAGAAAAAGTTGCTTCTACACAGCCTAAAACGTTAACCTCGTCGATTTCTGGATTTTCCTTATTATGGGATTTTGGTCTTGGCTGCATAAACGCCCCATAATTAACAATTTTTTTATTTCTAGAAAATATATCGGGTAATGGTTACCTTCTGTCTGGATATCTAGAATGAATATAGAAAAAAAGCCAAAGATAAATTTGTAATGGATATAAAATCGTACTACCTGTTAAAATATAGTGCGGCGGCATCACGCGAATTTTCATTCGAATTCAATATATCAAACTAACATATACTTTTCAAAGTGCTGATAAACTCTCATTTCAGCTATTTTTTTAAACGAAAAACACAGTAATAAATAACAAGTAGGGCTTTTGAGAACAATAATTTTGTTAAATGATCTCTTACAAATTTTGACAAGCGCTCTGATTAGCAGCCATGAAAGGATACTATTATATTTATTTGTTTCAAATCATTATATCACGGCCTACTATGAAATATTATATCCCTTTTTTAATTATAAAATTCGGAAGTTATTTTAAATACATATACCAACAATTATATATTTTTGAAAAGCTTATGAAAAAGGCAATCGACTGAAAACAAAATATAAAGGGTATGGCATTTAAAAAAAATGGAACTTTGGTTTTTATTTTCACGTTCGTTCCTTCTAGAAAAAAATTGTACGTCATTGGATTCCACGCAAAAATATAATAACCAGTTTTTACCTTACCGATAAGTTAAATGGCAACTGTGATGCGAGGGGTGCTTGAAAATGTCACATTTTGAAAATCGCCCTGGATCTCCGAAACGAAGGGGGCTGTGAAAATTCTGATTGCAGCATCATACATTTCATGAAAAAGTAGCACAATGGTGCGAAAACTGGAGCTCTCTATCATTGAAGATAACCTAGATACCCTCCAAAAGTCTCGAAAATTGGACACCCTGTACTTAAGGTGGTAGGTGGTAGAGGATTTCTTCCTCGACCGAGGTGGTACCTCCCCACACATTCTCTTAAAAGGCTGGTGAAGTCCGTACGGATGTTTCCAGCTCTGGATGTGCGAGTCGGATTTCCCCAGTACACCCACGGTACATAGTACTTATATAGACTTCGGTCTTCGTGGGCTGTCAGAACATAAAAAAAAATTAAAGATAACCAAGATACCCTGCAAAAGTGTCGAAAATTGGACAATCTGTACCCTTTTCGTTTTCCTGCATGGATGTTTTAATATACTATCTACCCTATCCTACATCTATCTACCCAAAAGAAAATGCCAGCAATAAAAACATACCATTGAAATTATTGTTAAATATTCTCCTGTTTTTTCTCTGGCCTGTAAGGTATATTGTTTTTTAAAAGCCGGCCTTCCACCCATTACCTTATCCCGATAATTGACAATATATGTACGTATTTAACAATTGAACACAATGGTTGACATCAGGTGTCCAATCCTGGCGGCGGTTAAGCAATCCAAATTGATTTATTATTGCATGACCTGGGTCAACTGGCGAAAGAAGATAAATGATCAGAACAGTCTTTTAATGATGCGGTCGCAGATGGCCTCGGAGAATCAATTAATGGAAGCAAAAAGTGTATAAGGATAAAGAAAAAGTAATATCGGATTTTAAAAGGAAATTCGACCCTTTTCTTCGGCTCGATGTGTTATTTGTCAAGTTCCATTAGGGTTTAGGTTTAAAGAAGTTTCAGTTTACTAAAGAACTTTATCATTAACGTAACAACTTTGCGTAGTTTAGTTAACTTGAACTTTATACAGCGTGTCCCACGAAGTTCTTGCCATATGGGAAAATTTTTTAGTGAAAGTTCAAAAAAAATCTCGTTGGTGCAAAAAGTTTTGCATATTAATAAATTAAGAATCCCTTTTGAAAAAATCTAAAAAGACCCATAGTATACAGGATAGCGACAGAAACGTTAAATATGTTCAAGAGTAAATTACCCTTCCTTATTAACAAGATTCAAAGAAAAGTTATTTTACAGAGTTATTTGGAATAATTTTTTTTCTCTAAATATGACATCACAGCTACTAGCTATGAAAAAAAAATGTTTTTACATTTCTACTTTACGTTACCAAATCAATGTTAGTACTCGTATAAGGTAATAAAAATGAATTTATTTTACACAGGTAAATATGCTAAGAACGACGACTTTGATATAGACTCAGATTCTTTGCAGTATAGTTATATTAATTCAGTTTATCAAGTTATCATTTTCCTTAATTATACCCCCAAAATTAACCACGGAACAGATAATTAAAATTGTTTTAATTGTTGTCGACAACTACAAAAGTTATAGGGAAGCCGCTGAGATTTTCCATGAAAGGCACCCCGAAATCTCGGTATCCCATCAAACTGTTGGACACATAATGGCAAAATTTCAAAGTAGTGAAAGTGTGGAAAACCGCTTCAATAAAAAAAATCAAGTTCAAGCCGAAGATGATGAGGATATTCACTTACAACCAAGCCGTTGTTGGAAAAAGTACTTCCTGGAAACGATAGACGCTCTGTTTGTCAATCCACTGCTGGAAGAGTTCTTAAAACAAATGATTTTTATCCATACAAATCTACGTTTGTCCACTAGTTGAAACCTGGAGACTTTAATATTCGGTTTGATATTTCGGCTTGGTATCAAGGTATGCATGAAGATAACCCATCTTTTTGCAAAAAAAATCGTATTTTCTGATGAAGCACGTTTTACATCAAATGGAGTAGTTAGCTCCCAAAATTGTCGTTGGTGGAGTACATCAAATATGGGATTTGTTATCCATGGTCGAAATCAATATTATTTTAAGACAAATGTAATTTTTTGTTAAAAACTTTTTCTCTAAAAAAATGGTTTAACAGTTATGAGAAAATAAACAATTAATTGTTTATAGCAATTGATCGCGCTAGAATTTTTCAATCTTGATAATTTTAGCTCATTCTACACCTAATTCTCAATGTTAACGATTTTTTTCTGATTTTTCTGAGCGAACATTTTGGCGATGAGGGTGGAGGACAGCAATTTTTAAGGGTTTTCCCAAGAAATTTTTAAAAATGCATACAAAATACTTATTTTTGAATTCATGCTTCAATAAGCTTTCATTTGACACCCTATACGATGGTTGGGTTGGGTAACCCAACCCAACCCGAAAAGTTCTTTTTCCTACGACCACCTATGAAAGTGAGAAAAAAGCACGGTTAACTTGGCGAGAAAGTGCCTTATATTACACGCGTGTTGACAAATACGTTACAACACACGTGTTGAAAAGTACTTGTCAACATGACATTGAAATAGATGGTGTCAATTTCATTTGTTTTATTTTCAGCACACTTGATGAAAATATTAGTGTTGAAAGTGAGGGTTTTAAAAGACAGAAATTGAGGTTATTTTGTAAATATTTTTGTGATCGTAGGAAAAATATTGTACACTACTCGTGTAAAAGTAATTTTCGCACACTCGTGGGATTCCCACTCGTGTGAAAAATGTCACTTTCAACACTTGTTATGTAATATTCTATTTCCATTTCCCAATTTACCCCCTGAAATTAATCCCTAAAATCAAAATTCAACTTTTTATACTTCACGTCTATAATTGGACCACCACGCTCTATTTATGTGCTAAATTTCAAATTTTTACGTTAAATAGTTTCAGAGAAAATCGCCTTTGACAGACGGATGGACGCACAGCTAAGCGATTCCATAATTGTTCCGTTTTGCTAATTTTAGCACAAAAATTTTGCCATCTTATTCATTCAAGGAACCCGACGTTCGTTTAAAATAAAAGTATAAACAAACACAACTTCGTGTCGTGCTATCTTCCACTAACACATCAATATAGACACTTACGTTACGATTACTATATTTAGTCAAACCCCATACTAAATAATGAGCAAAGTTTTAGGCGCTCATTTGACAGAAATAGCAACTTCTAACTTTAAAATACTCAAACATTAAAAGTCTTTTACTTACTAAGTTACGAAACTTTGTTAGAAAAATATTGTTAAATCTTTCTTATTAAAACTCTTTTTAAATTCTCGGGTCGATGCTTATACTTTTTCAAATAAAGAATAAAGTTCAAAGGACAAAACTTGTATCCATTGACGTTGTATTTGCTTGACGGCGATTAGATCCGAAGTTATAACGCACACAAACAGACACACACGAGCGGTTCACATTGAAACCGGTAAATCCTGATATGAATTCAGGTTGAAGAAAAATAATCATAAATGGAGCTTCGCAATAATAAGCTGGTAATCGCCCCTTAAACTTGCCCTGCGGTACCCGCCACTGGTAAGAAACACCTAATACCAAATAAGTTACCAATTTTATCCATAAATTTCTTTTATGTAAAATGACAGCATAAGAAATAATTTTCTACCTTTGTAGTAAACCCCATTAAAATACAGTTCTTTTGAAAATTTTATTTTTATCAAATACCAATATACCGAAAACACTGACAACATAGTACACTCATTATTTTAATTAATTTAATGCAAGAAACCAACGCTTGACAAATAACAACGCGAAAAAAAGTTCCAATATCGAACACAAAATTTTAAAACGTCTACAGTATTTTGTCACTACCCGCACTATTAAAATCTTTGTTACTTTTAAGGTAAAATTTCTGTAAAGTTCACTTTATCTAGAAAGGAGCACACTCTTACAACACCAACAAAACAGTAGGTATAGCAATTAATGAAGAAAACGTTCCCCTAATTAATTACATACAATTCTTAAAAAATCGACGGTATTTTTTACTGTCAGCACTATTGAAGAACAAAAAGTTTATATAACTATTACAAAAAATTCTCTTTGTTAAATAGGATATTTGACATTCGTGACAAAGTATAGGCAACCCATAATAACACTTATGAAGTTTTGTTGCATAAGAAAACTGGTTCTTTGTGTCGCGATAATAGTGAGATTTTGCAACTAGAAATTTCAGACACTATAACCTATAAATGATAAAATTTAAAGAGGTGTTTCTATCACATGATTTATAAAAACCTAAAAATCAAAATAATTCTCAAAGTCTTTCTTATCTTGGGTAGGCTTATAAATTCATTTACCAAATGAGGTGAAAACTGATTAAAATACCGCTATCAGTTTTATCGGTTATGGGTTAGCTTAATGCATCTCGCGAAAGTATTTAGTATTAGATTGCAGAGAATACGGGACTCGTATCAGTTATTATAGGCTGTCCAATTTGAATTAAGAATGATTGCAGAAAAAAGAATTGAACAAGAATTCACCCTATTGGTCTGTTCCATGAACAGTTTACACCAGAACATATTTTAGCAATCACAATATTAATCTTTTCTTTCCTTATAATCATGGAGAAATCAAATTTATTTCTATCCGTGTTGGCGAAAGTGCATCAGAAAAAGACAAATAAAAAACGAGTATGTTCAACTTTTTGTCATACCTTCTTCGTTTGTCGAAGTATTGCTGGTTATCTACTTTGAAAGAAATAGCTACTGAATTCAAAAACATTTTTAGTATAATAATTCTTTAGAATTAAAACTGCTTTACATTATTTTCGGTTTTTACTAAAACTGCTAATAAAATGGGATGTCATGGTAATAACAAGAGTCTAGGGGATTGGTACAATTTTTATCCCGGGCTTGCGCATGCGCAGAGGAAGGAAAATAGTGGATTTTTTCGGACTGATCCCTCTTCGCCTGCGAGGAAAGAGACTGGTCAGGGCCCCTAACCAGGTGCTAACCCTGTTCCGACCTTAGGGTGCCCTCCGATCCACCGTTCGCTAGATTTTCTGGACAACAAACAAAACATAATTTTTAGGTTAAGGTACCTAGACACGATAATTTAATTGCTCGGGACCTTTAAAAAAAGCCAAAACAAAATTTTTATCGAGGAAGGAGTGCTAACCCGTTTCCAATACACCTTTTAGAGCCGATTTTCTAATTTTTTATAATATTTTAAGTGACAAAATTTAAAAAAAGATGCAGCTGAGCACGGATTCGAACCAACACATCTCGGTCAATAAGTGGATTCTTTACCACTGCACTATGTGACTGATGCTAGGAAATCGGTAAACTTATTAAGAAGTGCATCATTTATTATATTTTTGAGGTTATTATGCATGCGGAAGCCCGGGATAAAAATTGTACTCATCCCCTAGACTCTTTAAAGGTAATATAGTTTGAAAACGTCGCGGCTGGAAGCGTCGGATGTCGGGTGGTTTAAAGTATTTTTTGAAATAAAAAAATGTATTGGAAATGACGGTAGAATACCGGAAGTCACCCACTCCAGTATGCTAAACCATTTTCATAACACCCTGTATAAATATCCGCTGGTGCAATTCAACAGAATTTAACATATTAAATTAATTGTAGACAAACTGTTTAACAGATATTTAATGAGTACTTAGGATCTTAATTAATTTTTTTTAATTAGTTTTAAAAGTCTTATTTCAATAATAATGTATTGATGTTATTTTTTCGGAGCTCCGTCGTTTAGTATATCGCTAGTTCTTGCCTCCGGAACTACCATCAGTAAATTTCCAGTTGTCACTTGACGGCGGGGAGGCTAAATAGCTCGTTAAGAAACGCAGGAGACACGGCGACGTCTTCAGTTACTCCTGCCGTCTTTTATCTTTCTTTCGTCGTCCGCCCGGCCATTGGCGGGACATAAAATGTTATCTCCCAATTTATAACCTTAAAATGGGCATTCGCACCATTTGATAAAAACAGTAGGATTTTTACACCTTTGTTAAAGCTTTATGGGAAAGTAAAAAACGGAATGGTAATAGTTAACCTTGAAAGTTTTTTTTAGATAATGGAAAATTTTACGATACGTAAAATGTCGTTCCGCAAAATCTGTCTAGGTATATTTATTTCGACAAAAATTAAAAAAAACAACAGCTTTAATTTGAACATCAACTCAACGAAACTGAGCAAACCAGTCCAATAAATGGACGTGTTGACGTTCATACCTTTGCCTTGATATGTGTCGCAACAGGTCTAAGTTTGCCTTTTCAGCGGCTTCCAAAACTGACTGGGGTAGCTCTTCATCTGAAGAATCCATTTTTAACACTTTTCCCTTCCAACTTTTTATTTCGATGATCGCCATAATGCCAGATAAATCAATTGATTGCCATGGCGTAAATCGTAATAAAAACTGTCATAGGTGGACGGACATATTGTCACCAAAATTGCTTTTCACTCGTTCCCGGGTCACTCCGTCCTACGGCTGTTCACTGCCTCGAGGTCGACCACTTCCAGCCCTATAGCCGGGCTGACGTATCGACATGCGTCGAACGGTGCGTAGGAAGGGGTGGAAGTGGTCGACCTCGAGGCAGTGAACAGCCGTAGGACGGAGTGACCCGGGAACGAGTGAAAAGCAATTTTGGTGACACTGGTAGGACGGAGTCATTACCTCGATGCAAGCGAGTCTACGACATCCCGAGCCATTTTCCTCCGGCCACGCGCTTTTAGACAGTATACAGGTAGGCCTAATTTTGAAATGTGTAAAATATAAATTATTTCTTTTTAAATTAATAAATATAGCTGCATAATTAATAATGAAGCCAGGGTTTTAGTATTTTAGTTAAGATCCCGTGACAATTTTGGTGGAGGTCGCCGTGTTTCGGCCAGAACGGCCGTGTTTTCTGAATAATTGCCTTTTTGGTTTCGTTATTAATTTTTGCAAAATTCGCAAACTACTTATAGGTATCGATTTTATATTTTGTTTTACAGGGAAAAATGTATTTTTGAAATAGATACAAAATTATTAAAATGATATTTGCTGGTAAAAATTCTTAAACAGGTCATGATCAAGGTTATCGTTTTTTATTTTTTGCGGATTGACCAAATGTTTTTTTACGTACATTCCGTGTGAAGTGAACAATCTTTCATGCTTTTAACGATATTATTTTATATTTGAAATTTATTTAGAGCGTTTTTAAACAAATATTTTATTGGCTTATGTTACATTTAGATACGTTTTTCGTTGGAAAAACTTAGTTTATTTTCAAATGATTTTTAATTCTGTAAAATACATATTGAATTTTTTTTAATTATTGGGTTTTTTTTAGTAACTAATGCCGGTAGAAAACTTGTTTAAAATTTGTTTTTAACTTTATTGAGTTGTTTTTATTTAACAAATATCTTCTGCCTTTTTGGGTTTGAATTCTAAAAATAAGCAAAATTAAAATTATGCCAGTTATACAGTATGAAAATTGCTACGTATTTTTTTTACTAGTTTGGAGAAAGACTTAAAAATAAATTTTTGATCGCGGTTTTAATCTTTAAGGATGCGTTATTTTTTAAAAATGTGCACTTTTCTTACTACATGGAAAAATTAATGGTGTTAAGAAGTCATTCTAAGAAGACAGGAAATAAAAATAAAGTAACCGAAAGTGAAAATAACGCGGAAAATAAGGGAATAATCAGTACTAAAGAAAACGACAAAGTTGTTGAAACGTCATCAACCCCTAAAAGTAAAGAAAGTGTTAGAAGGTCATTAGTATTTAATAACTCGCCGGAAAGCATACAGTCGTCAATTTCAGCGGAAAATAGCAGTAGCAATAGCTCCAGTTCTCAAATTTTTTTAAACGAGTCACTAACTTTATTGCCAAGTAACGACCAGGTAACATCAAAATCTGATAAAAATATTTTTTCAAAAATGCCGAACACCTTGAATTGCACGTTAGGAAATCTAATAAATCCAGCCAGAATACCGGCAGTTCCACAATTTGTAGCGCCGCGTTCGTATAATCCGGATTGCGATAATTTAAGTATATTTTTGGAAGACTATGAAAAAACAGCTTTAATTAATAACTGGGATGACAACCTTAAGCTGTGTTATTTTTCGTCGTATTTATTGGGTCAAGTTCAAACTTGGTTGCAAATTTATGCAATACGAAACCCAGGTTCCGATTGGAAAGCGACAGTAGAAGACCTGAAAAAAGAATTTTCGTTTAGCACATATGTAAACGAAACAAAACTAAAATTACGTTATAGAAGACAGCAGCCAGGTGAAAACGTAATGAATTATTTACGGGAAATGGTGTACTTATGCGACAAAGTAGATCCAAAAATGAAGGACGAAATTAGAAGGGAACATTTTGAACAAGGTCTACTACCCACATACGCCTACCAAATCAAGCTTAGGCAGCCAAAAAATTTTGCAGAAGTACAAGAGCTCGTTAAAACCATAAACGACGCTGAAAAAGAAATAAGCCATGCTTCGGAAATTTTCGCACAGCTGTCAATGGGAACGAGTGAAAAGCAATTTTGGTGACAATATAGTCCTATTGTTACCTGACATTATTTTAAAAAAATTAAACTGAGAATAGGATATTTAATAATCATTTGAATTTGAAGAGTCATTTGAAGTGGAGTGGCAAGTTAGTAATAATTTGCATATTTACAACACGGATTCACACCATTTAATATAAAACACGTCTATTAAAAGATCAATTACCAAAAATTACTTTACTTCGAAATATTTATTTTTTTATTGCAGATATGATTCTTTTAAATAAATATTACTTTAAATAAATATTTTGCCGTTGTGTAAGAGCTTTATAATACTCTTCTCAGTATTCATAAACATACTTAAAAATAAAAATTGAAAATCTCGCCGTTAGCATGGAAAACACGTATCTTTGGCATTTTAGAGCATAAAAGTTGTTTCGTTTTTTAATGTTTGCCTAAGAGCTTTAGTACAGTCGTTTGCTTTTAACATGAAAGCAATTTAAAAGCAGATTTTTTCTGTCGCAAGAGGTGAAAGCAATAATAGAATTCAATTAGCCTTTTTATGTGATTTTATTTTATAAGCAGGTGAGAATAGCAGTAAACAGATTTTTTTTTTAAGATTTTAGGGTATATAGCGCAGAATTGATTATGCTTTTCTTCTCGACATCACTTAATATAAACCAAAAGCTTATTTACCTAATAAGAGGCCAATGATGTGACATTCTTAGTTTGATATATTTTTAAAAGTTTTTTACTAATTTCGTTATCGGGTAGAGATTATATATATTAAATGTTTAATATACTAACGCAACAAATTTAAACAATCGCCATAAAATATTAAAAAGGATATTAAAATATATTGCTGTTTCGGTATTTTACATACTGTATCTTAAATATTTAATAGCCTTTTCTTTTTTTAATTTTCATTATTTTTTACCTTTAGATTTGTGAATACATAGTTTCATAATCGTAACTTCACATAAGTTGATAGGATTTTATGGGTCGTAAAATCTAATTTTATTCTTCAAATGTAAATTGTCCTTCAATTTTTCTTTTAATTTCTGTTTTAAAGGTGTATCGTAGCGTAATAGGAAAGAGTTATCTACATACCGCTCAAAAGTATTTGGGCACCTCCAGTTATAGTAGAATTAATACAAAAATTTTAAAAAATGCCAAAATATTTATTTGTCAGTTTCCTATATACACACATTTATGCAAATATGCTTAAAAAAGCAAAAGGTATTTTATAATTTTAAATGGTGGCTTCATTTATGTGTCCTCCTTTGACCGTATTATTGCAGCGTATAATCGTGGCATTCGTGCAAATAAGTTTTACCGAGGTTTCGGGTGTTATTTGGTCGCAATTAATTAATGGAATGAACCAATGCTTGACAAATAATTAACACTAAAAAAGTTCCAATAACGAATTAAACACAATACTTAAAAGATTCCACGGTATTTTGTCACTACCCGCACTATTAAAAACTGAAAACTAATGTTTTTGTTACTTTTTAAGTAAAATCTCTGTACAATTCACTTTCTCTAGAAAGGAACACACTTATACAACACCAGCCAAATAGTTGGTGTAGTCATTAATAAAAAGAACGTTCCATTAACTAATTAAATGCAATGCTTAAAAGAATCCACTGTATTTTTTACTATCAGCACTATTGAAAAACTGAAAACTAAAAATGTATTTATTAAAGATCGCAACTTTTTTAGGGTACGCAAAGATTTACGCACTGACATTCGTAACAAAGTATAGGCAACCCATAATAACATTAATGTTTGTTGCATAAGATAAAAAAAGGTTTTTTTAAAATAGTCAGATTTTGAAAATATAAATTGCAGACACGCTAAACCATAAACGATAAAATTTAGAGTGATGATTTATAAAAAAACCTAAAAATTTAAACAATTTTTAAAGTCTTACTCATCTTTGGTAGGTTTATAAACTCATTTAGCAAATGAGGTAAAAACTCAAATTAAAATATCACTCTAAATTTTATCGATTATGGGTTAGCTTGTTTACAATTGCTTTTCGCAAAATCTTCCCAATACACAGAAAAAACTGCTATACTATTTTCAATAATAGTATTAGTTTTGACCACTGTCACATTAGTTATATTAAAGTTAATATTACAACAATGAAATGAAGTCTACTTATCAGGGGTACATATATAAATACGTAAAAATTGAGAATAAGTTCTCTAAACCACCTGAAAATTCCTTATACTATAAGGATTTGAACAAATCATGGTAAAACAGCTATTCTCCGGGCTACATGCCCCTCCGAGCGCTGGATTACATACCAAAATTTGCCGTATTTTGACTAACACTGTTAGACAACAAAATACTTGGTTTGACTGCAAGAAACTACCAGGAAGGAGGTAGCTTTTTTCTTTAGTTAGGATGTCGTTACCTGCATACCGGTTTCGAACTCTTTAGTTCTCATCAGTACAGGATAAACGAACATACCTACCTTCAGAAACAGCATACTCTTTAAGCTAGCCATGTCATACTGTATAAGCAGTATAAAACAGGCAGCGCCATCCATTAGCAGTTTCAAGCAGTCGGAGTACTCCGACTGCTTGAAACTGCTAATGGATGGCGCTGCCTGTTTTATACTGCTTATACAGTATGACATGGCTAGCTTAAAGAGTATGCTGTTTCTGAAGGTAGGTATGTTCGTTTATCCTGTACTGATGAGAACTAAAGAGTTCGAAACCGGTATGCAGGTAACGACATCCTAACTAAAGAAAAAAGCTACCTCCTTCCTGGTAGTTTCTTGCAGTCAAACCAAGTATTTTGTTGTCTAACAGTGTTAGTCAAAATACGGCAAATTTTGGTATGTAATCCAGCGCTCGGAGGGGCATGTAGCCCGGAGAATAGCTGTTTTACCATGATTTGTTCAAATCCTTATAGTATAAGGAATTTTCAGGTGGTTTAGAGAACTTATTCTCAATTTTTACGTAAAGTTAATATTGTCTCAACAAAACATTATTGAAATAATTCAAAACAAATTCTTTAAATATAGGCTTATTATTGGAGTTCGAAAGTGTTCCTACTTCTTTGAAACCTATATTACCATTTTTTCAATAACCACAATATTATTGGAAACCAAAAAATTTCTATTATTCCATAGAGTGTAGAAATACAGCCTAAAAATTTAACTATTTGATGAGAATGCTTAAATATAATTGGGCGAAAAATAGCTATTTGTGGGCCGTGGGATTTAAATTACAATATATTTTATTAAACGAACAAGAACTACAGTTGAAATAAAAAATCTAAAAATTAAGTGAATAATCCTTATATCATGTTAATTAAATAAACACTCCAACAAAACATATAAAGTATTAGAGAAATAATAACAAATATTAATTCAATGGGTTCTATTGTTGGCTGAAATATTAGTTCTATTGCTTGCAGAGGGAGGGGCTAAAATTGTATTGGTATTTGTTCGTCAAATGGTGTTCAAGCTTGCAGCCTGTTTGTTTATTGCGTTAAAGGTACGCCAAAAATAAAATAGATCTTTTGCTATTCTGGAGTTTGGAGCAACTCAACACAACAAATCTAAAAAGCTTTGCAATAATAATAAGTATTTCGATTAAATAAGATGTATATTCTTGTTATATATATATATATATATATATATATATATATATATATAGGGTTGTATTTATAGTTATCCTTGAGTACTCCTTAGACCTTGAGGTATGATTTAAGCATACTGTCCGCTATGGTCGAGAAAACATCAATGTCTGAGGAACGACTATAAATACGACCCTTTATTGTCGTAAACAGTTCGACTAATCACGTGCCTGTCAAATAATTCCAGCAAATCCACCCTATATAAAGTTAGTAAAACTAAAGGTAAAAAACATGTTGAACTATAAAACGTCTTATGTCATTAAATAACAGAGATAAAACAATAAATAAAACGAAGATGCTAGGAAAACATAAGGCGTTATGATGTAATTGTTAGTACACTCAACAGGGTGTTAAGAAATTTCGGGGAAAAACTGAATTCTTATTTCACCCAGTACGATACAAAAATGATTTTTTTAAGAAATTGCTACCGCAGTATCATTCGCGAGGAATAAACCTGAAATGTAAGAAATGTTTATTCAAATCGGACGATACTTATGTTTATAAAATAAATAACATCAAAATTGTGGCAGCTTCTGGGGGTTAATTTTGCTGAGCAGATTATTTATAACCATGCTCTTAAATGAAAGCTTTGGGAGCTAATACACTTCCCTTAAATCAGTTTAGTTCTGTATAAATTTAAATTTAACTAAACAACACATTAAGCGATTTTAAATAAGGTGTCACACGCAAAATAAAATTATGACCGTGTGCATTTTACCCAAATAAACACTTGTCAGCGTGCAGTCAGCATTCGGTGTTTTATGTCACATATCTCGCTGGATGAGCGAACATTTTTTGCATTACTTGGCAAAATTTTATGGACCGAAAAATTTAAATAAAGATATGGTGGATTTATTAAAAAAACTCGCGGAATGTAAAAGATTAATTTGAGCAAAAAGGTTTAATTAAACAATGGTAAAAAAAAATAATGTTACGATTTATATTTTAGCAGATATTATTTCATTGGTTAGAAATTAGGAAGGGCGGATCGTTGATACCTCGGTACGACGAGGTGAAGAGATCGGGGTATGATATCCATAGCCATGTTTGCTTTTTTATGCATTTAGGAGAAGTACAGGGTCTTCCAACGAGGACTGAACAGGGGCTCATTTTTGAGCTTCCTTGTATTTAAAGAAAAATCTAAAATAGCCAATCGATGTACTTTTTCCTGCAGAATTCAAAAATGAAACCAAAAATTTATTTTAACCAGAAACAAAAGAGTTACGCTATGGATAAGGTGTTTTTTAAATGGAACATAGCTTTTTTTATACGATTTTCGGAACGAGTGATTTTTTTTATGTCCGTTCTGATTAAAATATTTAATATTGTGACAGCTATTTTTATTAAATTTTAATGTTTTATCCAGTATAATTTAACTTCAACCTGTTTGAAACATACACTAGGTAATAAAGGTAAAATCACCTTGAAATCCTTCAAAGTCAAAAAATGTAAATTTGTCAAATTTTTTGACTTTGAAGGATTTCAAGGTGATTTTACCTTTATTACCTAGTGTATGTTTCAAACAGGTTGAAGTTAAATTATACTGGATAAAACATTAAAATTTAATAAAAATAGCTGTCACAATATTAAATATTTTAATCAGAACGGACATAAAAAAAATCACTCGTTCCGAAAATCGTATAAAAAAAGCTATGTTCCATTTAAAAACACCTTATCCATAGCGTAACTCTTTTGTTTCTGGTTCAAATAAATTTTTGGTTTCATTTTTGAATTCTGCAGGAAAAAGTACATCGATTGGCTATTTTAGATTTTTCTTTACATACAAGGAAGCTCAAAAATGAGCCCCTGTTCAGTCCTCGTTGGACGACCCTGTACACTCTTAGAACGCTAAAGCAATAAAAGTAAAAGATAAGAAGTTTTCTAACGGAAATAGGCTTTTGAAGTTCGCAGACAAAGGTGCCGGTTTTAAATAAATAAATTGAAGGAAACATTCTCTGAAGATATTTTGAAACGTGCTGTACCTATTGGGACAACCCTTATATTATTCTGTTACATATATTCTTAAGAAAAAAATATTATTACAACTTCTATAGTTCGTTAGGGGGCGATGAGTCCCCACTATATCTCCCCTCCCCAAAATATGTACGCGCCTGTATGCAAAACAAGCTTTGAGAAAATTGTTATTAACCAATATAGTACAAAGAATATCTATAAAAACCTAGGCTATCTGCAGTTAAAACTACGTTTGACATATTGTTGAGTTAAGCCCCTATTACCTAATTATTTTATAAACATAACACAAATTTTCCAAAATATATTATCTATAAGTCTAATGCTAGTGTCACGATTCGCATCGATTCTATAAATACCCAATTAATCCCCGTTAAAATTTAATTTAATTTCCTTAGAACGATACACACTCCACAATAAATTATACCCCGTTACCTGGAATCTCTTTGACTTTAATGCGAATGGAAACCTGACGGATGCTTTAAGGTTTATTAAATTTTGATTATAACTTGAATAGTAATATGTCGTCCTAATAACCATCGAAAATCTGCCTCTGAAGAGGAAATTCAAACATTATGGAGTCGAAATAATGTGGAATGGGTCTATAAAAACATCACGTAAAATATAGCTTATGTATATTATGTCTAAATTTATTATATTCATAAATTTTGACTAGTTTTCGACTTTTCGACCAAGGCACTGCACTCCCTATAAACAAACTGTCAGGTGAAGTAAATAAAAGCTTGTAAAATACGATATCGTCACAGATAAAATTGTTACACTCGTCCATTAGAACTTAAATAATAAAAAATGGGACCCCTTTGGAACACACGAGGCAGGCTATAGCCTAGGGCTCCACCTTCAAGGGGTTCCAAAGAGTTTCCAAAGGATCCCCAATGGTTAATCCGCCACCACACTGTTTTAATTAAGCAATGTGTTTTAATAGTGTGCCTAGTTTTGCAAAGAAATTATTTACCTTCAAATAAACACCGAAAAAATCATAAAATAGGTACTGTAGTATATTGAACATTGCTACTTTAGATGTTTATGACTTTTAGTATTACTTTTCTATTTATTTTAGTCTAAGATTGTTAGCAGCTTCCCGTTTTGATACGTCTATGTCTCCTCAATAGAGGTCGCAGCTTGTACTAAAAGTATGAAATAAAATTAGGAAAGCTAGTCGAAACTCCGTTTTCTTTAATAAATAAAATACTGGCGGCTAGACATAGTAATACGATCTTTGTCTACGCATGCGCAGGCTGCCAGCTGTAGTAGATATAAGATTACCAATAATTTCAAAAATAGTTTATCGAGGAACAAGTGCTAAACTTGTAGCCGATACTGAAATCTAAAGTCTACCCGAGCACAGCCTCGAACCCACGATCTTTTGGTCCACTAGCTGAGACTCTACCGCTGGATCACGTTGCTAATGTAAGAAAACCCGTGCAGATGCCGTTATATTTGATGACTATGACCCACTGGGGCGGCTGAGAGATCGTATTCCTGTGTTTAGCCGCTAATAATACAACATACAAGGCAAATACAATGCGCATATTAGGTAGGTACCTAATTAGTTAGTTAGTTTTTCTTTGTCCATCCCAAATGTTTTGAAAGAGCATATTTCACGGGGCGGTTCAAGTGTATTTCCATAGTGGGAGTGGCACGATATTATTGGTGGGCCGTCGACAAATTTTGTCTCATTTTAAATTCTTGAAGCACATATGTCTGTTTCTCTCTTAGTTTTAATGAATTTATATAGTGCATATAAACCTATGAGGCCACTTTAAAATACGATTCAGTCCGGAGCAAGCTTACATATCTTTTGACGATGGCTTGGCTTGATTCTTTCTTGGGGAGTTTTCGCATGGAATTTGCACTTTTTTGAAAGAAAAGTTTGGTTTTAAAAAATAAATTATTAGATGGATGATTCAAAATAAATTTTGGTGGGTCATCTACCACATGACCTTCTGGACGGGCCGCGCTTCTTATGCGATAAAATCACATGCATATTCCTTATTAATCTTAAACTGGGATGCCAAAAACCTTATTCAGTTCGACGTCTCTAAAACCCGGTCTCTCTCCATCCTATTTAAGCAGATAATCCCTTGTTAGGGACTCTAAAAGGGTGAGGAGGAACGATTTTTCTTATTTTTATTACACATTTTAAATGGATCTAAATTATTATAACCCTAATAATTTCACGTTTTGGAATCTGATCATACTGTTCTTTTTAGGGAGAACTCAGCTGATTTATTTAATGAACTTACTTTGTTAAGTCAGGGCCGCGTTTCGAGGTCTGCCTCCTTGATGGTATTTTGGTCCTGATTAGATTTTTGTTAGTTTAAAGAAGTCTTGGGTATGACGTGTTCCTGTCTAAGCCTTTTATAGTAGACTAGTAGAAGAGTGCGCTCCACCAAGAATATTATTTATTTTCGAATCGACTCTTGGCTTTCTAGATTTCGAGCTTTGAACAACATCTATAACAAGCTAAGTACTTCCTTTTATAATTGCTTAGAATAGCCAAATGCTCAGAATAGCCAAATTTATAAAGACAACTGATTAAAATATGTTATATCATTGTAAAGGTGTTGCAGCTTCCTTGGGCTAGTTACTGGCTCGTACCGATGATGTTAAGAAGTGTACATCTTCTTTTGGTAAGTACATTGATAGGTCATTAGCATGTGACATTAACAAGCTAAAATTAATAAATCCCCCTCAAGTAAATTGCCCCGCTATTTTAGGGCTAGTCGATGGCTTGTTGTCGTACATCTTACTTTACTATAACGCCTATTCTTTGATGGCAGGAATAATAATTGTTATATACTGTTAGCATTGCTTTCGAACATGATCTCAGCTGGCAATAATACACCACTTCAATAGCTCCTAAAACGGTTGGTTTTCTCTTCCGAGCCAGAAAATAATTCTGCCATCGAACTTGCACACTCTCTTTATTTTACAAATAAGACCTAACCTAACTGTTCCCATATCTGAAACACAAAATTACTTATTTTCCCTCAGTTTGTACTCTTTATTTAGTTATTCCTGTCAAGGCCCATTTTACCTTTTGTTATTTTTTAAGTTAATATAAGTTTGGTTCTAAGACAAAAACAGTATAACAACAATGTAACGTGT
Organism: Philopedon plagiatum; assembly: GCA_963971165.1. Taxonomy (NCBI): domain Eukaryota; kingdom Metazoa; phylum Arthropoda; class Insecta; order Coleoptera; family Curculionidae; genus Philopedon; species Philopedon plagiatum. Next base: position 13,274,858 of record OZ020192.1, read on the forward strand.
TGTCATGGAAGTCTTTACCAACATGTCTGACAGTTTGACGTACCTACAAGTTTGTTCTCTAAAAAAGTAAAAATAAAACGTATTTATACAGTCCACAAAAAGAAGAAATGTTTTATTGAAGGGCCTAAACATTGGTCATTCCCACCGGATAAAGAAATCAGCTACCGAAGAAGAATAGTGTTGGAAATCGGAAGAAAATTAGTACATGTTCCACAAAGGGTTTCCGGCATTCGGTAAGAGAATCAACTTGTTATTAGAATAGGTACTGTTCGGCCTGCACGGAAAAGATGTCGGACGAATCAGAGTTAAAGATCAAAAAAGGAAATTTGAAAGGTAAATTGACCAGATTCAAAAGTTTTATTGAAAAATATAATAAGAATAGTTTGACAGAAGATGTAGTCGCAGAAATTGAAATTAGGTTAGAAAGTATAGAAACCATTTTGAGCGAATTTAATGAAATTATTTTACAATTAATAAATTTAGAAAAGGCTAATAAAGCGGCGTTCCTCAAAGAAGAGGAAGAATTTGAAGATAAATATTTTAGTGTTGTAAGTCAGGCTAAATTATATTGCAAAAGTTTTAATACTGTCGGTGATGAATCGGTGGCAGGTTCGAATACAAGTAGTCACAGTGTTGTTTTTAATAGGTCAAAACCTGTAAAGTTACCACCAATATCCCTACCGACATTTGACGGCAAATACTGCTCGTGGCTAGAATTTAAAGATATTTTTGTTAGCTTGGTAGATCACACATACATTGAGTGATGTTCAGAAATTCTATTATTTAAGAGTGTCATTAGATAAAAATGTCCTTGAGGTAATACAGTCTATCGAAGTTTCTGGGGTAAATTATCCTGTCGCATGGCAGTTGTTAGTCGATAGATATGAAAATAAGGCTCTTATCATTCATAATCATATTCAAAGTATTTTTGAACACCCTAATCTGATTGGGGAGTCACATTCCGGCTTGAGAAGTTTGTTTGATTCAGTTACGAGTCACCTTAGGTCACTAACAAGTTTGGGCGAAAGGACTGATTCGTGGGACCGGCTTATTATTTATATATTGGCAAATAAATTTGATTCGGTGACGCGCCGCGATTGGGAAAATTATATTCATCAAGGTGACCTGCCAGATTTGAAGGATATGAGCAAATTTCTCAAAGCGAAGTGTGACATTTTAGAAAAATTAGAATTTACCAAACAAGATAAACCCACAGTGATTACCAAACAAGATAGACCCACAGTGCAAAGGTCAAGAAGACCAGGAAGCTGTGGTTTCCCTGTCTTAAATAATCAAAGTAGAATTAAATGTTATTATTGTGACCAAGACCATTCAATTTTTAAATGTGAGACATTTTTAAAATTGACGGTCGAGCAGAGAATTAAAGCAGTAAAAGGGCTAAAATTATGCCTAAATTGTTTACGACATACACATCCGTCATGGAAGTGTAAATTAAATAAGTGTCCAAAATGTCGTAAACCTCATAATACCTTACTCCACTTGGAAAATATTGAGAATAAAAATTCTGATGCAAGCAGTCCCGTGCCCGGAAACCCAGGTGTAACGCAGCAGACTGCCGCCACCATTTCTGCCGAGTCTACCGTCGTCGCACACGTGAAGGAGAGCACTGTTGCCGCAAATTGTACATTTTCTGAAGTGCTACTTTCTACGGTTCTTGTTGAAATAAGAAAAGAGAATACAAAAATAAGGTGTCGAGCTCTATTAGACAGCGGGTCTCAAAGTAATTTTATTTCAGAGTCGCTGTGTCAGAAGTTAAATTTAAGGCTAGATAAAATAAAACATGCAGTTAAGGGAATCGGGGAATCCTTGTCAAATATAAGTAGACAAGCAAATATTGAAATTAATTCATGCATTAATAATCGTTTTAAAAGAAACATTAGTTGTCTAGTATTGAATAGAATCACAGATAGGTTACCTAGTTTGACTTTTAATAAAGATTTAATAAATTTACCGTCAGACTTAGAACTTGCTGATCCGGAGTTTAATATATCTAAAGAAATTGATCTTTTACTGGGCTCGGAAATATTTTGGTCGGTGATTAAACAAGGGCAGAGGTCACTTGGCCCGAAATTACCTGTACTTCAAAATACGTCATTTGGTTGGGTAGTTGCAGGCAATATGTCAATAAATTCTGGTTTTGCTAGTAATTCAATTAATTGCTTAAGTACTTCTTTACAAGACGCTTCCGTGGATAAGCAAATAATAAAGTTTTTTGAACTTGAGGAAGTTTCTAATAAGAAAATAGTTTTTTCTGAGCCAGAAAAATATTGCGAAGAGTATTTTGGAAAGACTACTTCTAAAGATGAGAAAGGCAGGTATGTAGTGAGTATACCTTTTAAAGATAAGGTTTCGGATTTAGGTAAGTCTAGAGACACTGCGCTGCAACGATTTTATTCATTGGAAAGGAAATTAAATAATAACCCTAGTTTGAAACATGATTACATAGAATTCATGACAGAGTATCTTACATTAAATCATATGTCCGAATATAACGACGAAGGTGAAGAAGAGGAGGGATATTATTTACCTCACCACGCAGTGGTAAAAGAAACAAGCCTAACGACTAAATGTCGCACAGTATTTGACGCTTCATGTAAGACTACATCTGGACTATCACTAAATGACGTACAGTATACAGGACCGACGTTACAGCAGGATATTTTTGATATTTTAGCTAGATTTAGGATTTGCGAGTATGTAATGACTGGTGACATTAGTAAAATGTACCGTCAAATATTAATTAATGAAAACGATCAAAAGTATCATAAAATATTTTGGAGGTCAAATATTGAGGATGAGTTAAAATGTTATAAGTTAAAAACAGTCACATATGGAACCGCGTCAGCTCCCTATTTAGCTGTTAAATGTCTATTTGATATAGCTGAACAAAATAAAAATAACAAAATAATTAGTAATGTAGTGAAACGCGATTTTTATATGGACGATCTGTTGACAGGAGCTAATTCAGAAGATGAGATTTTGTATATTCAAAAAAACGTTTCGAATATGTTGGCTCAATCAGGGTTTGAATTACGTAAGTGGTTGTGCAACAACCAGAATATATTGAATAAATTTCAAGTAAATAGTAATTTAGATATGAGTATATTAAATATTGGAGATAATGAACCTAACAAGACCCTTGGCATATTTTGGGATGCAAACGGTGATTCAATAAATTATAAAATAAACTTGGACATTTTTACAGTAGGAAGGGTTACTAAGAGAACTATTTTATCAATTATTTCCCAAATATATGATCCCTTATCATTGTTAGGGCCTATCATTATTGTCGCGAAATTGCTAGTACAAGAGCTTTGGAAAAATAGACTGGAATGGGACGAAGATTTACCAGAACAATTGCTTAAGGTCTGGGGGGATTTTCAAAATAATATAAATTTAATTAATGACATAAAAATTCCTAGGCATGCAGTATGCTCAGAGTATGTCGCTATTGAACTGCACGGTTTTAGCGATGCTTCTACTCGGGCATATGGAGCATGCATTTATTTGCGCTGTGCGATGGCGCCTGGAAAATATGTTTGTAACTTGCTCTGTGCAAAGAGTCGCGTTGCCCCCCTAAAACAGGTAACCCTACCTAGATTAGAGTTGTGTGCTGCACAACTACTTTCGAATTTAGTAAACAAGGTGATATGTTCCTTGGAAATAACATTTAACAAATATTATTTTTGGTCAGACTCTACTATTACATTGTGTTGGATTCGCGGGGAATCCTCTACCTGGAAAACCTTTGTTGCTAATAGAGTCAGTGAAATTCACTCGCTTACAAATAAAAATGACTGGTACCATATAAGCTCAGGTGACAATCCCGCAGATTTATTATCACGAGGTGCTACACCCGAAACTCTTATAAATAATGAATTGTGGTGGCACGGTCCCCAGTATCTTTTAAAGGAACAGTCCTGTTGGAATATTTCAAAATTTTCTATGCCTCGTGAAATTCCAGAACAAAGAACTGTATCTTGTACCGTGCTCAAGTCCTGTAATTTATTTGATAGATTATCACAGGATGATTCAACCTTGTTAGGAATGTTGCATATTTTAGCCCATGCTTTGCGATTTATTAATAATTTAAAAATTAAGGAATATGATCAGAGCAGACGACTAACTGGTGCCTTAATGCCAGAAGAACTTGACCGATCCCAAAAAATATTAATAAGGTACGCTCAAATTGAAGCTTTTCCTAAGGAATATGAAAATTTAAAATCAGGTAAACCCATTCCTATGAAAAGTACAATTTTATGCTTAAATCCAGTTTTTATGAATGATTTTATTTGCGTAGGTGGGCGGTTAAAAAAGGCAAATCAGTTAGATGAGAAAAAATACCCAGTAATATTACCCAATGGACACGCGTTAACAAAATATATTCTAGAAGCTGAGCATAAAAGACTGTTGCACTGTGGAGCGCAAGCATTATTATATTCAATTCGTGAACGATATTGGCCGGTTTCTGGTCGCAGCGCATGTAGACAAATTGTCAGAAAGTGTTTAAACTGTTTTAGGGCTAACCCCAGGGACAACAGTTATCTGATGGGTAATCTCCCAGAAGTTCGTGTAAATACCTACGGCGTGTTTGAAAATGTCGGTACGGATTATGGTGGTCCTTTTTATATTAAGGAAAAAAAGAGTCGCGCCCCCAAACTCGTCAAGGGTTATACTTGCCTCTTTGTATGTGCACAAAGGCGGTGCATCTTGAACTTGTCTCCGAACTAACCACGGAATGCTTTTTAGCAGCCTTTCAGAGATTTATCGGTAGAAGAGGTATTCCTAAAAATATTTATTCAGACAACGGTACAAATTATGTAGGTGCCAATAGGGAAATTTGTGAAATTTATGAATTTTTAAAAGAAAATTGCGACTACATCGGAACTAAACTAGCAGATAATAGGGTAATATGGCACTTTATTCCTGCGAAGTCTCCTAATTTCGGAGGGCTTTGGGAAGCAGGGATAAAGAGTACTAAAACGCATCTTAAGCGGGTTATTGGAGCTAAGTATTTAACTCATGAGGAATTCGGTACCTTATTAGTGCAGGTTGAAGGTATCCTAAATTCTCGGCCGCTATGTCCGTTAACCGAGGATCCAGAGGACTGCTCCGCTCTCACTCCAGCCCATTTTTTAATTGGTCGTACTATGACCGCATTACCCGAGTACAACCTTGCTGAGGTAGCTGAAAATCGACTGTCAAAATGGCAACATATCCAAGCAATGGTTCAACACTTTTGGGCCAGGTGGCAGAAGGAGTACCTTTCCGAGCTACAGGTTAGAACTAAATGGAGGAAGAACCATATAAACATTATTAAGGTTGGTTCGTTAGTGCTAATAAAGGACAATAACACTCCAGTATTGCTGTGGCAGCTAGGGCGTGTAACCCAGGTGCACAAGGGTAGTGATGACGTTGTAAGGGTTGTTACAATAAAGGTGCGGTCTGGAACAGTAAAAAGAGCTGTTAACCAAATTTGCGTACTTCCGATAGAGACTGGTGAATAATGTTGTGTCTTAATGAAAACGTCTATTGTTTTACATGCTGTGTGTAAAAATTTGTAAATAGAGTTAAGCAAACCCATAAGGGTTGAAGATTTTGTAAATCTTTATAACATTTATTCAAAATCTGTGTATTTGTTCAAGGTAGTTTTTTTTGAAAGCCCATACCATTTCCTTTCAAGGCGGGCGGTATGTCAAGGCCCATTTTACCTTTTGTTATTTTTTAAGTTAATATAAGTTTGGTTCTAAGACAAAAACAGTATAACAACAATGTAACGTGTTGTCATGGAAGTCTTTACCAACATGTCTGACAGTTTGACGTACCTACAAGTTTGTTCTCTAAAAAAGTAAAAATAAAACGTATTTATACAGTCCACAAAAAGAAGAAATGTTTTATTGAAGGGCCTAAACAATTCCCTTTTCCATTAAACCAGCTTTTAAATCTCGAAATATTTTAGTTAAAATCGTCTTAAACAAAGTACTTAAAACATTGTATGCCAATTTTATTCTTTCCTTAGCCAAGTGCTCGTCGAAATGCATTGGTATAAAAATAAAATTTAAGTGTTTCATAAATGCTAGAAATTCTTTACGATTCTCTTCTTATGACTATGATAAGACAGAATAAAAGGAAATTAGCGTAGTCGACAACATTTTAAGGTTTATAAAAGAAAGTTTGTAGAAAATATTTTAGAATATACAGCACCTTAAAACTGGCCAGATAAAACATTTTTTCGTATTTGTAATTGGAAAATTAAAATTTTTAATGGTATGTCGGTATGTGACAAAATTAAATAAAATGAATATTTGTGAAACTAATATGTAAAGTAACACTTTTGTCATATATGGGAATTTTCCCAAAAGGAAAAAATAGTATATTGCACAAGTTTTGAAAATGACTCTTTTCACACGAGTGAGACCTTTGTATGTCAAATGAGTGTGAAATAGTTATTATCCTAACTAGTGCGGAAAGAGACACTTTCCTGAACGCGAGTGCGGGGACGTGTCTTTCCGCATGAGTTAGGATCAACATTTTCTCTACAAGCGTTAGAAAAACTAACAAAATATTTCCAAAAATTTAATTTTACTGAAAAACAAACACAAGTTTAAATTTTACTCTTAATAATATTTACATTGAAAGTACAATTTGACGCATTATGCAAATTGATTGCGTATGCCATACAGGTTGAAGCCATCGAAGCCAACTGATCCTGATTAGCGGAGGGTTGCAAAGAAAGAGGTGTCGAGCTATTGTTTGCGCTGCTGGGAAACTGTGTACTTTTTGAAGACATGTACGCTTTTAAGCTACTGTTCACATTTAATGGAATATTGAGATTGAGAATTTTGTTAGACATGTCTTTTTTTTGTGTGATTGATTCCTCCAGGTAGCCTTCGGCAACAGACGTCGGTTTCCACCCTCCTAAACGTTTAATGTTTGTTATTTCTTCGCCAGAATTAGCCAGTAGAGTGGCTGCGGAACGTCTAAAACTGTGACCTGTGTATAATTCTGGATTTTTGAGTCCTATATAGGCTGCAATGTTGGAGGGCATTTTTCCTATGGTATTAATTCCAACACACTGGGTACTGAATTTTCCATGTTCAAAAAGAATCGGCGGTGTGGAATTTACTGTGGGCGTAAACTTGCATATTTTCTGTATACATTTAAAAAACTCTCATTATTGACTTCTTTAGTTATTACAAAGGATCTTGCAGAATGGTTTTTGGAGTCCTTTATTGTGACAATTCTAACGTCTCCTTTGTCGTCTATGTCGTCAATGGTAAGTTTAGTTAGCTCCTCACCGGCGGCAGGCACCAGCCAGCTCAAAAATGCTTACCACTTTAATTAGAAGGTAAATCTCATCAGGTGCTTCTTTCATAAATTTCGCAATGTCTTCTTGTGTCAAACCTTTTGCTTTTTTTGCTCGAAAACCTACATTTTGTCTCTTGATGCAGGGGAGACATGTCTCTACTTTTTAGTAAAATAAACAAGCATATTAGTTTGCTTTTATTTAAAAAGTAAATCCTGAAGTATCTATTGGGACACCTTTTATATGCAATATTATAGAACATATGTTCGACGAAAAATTTTCGAAAGTCGAACTTTTGAAAATATTTTTTTAACAAATTTTTCGAATAGACGTCTTTAGAAATTATATTTAACACTGGCATTCACGATGTACTAGCTATTATAACACTTTATTTATATGACATGTGACGTCACAACCAATGGTATCACGTTTTGTAAGTTTCGAATTTTGTATAAAAATTTATAGTAGAAAACCTTTTTTTTAATAAAGACCAAAATAAACGGATAAAAACAACCACCACAAATGTTTTATTTATGTAAAGATTACCAAAAAGAGATTTCAGGTTTATTTGGATTATGTATTTCTGATTTCAACAACAATAAATTTGGTTGCATATAAAAAAAATGAGTTGTAACTTTGTTTTAGCGAAAATGCGATATTATTTGTTAACTGACAAAGCGGAAGAAAATGTAGCGAATATGACTATAGGCTCAAAACAAGCCATTTTATTTTAGACTTGCCTAAATATAGAAAAAACTATGCCATTGAGTTAAGCATGTGTGCATTAATATTTACGGAATTCAAAGGTAAATGTTAATGTCTCGAGTTTTCGTATTAAAAGTGTCGTAATTTGGCCAGCCATCTTCCCCGGTATAAGTTATACCACAATTTCGTGGACGCACGTGTTTTAAATGAACCGATTTAAAAGCCCTAAGTTGCCAGGAAATTCCGCCGAGGGCAGGAGAAATTGATAAATTAAAACTTTTATCATTAACATTTTTATTCGGATTAATTAATAAAATGAAAACTGCTGCCGCGAAGTTCGTGTTATTTGATATCTTGGCAAACTTTTCAACGCTTAGCACGGCGTCTGTTTTATAACTATTTTTAAAACTTTTTTTACAATGTCTCTGTTTACAGGTCAAATTTTGTGGCTAAACATTTAGTTTAAAGCTGTTTGTATTATTATTAAGAGTGGTGAAAAACTGCTTTCGTTGTCACGACTAAGGGTGATCGCTCATTTATCAATGCGGCATGGCCTCGCCTTTACAGGATGAGTTTTATGAAGTATTACAAGGCGATATCTTGAAAACGGCTTAAGTATTTTCATAAAATGTTGGTGAGTAAATAGGGAGATGGAGGACATTTTAAACATATTTTTTACATTTACCCCCTATCTGTATTTTGCGGGGTGGGGGTAACTTTGGAATATTAAATGGGATGATGTACTTTTGTGTATAAAATTCGAATGCGCGTAAAAAACTACGTACGTGTCCAATTTTTTTTTTTGAATTGCTTGTTCGGTTATGGAATTTATTAAGTTATATAATAAAAATAATATTTACCATTTGATTTCAACTTATTCATCGTCTGTCATGCTCAAGAAGTTGTTCGAAATGTCCCCCTTCAACTTCCAAATACTTCCCCACTATTCTCCTAAATGAATTTTGTACCTGTTGTAACGTTTCAGGTGTCTTGAATAACCAGGCAAAGCGGATTCGGTCTTTCATATCATCTAAAGTTGTAAGTGCAGTCGCCATCACTTTGTCCTTTATTAAACCCCACAAGAAAAAGTCAAGGGGGGTCAAATCCGTGGACCTAGCAATTAACTGAGAAATAATCATTAAAACGTCAAAATTTTCAACTGACTTTAGTAAGAATCACACATTTCCATGGAAACGAATAATAATTCTGACATAAGTGAACCTGATTTATTGGTAAAATTTAGTATTTATTTTTTAAAGTCAATTAAAATTTAGTTAATCATAATTCCGTAACGGAAAGAGCAAATTAAAAATATTTTTTACACATACGCAGTTTTTTACGTAGATTCCAATTTTATAGACAAAGGTACATCATCCCATTTAAAATTCCAAAGCCACCCCACCCCTTAAAATAGGGAGAGGGGATAAATGTCAAAAATATGTTTAAATAGTGTTAACTCCCTATTAACTCATCAAAATTTCATGAAAATATTTTCAACCGTATTTCAAACGCGCGTGTCGAGGCGATGGGGAGATTATGGGATTGACGAATAAGTGACAACCCTAAGAGCTGAGCAAACCTAAGCAAACCCCCTAGAGCAACGTATCGTCAACGGATCACCTTATCCGATGTACAGTCGTTACTGGAGATATAGAGGCGATGCTATGCTGTATTGATAAATATGCAACTACCTTAATTCTGCGAGTCGTGAGATATTTTAATTTCTATACTTACATTTTTTAGATTACATTAGACATTCATTAGAATATGTGAAATAACCTATTTAGAGGTTGTGTTGTTTAATAAATAAATACCTTTTTCTATTTTGGTTTCATAACAAAGCTGTTTCGATATCGTTTTCAGTATCGCAACAGGTTTATTTTATGAAACCGATTTTTTATTTTTTAAAAGTTGGTAATGCGGTGTGTAGTCATGTATAATAAAATAATTGAATTTATCAAGGCTGCCGTGGTAAATAAAATTTGATATTGTTACCATCATAAAATGTTGACGTAAAATTTTTAAAATTTGTATGTCATTTTCTTTTTTATTGAAAAAATGCAAACTAGAAAAAATATTATAAAATACATGTTTTGTAGCTCGCGGCTCGTTTTCTAACATGGACCCGTGCTCTAAAATAATGCTTTATAAAACTTGTACTTTAATACACTATTTTAGTTTTTCACTGTTGATAATAAAAAATACCGTGGTTTTTTAAAGTATTGTGTTTTAATTAGTTAGTTGGACTTTTTTTTACAATAATGACTATACCTACTGTTTTGTTAGTGTTGGATAGGTTTAACCTAAAACCTAATAAACCTATTCTATTTTCTTCGGTAAAATCTTTCTACAGGAAGTGTATTATATAGAGATTTTCCTTTAAAAGTAACGAAAACATTAGTTTTCGTTTTTAATAGCGCGGATAGTGACAAAAAAGCCTGGAATCTTTGTGTTTAACTTTTGGTAATTTTAATTATTAGTCGAGTGGTCTTTTTTGCATTAATGGCTGTACTGTGTTAGAGCCATTCAATAATTATTCAATTGTTAGTGCGTATTTGTTAACCTGAAACATTTTTAGAAGAAGGGTATTTTACAGGGATTTTACTTTAAAGGTAACAAACACATTATTTCTTATGCAGACTTGTAGCATAATTGTTACTATCAAATTTAATTATTTATTCATGATATTAAATAAAAACGCTATCTAAATTACACGTGTTATAGTGATTTAACTTTTGAAATTAAGTATTTTGTAAGAGTTAGTAGGATTTCTTTGTTTAAAGGTAACAAAAATATTATTTTTTCAAACTTGTTACATACATAGGAATATGGTAGAGAGACTTGGCAACGCCACAGCGAGTACTGACGTCAAAACAAACCTTTTTTTTCTGTGACTGACGTTCCTCACTGTTTTCTATATGGCCATGTATTTATTGCCAGTGGTGCGCAATGATCAAAAAAATTTTTTGAGGATGATATCTGCCTTTTTTATCGTTAAGCGTCATTTATAAATATTTTTCTTCAACCTGAATTCATACCCGGATTTACCGGTTCCAGTATATGCAGTGAATTTCATAACATCCTGTATACATATGCGATATCATCTTTTTAGTTTATTTTTTTTTAACTTGCATAAAACAAGAAATTTGCTTTTTGATCGATTGAGCCACTCCAATCCGGATCGAGTTGATTAAAAGGAATGCAGTAATAAATATTGGATATCGGAATTGACCATCATTTTTCTATTAGATTAAATTTTAATATTTAAAAGACGATAAATCATCAAGGGTCGTAATTTAAGGAAATAGACGTTGCTTTCCCGAATATTTAATAAAGGCAAAATCCGTAAATGTTCTGTAAATATTTGAGAAATTTTCTTTCACTTTATTAGGTTGAAAATACCATTATTAGGGGCGTGGACAACTTATTTATTTAGTTTACGATGTTGGAGGGATTTTGTTTTTTTACATGCAGGGTTATTTACACAAAATTACCAATAATTTTTTAGGTTGGTTCGTATTACTATAATATTCGGTGGTGACTCTTGAACCTTCGGCATTTTTTTTACACAACTTTTCATAACTTCCCAATTTTGTTTTACTATACGTTAACATGTTATTTTTTTTCTTAATTCTTGTTTTATTCCATCTTTTCCAAATTTTCCGTGAGGCCGATGTTCCTGGGCTCGTATTTTGAGCTCGCACCAATTAGTTCGCATATAACCGTGTTCGAATAAATTTTAGTATACGATTTCCCTAACCTATTTCCCTAACTCATTTCAAAGACGTTACATAGGCAGCAAAATATTTGTTTTTGTTTATAATATTTTGTAGAACATGTAGGAATGGTTAATGTTTATGCTACAATATTTTTATAAAATTCGTTATTGAAATCCTTTTTGTACAAAGCTCTAGGGGGGCGCGCAATGCGCCTCCCTACGTCCGCCACTGTCACCAATCTCGAAAATTTACAAAACTCGGCCCTACGCGCCTGATTTTGCTACAAATTTTCTCGCTCGGTAAAAGACACTTACTGACTATGTATCGTAATATTCTATTTCCGTACAAAAAAAACATCTATTCATTGTAAATTTTAAGAATTAAAATTTTCTATTGTAGCTTTTCAAAATAATTACGTACTAATTTTTTCAAGAATAATTGTTGGGGAAAAAAGCAATAAAAATTGAAATTGTAACGTTATTGTCAAGATCCATGATCGGTCTATGCCGCTAAAACAATGTTCTGTACAGTTTAGGGTGTCCGTTATATACCAAGTTAATTTTTTTTCTTGCGACGCCCCCTAAATTGTTAGTTTATCGTCTAGAAAAGATGTCAGACCAAAATAAGCCCTTAATATTCAGAATAAACCTTGCCCTAAAGACGATACATTTCCCATTTAAATTACATGGGATTTTGCAACTTTTTACAATTATTTTTTTTTCTCGGAAAAGATGACTTATAGCAATGGGATATACATATTCCTATAGAAAATTGAACGCTCTACAAAAAAGGTCTCTTATAATTTTTCGATTAATTCACTCCTTCAAAAGTTATTCAAGGTGAAATCTGAACTCTATGTAAATTTTCAGATTTTTTTACTTTTACGGCAAAGTGATTATTATTTCGATAAAAGCTATTAGTTTATTTCTAAAAATAGATAATTCTGGTGGTATTAGGGTAAAAAAATTTTAAACATGGAAAATAATATACCGCATAACAGGTAGCTGGTTCTAGTTTGAATCATTTTTGAGACTATTCATTTATAACACGCAGTCAACTAATTTTTATTGAATTTCATAAATTTTTGTATACTTTCATGAAATTTCCCTTCAATACAGTAAGTGACTCAAAATTACACTACAAGCATTCCCGCCAACACACGGATTTTCTATTCACGCAAGCGCGCTAAGTCGCATTTAGTATCTTGAATAACTTTTGAAGGAGTGAATTAATCGAAAAATTATAAGAGATCTTTTTTGTAGAGCGTTCAATTTCCTATAGGAATATGTATGCTCATTGCTAGGGCGTCGGAAGAAAAAAAATCAACTTGGTAAATAACGGCCTAAGTACAGCTCTTTAACAAAATCATTTTATTTTACAGCGGTACACTATAATGAACTTATTGCATTCATAGGAAATGAGCTGTAATGTTACTAATAATACTCCACGAACTACGAGTATTGTTTAGCTTTTACCCGCCATATTCATTATAATATACAATATCGGATATTTCAAACATGTACATAAAGAATAAATAATAAATGACATTTAATGGAAGCAACTAATTTTTTATTTAAAGGTTTTAAATTGCTGCTCACTAGTTTAAAATAAAATTTGAAGCGAAGGTAGAAATAATGTTATATTTATGGAAAAAGTTTTAGTTCGGGTAATTTAAAATGGTAATGATCTTTTTTTACTTAATAATAGTGATAGTGCACTCTTAATAGTACGTTACAATTCATAGTCACAAACGTTCAGATTCACTATGAAGGTTTAAGATTGAGTATTGGTTTAAATTATGATATTCTAGTTGATCAGTTAGGTATTGACCAGTTTTAGTCTTGTCATTAAAAACGTATTAGTTTTAATATTTCAGCTATTTAATTGCTTTTCAAATCATTTAGTTTCATCAGTTTAAAACTTGGCCTTTGACCAAGTATGGCATGCTAGACTCCTCAACAAGCTACCTTCTTACGGTCTTCCTACCAAACTATGTACCTGGATCGGCAGCTTCCTCTCAAATCGGCGTATATCTGTTGTGGTTGACGGTCACTCATCTAACTTCCATCCTATCAATGCTGGTGTCCCCCAAGGTTCAGTTCTGGCACCAACCCTGTTTCTTCTTCACATTAATGACCTGCTCTCTTCAACTACTAATGCCATCCACAGTTCTGCTGACGATAGTACTCTTCACTCTAATATTCATTTTTCCAGACAAGTTTCGAGTCGGGAGTTGGACGATGAACGCAGATCTATGTACCTATCCCTTTCCCAAGATCTTCAATTAATCTTAAACTGGGGTGCCAAAAACCTTGTTCAGTTCAACGCCTCCAAAACCCAGTCTTGCTCCCTCTCACGCAAAAAATCTGGCAACGCTTACCCCATCCACATGAATGGCCAAGCCCTACAAAACAACGAAACATTCGATCTCGTTGGCGTCGCTTTCGAACATGATCTCAGCTGGCACAAACACATCACTTCAGTAGCCGCATCGGCAGCTAAAAAACTTGGTTCTCTCTTTCGAGCCAGAAAATACTTCTCCCCTTCCAACTTATATACTCTCTATGTTTCCCAAATAAGACCTAATCTAGAGTACTGCTCCCACATCTGGGGAGCGACATCCTCTTCGACACTTAAGATCCTTGATTCTATCCAAAAGAGAGCCATTCGACTTTTCAATGACCCAGCCCTCACGAGAAAACTCCATTCTCTCGCTCATCGCCGCGCTGTAGGGGATTTGATTTATCCCTTTTCTACCGCTACTTCCACGGATTTTGCTCTGAAGAACTAGCCGGTATTATTCCCCCCTTGAATGTCCCTAACAGAACAACAAGAGGCGCGTTACGTATGCATCCCTTTACTGTCCAGCTACAAAAGCCTAGAACAGACCACTTCTCTCGCTCATTCATACTTCTGGTTGTCAAATTACACCGGACTGGCGTTGGAGAATCTGGCCGTAGGTGAGTGTTTTTTACCGAGCGAGAAAATTTGTAACAGAACAAGGCCCGCAGCGCCAAGTTTTGTAAATTTTCGAGATCGGTGAGCACTGACTAAGTTTTCACAAATATATTAATCTTTACGAACAAATCCAAAAGCTGGTCTAACTGGTTTGATATATTGAGCGTTCGTAACATTAAAATAGGTTATGTGAAGTCATTATGTCTGTTGCTATGCAACGGTTCGTGGTAATTGTTGTTACTGTGAGTTTGAATTTGTCGATTCCGATTATTCAAAATATTATTACGGTTAGTTTTGGTTTATACGGAATCTTATTATTATTATTACCGGAGTTATAACAGCAGTCGTGGCGCGTGGCGCCATCTTTGGTTCACGTATGCAAGGCGGCTTATTGCCTTCCATTGGAAGTTAGTGGTTTAGGTGGTTCAAAAATCGCATAGCCGGTTGAGTTGCCGTGATCGCGCGACGGTTTTGTAGTGATGTGCTATTTGATGGTAACTGATGGTATCCATACTTTTACTTTAAAATTTGGATGTATTGTTTATACATAACACACAGCATGGAGTTTAAATATGAGCGAAACAAGGCGTAATATGTTTTTTTGCATTTAATTTTGATAACCGAATATCTGATTCTCTTAAGGGTTGGTATCCGGTTCTGTCAATACTTGAAGGTCGATAGTGCATAGTATCGAATATATACTATCCTGCACATCATTTTAACGGGAACAAAATCAATATTAGGTCCGTCGTTGCCATGTCACGGCATGATGGTTCATTTTTGCGTTTAACCATACACAGTGGGGGTGGTCATTCCTTAAGCCCTTTGAGGGCAATTTGTGGATCTGGGGTGCCACCTCAAATATTTTTGTATACCTTACGTTTGATTAGTTATTTGCTTGGCTGTGGCTGCTGTTACACCGGGAAGAATAACTTTGTTAAATGAATTTAAAACTGTAATGGCTAACACGGACACTCCAGACCCGCGCAATAACCTTTAGGGTCTCAAGCTCATCTCAATCACATCTCAGTACAATCTCAACATCTTTTCTACATCTCATCATCGTCTTTTTTATGCGAGGGAATCTTCTCCAAATCTTTTCCCCGAGGGAATATTGTCTTTCCCTTTCCTGTTCCTGCTGCACAGTTACCTTTTCTGCTCAAACGCCTCATTGGCCAGGACAGGAAAATGACCTTTGTTGCTCAAACTGGAAATCTAGGCCTTCACCTGAGCCAGTTGCCTACTAGATAGACTACTACACCTAGGCCGTCATAGCTTTGGGCCTGGACACCATCATCGGAGGACTGATCCTTCGATATCTTTCCTTTATTATTATTTTTCTTTTAATACTAACTTTACCTGAAATTAACTTTAGTTATGTTTGGTACAAAAAAGAAAACTTTAAAATTTTTCTATCTCTTTAGTTGGCTGATCACCGTCACCTTTTTTCCCTTGCCTTTTAATTTTAATAGCAATGTTTTTTGTTTAGTAAATTGCCAATTATCTTAAAGCTGCTTACGTATAGGTGTGCTCAGCTAACTATAGAAGAGCCCTCTTTTTTAATTGCGCATAAAGGTATGTAACTTATATTTCTTTATTATCATGTTTTCTTTTGCTATGTTGCGCTTAACGTTCTTGGTCTTGTGACCTACGTTTACATACTCGTAACCTACTTTGCGTTATTAATATCTATCTGCGAGTTACATGACTGAGTAATATTGCGCTTTATTTTGTTTGCTATCACCTCAGTAATATTTTTAAATTAATTTGTAATGCAATAATTTTCTAAACCCAACCCGACCAAATGTGTAAAAATTTACTAGTAAAAATTTTTCACTACATTCGTGAAAATAAATTTATTTGACTAATCAAAGTTAGTTTTTTATGTTTGCTTTAGTTACTGAGTGAGCTGAAAGCGAGTTTCCAATGTTATCTAGGAGGGTTTCTGTTTTAACGCGGCTAATAAAACAGTGGCGCCCTTTTGATCCCCCCACTCCTCGGAATTTGAGCTAGGGCATTCTTTGGTACGCATGCGCAAGCTACTCGAATTTGGCTTGACTCGTTGCCTTTTTAAATTTTGATTTTTCAGGGCTTTTGAATTTGGATTCTTCATAACCTTGAATTTGAGTTCTGAAGTGTAAGGAAAGTATATTAAGTTCTTCTTTATTGCGGAAAAGAGCGTGGCAATATTTTTGATACAGCGTAACAGAATAAATCTAAATGTTGAGATATTTGTGGAAGAAAGTATTATTGAAGAAGAAACTATTGATATTGAAATCGAGAAAGGATGGAGAGGCGATTGTTCACAGCCAATCCCACTAAAATCATGTGAAAGGTAAGAAAGTACATATAAAGTCTTAAAAACTGACCACATGGGGAAAATAGTGTAATTAATGAGAAAAGCTTACTGCACTAGATACGGCTTGTGTACTTTGATTGCTTGGGTGGATATAATAATCGTTCAGTAAAATGACAGAAAGTGACAAAAAAACATGATTGTGCAAAAAAATAATGATTAATTTTAAATCAAAATCAACACAATTCCGACTAAATCCAGGTCCACACTGGATTGATTTAAAAAATTACAACTGATATTTGATTAAATTAGGGATTTGTGATTAAATTCTTTATTCAAAATTGATTAAATGAGGAATTAATTCTGATTACATTTTCAATCAGCTTGTATTAAATATAAGTGTATTGGTCCTCGCTCCTTATTGAATATGGGTATATTAGATCTCATTATAGGGTGTTAGTTTTATGACATAAGTGTAGATCCTGAAGACAATCTAACTATTGTAATGGTGACACACTCCGTGCCCTTTATTACTCTAATTTTCACACACATTTACGCTATGAAATCCTATGCTGGGGTACCAGTAGGTTCGCGACTAGGGTATTCTTACTGCAAAAATATGTCGTCAAAATTATGAAAGAGCTTCCGTCGAGAGAATCATATAGGGACAGCTTCAGGGATCTTCATATTTTAACGTTCTACGATGTTTATATAAGTGAAGTGTGCATATTTGCCTACAAGCAAAAATCAAATCATGAACATAACAGCCGTAAACAGAAATTACTGTTACCAGAGAGTCATCATTCCACATACTTTTTAATTAAAGAAATAAAGTTTTATTATTATTATTATAATTCTTCCCTTGACCTAACAGAACAACAAGAGACGCGTTACGTATGCATCCTTTTACTGCTTACAACTACAAAAGCCGAGAACATTCCACTTCTCTCGCTCATTCATACCTAGGGTCCAGAGGCACAACTAGGGGGGCTTAGCCCCCAAACTCGAAATTAGCCCCCCTTAGACCGATTGGTGTTCCATACAAATAAAATTTCAAATCAACTTTATCTTAAGGGTCAGGGCTCAAGCCCCCCTAAAAGGCACTGTCTAGTTGCGCTACTGCCAGGGTCTCCAGATTATGGAATGAACTGCCTGCAGATGTTTTCCCTTCCCCTCCCAACCTCCAATACTTTAAATCTGTCAGTAAATTACATTTTCCTGTTCTTCAGACGCCCACGGTACGTTAATACTTATGCTTGAAGCCTACGAGGGCTGTTTCAGATAAAAAAGGTATGGGTAAATGAAGTCAAGGTAGATTTAAGAAAATCAGGGTTAACAGGGGCAGAAACTCACGACTGGTGGATACTATTAACCAGTAATGTCGACCTCATTTAAAGTTGAGAAAGGACAGAGTCAGAGAGGAGGTATGGAACCCTCCACTGTATTTCTCTACAAAATGGTTTTATCCTGGTATCCGATAGCTTGGTTTGTCGGTGGTCCTTTCTTGATCACATTATTTTATTTTCTTCATTATTCTATTAGCTGCTACAGTTATATTAATTAAATCAGATTTCAAAGAATTATCGTTGCTTATAAAACTAATTAAGCATTTCCCCAGGTGGATGAAGACTCGAAACTAACTGTGAATTTCCCGAGTATTATTAAAGTCCCCGAAGATGGGCAAAAGTTAAATACGACATAGAATTAGCACAAGTTCGGCAAGTCGGCAAACAGAATCCCTTAGAAATTCCTCGGGCGAATTGAAGTAGTCCAATGAAACGAGGAAAAGCGTAAAACAATAGTCTGGAAGTTGAATTAGTTGCGTTCGGTCGGGGAATATTGAGCGATAACCCGGGCGAAGAAGCGAAAAAGAAAGGAGAAAACAAGGGTTAGTGTCTATGCGTCATGAATCACAAATAGCAAACTTGGATAATGCATTAAAATAAATTCGAAGAAAACAACAAAATGCATTTTTATCGCGTTGATTGGGTATATTGCATTTACTTGGATAATTTAGCTAGAAAAAAATGTTTACTTTTCGGTATAATTTGTTACAGTTTAAAAAGCAGCCATTCGTCCTTAGTGAATAATGATGTCAGGAGATCAGCAAAAATAAGTGTCAATCCTACATGTTAACGTAGAGCTTAACCTAAATTCCAACAGGTTTGTTTTTCTCGGAAACAGTCAGAGGGGGAGCAGTCGAATTTTTTTGGGTTGATAGAGGAATAGTGCAACTAGCTTTAGTAAAAAATTCAGTTATACAGGATGTTTCGTTTCGGAGCTATTAAACGTCAAAGTCGAAATTTCCGCCATATCCGTTGAAATCGGGTATATGTACAGGTCACAAAAGTGAATTAAATCAATTCGGAGGTTGTAGATGACCCGGAGCTTCAGAACTCTATTGAAACAGGCGAGGATCGGAAAATGCCAAGTAATTCCCTTGAATTTTTTAGGTCGAAAAATGCCATTTGCAGACCCCTCTTTGGTACCAAATATCTTGAAAAGGGAAAAACGGATTCATAAGTGAAACTTTAAAATTTCAAATACTTTCTTTCTGCAATACATTTACCTAAACCTAAAATCACTGGAAAATGGACGTATTTGTGAAAAACTGGAAATTTCGATTTTTGACCCAAATATTTCACGGTTTTTTATTTTTTGTGGGGTCAAAATGGCTCGAATTAAAATCCATCGTCATCGGAAAGATCTTATCGAAATACATAATATCTATATTTTTTAGTTTCTTCATTCCTTATAGTAAGAGAGCAATCGCCGATTAGATTTCGATTTCTTGACTTTTGTGCTCTCGGCACCGGTACATTTAAATCACTCTGTATTTTTTCCTATCTATTTTGTTCCCAATTATTCAATACTATGTTATACAGGGATAATCACACTTTCAAATGAATACCGAATGGGTCATCCAGGAGCATGTTTAAGGGGTAAAAACCGAATGTTCTTGATTTTTTCCGACCACTCCTAATTTAACCGACATTATTCCACACTATTTTTTTATTTAGAGATTCTTTTTGGGTTTATTTTATCTGTTAATTATCTAAGAATACTTGCCACTAATTTAAATCGCTAATTTTTTCGTTAAAGTTATAAAAAAATATATTAATTTGCATCGAGGACATGCAAAATATCAAATTTTTTGAATTTTCGAAGATTGTCATAAAAACACAGAATTGCATTTTATTTACTCGAAATTATTAAGATATGATTTGTAAAAATTTCGCAAAAAGGCCAGTTTTGCCGCAAAATTAATAGGTTCGTGCACCGATTTCGGCTTGAAATATACATGAATAAGATTTTAGGAACATTCTACTTGAAGTGCAGGTATATTTCATTGAATAAGTTGTGCATTAAATGTCATTTCTATATATTTTTTGATGACCCTACAACACTAGAATTCGCCAAGTACTCATTATGAGTTATAAAAACACGTTTGATGACATAGCCAATGGGATTATGTTCTAGAAGTTTCAAAATTCGCGCGAAGATTTGCGGTAGAAACATTTAATTTATGTAGAGAATATAAAAAAATATTTCAGATTTATTTGGGCTATATGCATATTCCCTATTGTCACGGTACGCCGCCGCTGGTGTTTGCAGCTTATTCTCCACTTTCTAAATTACGAAAGGTTCAGCCACTTTCCCCGCAATCTGGCTGAAAGCTGTCTAAATCAAACGGGATGCCGAGGATTCCGCAGCCGCTGCCACCTTAACATTACTTGTAAGTCAGATAAAAAGAACATTTCATTTAGATAACTATTCCGGGGATATCTTCTTAACTGATGGTTAGATTTGTATAGAGAGACATTTTAAATGAGTTGCTCCTATTTTAATTAGTCGAATGATACCGAGGCTCCAAGTTTAACAGACAAAATAGTACAGTAGCTAAGTTTTGATGATTACAATAACTAATGGGAATAAAGTTGACGACACAGCTAAAGGCGAATAAGGTAATGCACCCAAATGAGTAATAGCCTTATCTGAAACTACAGGGTGTCCCAATAAATACTTCGGAATTTATTTTTTAAATAAAACCAACAATTTTAGAAAAATAACTTGCTTGTTATTTTATCAAAAAGTAGAGACGCGGCAGTCATGTTTTAAAAATAATATTCTCCAAATGCCCCCTTCGGCTGTTTCTACAGATTACCATTCTTTGAGTAAAATTGTCAATAACATTTTGGCACAAAAGGGCGGATTTAGATATACAGGGTGTCAAAAAAGTCTGGAATATTGCAAATATTTAAAAAACTACTGAATATATATTTTTGAAAATTGGCACATCTATATAGTTAAAAACGGTACACCTTGGCAGGATAAAACCGTTTCTGTCACTATACAGGGTTAGTCAGAAAGAATCCTAATTTTTTTTATTTCAAAAGGAACGTCCTATATATTTTTGAAGATTCAAATGGTCCATTAAAACTCAAATTCAATGATAAATGCTCAATTCATTTATTTGTTAAAATGACATATGAACACTATTTTTAAATAAATGAACAAGAACACAATGAAAATAAGAAATCCCTAAAATTTGAACAAAAAAGTACTGAACTACAAATGAGATGTTCAAAATATCTGCCACTGTTAGCTAGGCAATAGCCAAGCCTGTCTTTCAATTCCCGTAATACGTTGTCAAAAGTAGCTCATCGAATTTCACATATTTGGTTTCTTATACGAACCTTCAAATCTTCTATATTAACCGGCCTATTTTTGTAAACCCTATTCTTTGAATCGCCCCACAAAAAAAAATTCAAAGGGGTGGGGTCTGGGGATCTGGTAGGCCACTCAATTTCGCCTCTCCTTCCTATCCACTGATTTGGAAACATTTATTGTAAAGATTAATCCACTTCTAAACCAAAATGGGGGGATCTTGTAAGGGCGAATCTTTTCAGTTTCAAATAAATTTTCAACTGTCTCGTGACACACATTGTGGTCTAAACCAAACTGTCGAAGTAATCGATTTGGATTATCTTGTGGGTGAATTAAAATATCCAGAGCCTTATTACAACCAGTAGCTATTTTTGGTCTGCCTGACCTGTGTTTGCCTTTCACACTTCCCGTTTCGTTGAATTTCTTCACCAGTTTGCTTACACATGACTGGATTAGGCCGATTTGGATGGGTCTGCATGAATAACTCACATTTTTCCTGTTGTGTTCTCCTGCGGTCGCCATCATTAAAATCTCAATTTTGTCTCCTCCAGTTAAAGCTACCATCATAATTTCTAGTGTTTGAATGCATACGAATGAAGATTTGATAACTGTCTATTTGTCATCTGACAATACCTAGCTGATTCCAAAGATGTTTTATCTCCTTTGTATTTTCAAAAAATTAAAATAATTTAATTTTTTTTCATAAATCGGTGAAATCAATTAAACCCTATTTCATTAAATTTGTCTTTTGAGGGACTATTTGAATCTTTAAAAACATGCATGCCTTTCCATTTAAAATTAAAAAAATTAGTATTCTTTCTGATTAAACCTGTATAGTCCTTCTCGGCTTACAGCTCGTTGGGCAATTTCACGTCGCGAGTTTAAAACACACTTTTTTCGCAACATGGTTCATTAATAGCAATTTTAATTTTGAAACTGACATTGAAATAGTATATTATGGAACGATTATGTAATGATGGCTATTAATACACGAGAATCAAGTAACGACACGGGCCTTGGCGAGTGTCGTTACGAATGCGAGTAGAATCAGTCTGGTAGAGGATGGTGGTGTATAAAACATATATAAAAAAAAACTTCGCATCTCTACCTTGAATCTGTCTTTTTATTGAGAACAAGGCAAGCAAAACAGTTGAACAAGACTTCACAAATTCACACCTTTAAACTGCCATAATACAGAGCTTTTAAATTCCTTAAAGATCGTTCTCCCAGCTTAAGCTTACATATGGGAAATTTTCCGGCCGTTTTCAACTTTGTCGTTGGGGAAAGATAAAATGAATTATGCATGCTATAAATACCATTCCCAGTTTAAAAATAACAAAAGGGTTTTACGGGTAACGGACTTGTTTTAGATATCGCCCGAAATGTTGTAAAAATACTGAAAATTTTTAATTTGTTTTTGTGATTTTACTTGAATCTGTAAAATTGTATCCCAAAAGTAAATGTTTTGTACCTTTGTATTTTCAGAATTTTATTGTACAGGATGTCTTAAAGCAAAGAAAATGGATTTGGATAGTAGCTTTTTGGTGAAATTATATTGATTAATAAAAGAAGAGTTTGCTGTCCATAATAAATGTAAGAATCCGAATATTAGCGGCATAACGGACAAATAGTACAGTGTGTTCTGCTCTTGCATTAAAGTATGGGGCAGTTAAGAACTAATGGAAACCCCTGGCCGAGTCGACAGTGAGCTGTCGCCCTTGTTGGGGATCATCAGACTTAACAATCAGGCAGCTCCCTCAATAGCAATCTTGCATAGTCAGTACTTTTTCTAAAACAGAAACGGTACAGAATGTGCATAAACGCCATCTGTAGGAATTACTGTAATTTAAGAAGGATGCTTTAAGAAGTTAGGGTGATTTTTTTAGTATTACAAGGCGGTATCTCAAAACTGTTTAAAATATTGCATTTTTAAGGACATATTACATCTCACATTTTTTAAAGCTTTTAGAAGTTTGTTTCTCATATTTAGATAATTGTCTGCTCTTTTATTTCCTAAGAAATGGGTTACAACCATTCTAAAGGCTTCCCATGCCTCTTTTTCTTTTCTTTTCAAACCACAGGTACAGCAAATGGCATTGATCGACCTCTTCCATTAAGCCAATCTGGAAGACAGTTGGCACAAATATTGCAGCAAATATGGGGCGCCCATTTTTTATCTTGGTCACCAACTTTACATCCAAAATACAACTAATAGGCTTTCTTAATTAAAGGAGTTATATTTCTTTTTTGGCTCTTGAAGGTATCATCTGCACAAATATCCCAAACATTGATAGGCTTATTAACACACTCGCGCGGCATATTGATATAGTTTACTAATGCATACGACACTAAACGATACGACGGTTGAAATAAGACTAAACCAGGTAACTAACTTATGCATTTACTAGATTTCACTACCGTAGATAGGGACAAACCAATTACAGTATGTCTAGACAGGCCTCTCCAATGATAAATGTTTATTACCATTATAAAAACAAGGTACCTACTGCCTATATCATGAAAACCAGACCTCGGCAAATATTTTGGCCGCCGGATTTGTGACGAGCAGGTATAAGACTGAGCTATTTTTATTACCGACCTTTTTTTGTTGCTGACTATATTGTAACTCTGAAATAAGTGAACTTGATCTTTTGGTATAATTTATTAATTTTGTAAACTTAAGCAAAATTCCGCAACCGAAAGAATAAATCAAAAAAAAATGTATACCTACGTAGTTTTTACATAGATTCGAATTTTATAAACAAAAGTACCTACATTATCCCAATTAAAATGCCAACGTCACCCCACCCCTCAAAACAGAGAGAAGGGGTAAATGTCAAAAATATGTCTAAATATGTTTCCCATCTCCCCACTTACTCCGCAAAATTTTATCAAAATAACACTTAAAAAAACTCACCCTGTATATGAATCAAAACATTTTTAGTGAATACCGATGTATAAATTTAAAAGTTTCCTTTTTTCCCTTGAGTGTTTCCATCTCCATAAATTTTAAACAATTTTATTTTTAAAAGAATGAAAATCATAAATTCTTGAGTTATGCAATCTAACGAGAATAACATTCAATTGCTATAGTCCGCCCAAAATATCTGCAACCAGCAAAATAATTTAAAGAATGCAAGGGAAGGCTTAAACAACGTTAGCAATTGTTTGTAAACCATTTTTTAAACATTGTTTAATTTTTCGTTAATAAGATTTAAAGTTTTCTTACCACATCTGGTTTACAAACAAATTCGCAACGATGTTTAAGCCTTACCTTGCATCCTTTAAATTATTTTGTCGCTTGCAGATATCTTGGACAGACAATAATTTTATTATAATTGTGTACTACACAGAATAGCTAGTACACCATAGTTTCCAATAATATGATAATAGTCTTGTATACAGTATGTCCACGGATGGGGACAAATAGACTGAAAAGTGAAAGATACAAAGATAAGACATTATTTATAAAAGTTTTTTTTGCTTGCTTTAAATCAGATCCCCGATGCCAAAAATTTGATTTTTTGTCCAGGTATGCAAAAAAAACACAAAAACGTACAATTTGGTTAAGAGGAAAGTTTCCTTGTTTAAAATTTTATTGCAAAACGTTAAATAAAAAAGTTGTTTGGAATTTTAAATGCATTTTTATCCCAGATTTTCAAGTAAAAGTTTGAAATTTCTAAATTACCCTTTTAAAATTAAGTTTTCTGTCACCTTATCATCTTTTTTATTTGATTAAACCTTTGATAACTGTGACGTATTTTTCAAAATAATAAAGACGCCATTACAGCAAACAATATTTATAATCCAAAATTACAGAAATGGCGAGAATTAATATCGCTACGTTATTAAGAAGCTTCAAGAAAAGTTTCCAAATGTATAATTACGCAGAAGTTCATTACATAAGCTTGTAATCAAATTAAAAAGAATTGGATCCGTTAGTGATCTAAAGAAGACCAAGAAAAGATATGACGAAAACGATGCTTCTACAGTATTAATTTTGCAATCTGTTGATGAAAATACTATTATGTCTTTAATACAACGACCACGAAGTTATGTAAAAAATCCACATTTAAAATGTGTTTAAGGAAAATAAAATTCGTCCATTTAAACCAATTTCTAACCCAACTTTGAAAGATGGGGACAGTTACAAACGCTTGTGAGTCGGTAATGAAATTCTAACAACGTGAACTTTTATAAGCTGATAATGTTGTCAAATCAGTCAACCTTCAGTACAAGCGGCACTGTAGCTTCTCATCATGTGAGATACTGAATTAGGGAAAATCCAGAAGTTAGAATTGCGAACCGCCGTCAGTATTTGTAAAAAAGTAAATGTTTGATGCGCCATTTCCTGTTATGGGATTATAACACATTTTTCTGATAATACATGTAACTGACATTCTTCTTAACATATGCTGGAGTTATTTATGTCAGACATGTTAGAAGAATAATTGCCTCTTCAATATCGCCAAAATATGAATTTGCAGCACGATGAGTGTCCTGCACATTATGTTGTAGAACTAAGGGGATTGGCTCAATTGCAAATTGATGGATGGGCCGAAATGGTTCAATTTTGTGCCCTAGGAGTCCCGATTTGACAATTTGTAATGTGTTTCTCTGAGGGTGTATTAAACAACTAACATATGAATGACCCATTAAAAATGACGAAGGAGTTTTAAAGCAGGGAATTTTAACGCAGAGAATTTTAAGAGCACTGGAAGAACGAAGAAGAATATTTAGCCAATTTTGGCGTCATGCGTCAGTTAGAAAAATGCGTTGAATATGGAAGAGTAAGTTTTGAGAAATAAATATGATGTGCCCTTAATATTTTAAAAGTTTAATAAAATAAGAAATGTTTCTCGAATATTGCAATTACTTTGTAATATTCTATTACTAATTTTCTTTAACCTGTATGCGTTTGTAATTTTGGATTATAAATATTCTTCGTTTTAAAGACAACATATTTATTATTTTATTTTATTACTTGACAAACAGATCACAGTTATCAAATAAAAAGGTGACAGTGTGACTTGGAAAATTTCGCTTAAGCTTGATATAAGTTTTGACGTCGCTACTTCTGGAGCTATATATAGCCTCTTATTCTTGTTTAAATTAACAATATTTGTAATTTATACGTAATTAATTTCTCAGAAGAGTTTTTCACTTGACTTTCTCCGGAGCCAGGATTTTATATTACTGCCGGCGGATGTCTGTCTGAAGCGAATGGATTTCTGATAAAATTCTTATTTATTCTTGATATTTTTAACGTTACCTTATATTTGCTTTTTTAATGGGATTTTTACATTAATGTATACCTAAGCATTAAACGATTTTTTATTATTTGTTTTCATTAAAAAAGAAATTGTGCAACATTGAGACATGAAAAGAAGGGTTATTTTACTTTAATTGCAAATAAAGAATATGTAGAAGCAACTCCTTTCGCTATTGTGGTGTTTTCTTTTATAGATATGAACCGACAGATTTTTCAAAATATGGTATATTTGGGTTAAGGTCGGAGACTTGTAGAAAAAACCGCACTGTTATAATTATCGAACAAGAGTTAAAATAAGACAGTTCCTTACGATATAAACCTTTCGCTCATTCTTAATGTTAATATAGATATTGAAAAATTAAATGGACTATTAAAATTTGTTCGATAGTAATTATTACTGGAATAGTCTAAAATTCTGAATAAAGAATAATCTAAAAACCCTTAATTTTCGATATTTACTTTTCTCACGGAAACTGAACATGTAGTCTAACATCTGGGGATAAGGGGGACTTAAAATACCAGAAAAAGGTAATAAAAATGGCAAACCATTAGACATTTGTTTTCAAAACTCAATTAAAAACGAGATTAAGAATTTCTAATATTACTAAAAGCCTGTTTACATAAATTTGTCAGCATGAGATTTACGACCATGAGAAACAAACAACTTTGGGATAATATTTGTAGATCCTACCATGTCGAAAAGATAACACATATGGCGAGACCCCCCGCATACTCAAATGTAACTATCGACCCTTTTTTCTAATAATATAAAAATCAGGAAAATATCGATTATAATCTGCAAATTGCAATGTAACTGTCATACAAACCCGTGTAATTCATTGCGTTTTTTCCTAACTCACATATGTAGATACATATGCATAAATATATAGATAACACATATGTATGAAGATAAAAAGGGATAAAAACAAGTGAGCAGGTTTTTTTTAACGCTTTGAACGTTTAATTAAGCTAGTAATATTACCGGAGAGAGTGCAAAAATATTATAATTCAGTAATTTCATTAATTTCATTAAAATTAGAAATAGCTAAAACTTAACATTTAGCCTTTTTGACATGCAAACCGACTGAGTAAAGAAATCTGTAAAGTCATTTCTTTTAATTGGTCCGAAACCCAAGGGACATACCCCTAAATAAGACTTAGAGGGATAAAGAAAGCTAGCATTGGTCACAGGGTAATAAAGGTATTTCATACGGAGTTGAATTAAGAAATAGGCGGAACCAATAAGTTAATAGGTTACCTCTAAGCTAAATTAGATATTCAAAATCAGTTCATAATCTACATTCGTTTTAAATGTTTTTATTTTAGTGTTCTAACTGTTTGATCGGTTTCTCTTATGAAAATTGTGCTCTTAGTTATTTTCTTCCAAATTTTCATTTAAGCTTTGCTAAAGTGCAGTGAATATTTTTGGGTAAGACAACTTATTAATTTGTTTTGGGTCTGACCAACGCGAGTGGGGGAGATTTTCAATCTTTATAATTCGTGTGAATTGTCAAAGAAACCTAGATTTTCCTTTAAAGTTTTATTTTTCTTTTGATTTACAATTTTATCTAAATTATCATTGATACTGCTTCATATTCATTTAAGTAAACGCCCGTCTATATCACTTCTCCTGTTTTAATTTCATCCAAGTTGATTATTTTATTGTTCATTAGTTTCAAGTTTACCTTTGTAAAGTCAATTATTATTTTATTCTTGTTGGTGGAATTTAAGTGTTTTGAGACACAGGTGTTTTATTTACTAAACAAAAGAGGCTATAATTCATAGCAAGCATTATCTAAGAGCGAAGGTTCATTAAAGGCGAAACTGATATCTCGGGATAACTGGCGGGTTGTGGTCATAATATGTATTACAAATTTTGACCACACACTAGTTTTAACCATTTTTAAATTAAACCAGTGAACAGAAATTCTCCTATAAAAAATAACATTTATAGGCTATTAATGTGCAGTATACTAATATTGGTCTCTATTAAGACTAGAAATACTTTATTATCCTGTTTTTCAATATTCGTTTCAGCGTTGCTTTTAGGACAGACCTACTACTGGTCCAGTCGAGCTTTGATGGATTAGAAAAGGTGATTGAAGAGATTTTTTCTTTCAATGGATTTTTTACTTTGTCAACTTTGGCTTTTTAGAAGCAATGTAGTTTTACGAAAATAAATTCTATACTTACTACACTTTCATAAAAATTAAATCAATACCGGTCTAATTTGACAATCAAGGGTGTGGCAATATCTTGGACACAGATTATTTTCTCGAAGGACCATTTATTAATTTCTTACTTACAAATATTCTTTAATTTTAATACTTTACAACTTTAAAAGATTTATTATTTGGTGTTACGCCACTCTACTGTTAGGGAAAATTAATATTTTTTAAAAAATAATAAAGGTGGCCGCGTTTAATACAAAAAAACAAACCCTGAAAAAAGAAATGTTCTGTAGACTGTTAGTGACTTTTAATTATAAAAAGTTTGCCTGACCCTAATCTGTCTCTAGTGAAGTATAGTGGTAGGAAGGTGGTAGAGGAAGTCTTTCTCGACCGAGGTGGTACCACACCACACATCCTCTTAAAGGGCTGGTGAAATCCCTACGGATGTTTCCAGTTCTGGATGTGTGAGTCGAATCCCCAGTACACCCACGGTACATCATAGTGCTTAGACTGCAGCTGTCAGAAGATAAAAAAAAATTCTCTCTCGCGACTTAATATCTAGTCTCGTTAGCAAAGACTCTAATAAATTCAAACTAACTAAATTAAAAATGAACTAAGTAACTATAAAAAATAATTAAAAAAGGACATAACAGTCTTTTGATTGAATTCTTGCAAATATTTCTCTGGATAATCGTTTCTTGCTTTTCTGTCAGCATGAGGTTTGACGTTAGTCAAAATGACAAGTCTTCAGGCAATGCCGGAACATGAACTATGTACCGTAGGACAAAAAATATATACAGGGTGTCTAAAATAGATGATACCACTATTGCTATCTCCGAAATGGTAAAAGATACGAGGTCGGTTAAATTAGAGAAAATATGCCATTTCTAGTCCCTATTCATACTCCGTTTACGGAATTGCCAAGCTCTCTATAGTTTCTTATCTACAGAGGATTTTTAAAAAATAGTCAAAAATTTAATTCTTAAATATCTCGGAAACTATTATAGTTACAAAAAAGTTGTTTTCACAAAAATCACACGATTTTTTACCTTCACTAAAGTAGCGTTATTGTTTTGTTTATACCATTTGTTTTTACTGAGTTACTGATACTAACTTTTTTTCAAATACGGACCTGGATTTTTTGCTGCATTTTTTGAAAGGATACTTCATACCCTTTACAACTATGTATCACGTGACTATGTTTTTCGACGTTTTGGTGAAGAATAGCATCATCATCAGGATATTCTACCAGTACGGACCTGGCATTTTTCAAGTTAATGCGCCATTTCACGACCTATTATGGAGACAATTAGGTCAGAATCAGTAACTATGGATTAAATTGTTTTAACTGGTAAATTTTAATTTAATTTAATTGCGAACCGCCGCGCGCCGTCAGTATTTTTAAAAAAGTAAATGTTTGATGCGCCATTTCCTGTTATGGGATTATAACACATTTTTCTGATAATACATGTAACTGACATTCTTCTTAACATATGCTGGAGTTATTTATCTCAGACAAGTTAGAAGAATAATTGCCTCTTCAATATCGCCAAAATATGAATTTGCAGCACGATTAGTGTCCTGCACATTATGTTGTAGAACTAAGGGGATTGGCTCAATTGCAAATTTGTAAATTGATGGATGGGCCGAAATGGCCCAATTTTGTGCCCTAGGAGTCCCGATTTGACAATTTGTAATGTGTTTCTCTGAGGATGTATTAAACAACTAACATATGAAGTTCTCCTTTTTTTCTTATCTACAGAGGATTTTTAAAAAATAGTCAAAAATTTAATTCTTAAATATCTCGGAAACTATTATAGTTACAAAAAAGTTGTTTTCACAAAAATCACACGATTTTTTACCTTCACTAAAGTAGCGTTATTGTTTTGTTTATACCATTTGTTTTTACTGAGTTACTGATACTAACTTTTTTTCAAATACGGACCTGGATTTTTTGCTGCATTTTTTGAAAGGATACTTCATACCCTTTACAACTATGTATCACGTGACTATGTTTTTCGACGTTTTGGTGAAGAATAGCATCATCATCAGGATATTCTACCAGTACGGACCTGGCATTTTTCAAGTTAATGCGCCATTTCACGACCTATTATGGAGACAATTAGGTCAGAATCAGTAACTATGGATTAAATTGTTTTAACTGGTAAATTTTAATTATAATCATGATTAGGTACTAACGAGGACCCTCAAGTTTGTAAAATTGGTCCAACGCCTGAAAAAAGTATAAGCTTAGTTTTAATTATAACAAATCCTAATAATTAATTCTTAGAGGCGTGATTGGCTTCGTGTGGTCCAATCGCGTCCATCAACCTGTTCGTCCGACCGTCCATATGTTATAATTCAACGCAACGTCAAAAAATAAAGCAGAAAACGGATTTTAGATTCGAATTCCTTATAATCCGAACCCAGTAAATAGGACAATGATTTTCTGCTAGAATATAGTTAAAGGTCTTTAATTTGAGATAATATGGTTTGTTTTCAAAGCCAGTAAATAGTAATTCAACTGTACCAGCAGAATGAGTTGCAGCAGAAATGAAACCATTAGGTAAAATAGGATTATTTATTATTATCTTTTGAACTGAAAGGTGATTTTTGGATACGAAAATATTAAAAACATAAATAATGAAGACGTATCATCAAGGGTGCCTTTTACAATATGTAGTAAACTTATCCACTAGTTAGGTGCTGTTAATAAAGGCCGCTAATTATATCTGATCTGAGTCTGCTAAACGTTTGCTTTCAATAATTCATTGGCTTAAGTGCAATTTGACAAACTTTAATGACCAAAGGGTTCTGGTTAGTAATCATGAACATAGTTTAAAATTAACCAGTTGAATAATTTAAACCACAGCGATAGGTTGTGAAATTGTGCCTTAACATGGAAAATTCCAGGTCCGTATCGATAGAAAATCCTGATGATATTGTTATTCCTGATCAAAACGCCGAAAACCATAATCAGGTGATACATAGTTGTAAAGGGTATGAAGTATTCTTTCAAAAAATGCAGCAAAAAATCCAGGTCCGTATTTGAAAAAAACAAGTTAGTATCAGTAACTCACTAAAGACAAATGGTATAAACAAAACAATAACGTTACTTTAGAGAAGGTAAAAAATCATTTGATTTTTGCGAAAACAACTTTTTCTAACTATAATACTTTTCGATATATATTTAAGAATTACATTTTTGACTATTTTTAAAAAATCCCCTGTAGATAAGAAACTATAGAGAATTTGGCAACTCTGTAAACGGAATATGAATATGGACTAGAAATGGTACATTTTCTCTAATTTAACCGACCTCGTATCTTTTACCATTTCGGAGATAGCAATAGTGGTATCACCTATTTTAGACACCCTGTATAACTACCTATTTATTCAATAATAAAATTATTTTTACTAACTTCCTGTCTAAGTATTGGTAGCCAAATTCTGTTTATATCTATAATTAGAAAAACATTTATTGTCATTAAGAATAATAGTAACGCTTTCAGTTAATTTACGCCTATTAGAGAAACTTTCTCTAGATAAAATTTAAGAATTATTCCACTCTATCCTATAATCTGTTCCCCAAACGTGTTCACTAAATATCAAACAATAAGACATCATAGAAAACACATCCAAGCCTTTTCGAGTTGATTTAAGACTGTCTGATCTTACCGACATCAGCAGTCTACTAAAGCTTTAATAAATTGGAAATAGTGCTCTAAAATCCTTTTTTATCAATGGACTTTTCTCTTTGAAGTCGATGCTCTCTTTTTAAAAAATGAATGTTATTTTATCAAAAGGAAGCTGTAATGATGTTCGGTTTATAGAGAAACATGTTCTTGTGTAGGGAGTTTATTTGGCTTAAAATTTGTGTAGAGGCTATATTTGAACAAAAATATGTAATATTATTTTAATTTTTCCTAGTGTGTTTTATAGTACAGTTGCACCAAAGTGATATAGATAGTTTTATTTCTATAGATCTACGAAAATTAGTTAAAAATATATTTTAAGACCCTCTAAATAACATGCATGTACTTTTTATTTCATAAATCGTTTAAGGAAGTCATTACAAACCCAAAATAGCTATTTGTGTATTAAGAGCGCAAAGTGATATATTGCCGCTCTGAGCGAGAAGTTAGACGCGCGACGCGTAGCGGAGCGCGGCTATCTCGCGAGAGCGGCAATGTCACTTTGCGCTCGAATTACACACATGATTTTTTCTACAACCGGTATTTTTATAAAAATATTTTGTAATGTAATTAATAATTATTGATATCAAATTTGACAGTTTATATTTTGTGTCAAAAGTCGCAGATACGCTGGACGTTTCTTTATTATTATTAAGGTGTCCATGGTAACTAAGCGAGCGACAAAGTAACTTTGTCGCTCGGCGAGCGACAAAGTAAAACAAACGCTTGTTCCTCGAAAATGTCCAACTTTGCGCTTTCTTTTGAAAGCGCAAATTTGTACTTTTCGCTCGGTTGTAGAAAAATATTATTTTGAAGAAAATTAAAGCTTAACCTAGGGGTGCTACATACAAACGTATATGAATCGACAACTTCTGTGATAGTCTGAAAGAAAGTGAATATTTTCTCATACGAATGTATATATGTCAATCGTTTTACCAAACTAATTGTTACTATTTTTAATATTGTATGCTTAAGAGTGGCAAAATGTCAGTGTACAAGACTTAAAGTTGAACAGGTTTGTTATGCAACACAAAAAACAGCTACATTTCCTAGCGCCACACACTCTATTCGATTTCTATTTTCCTCTTCGCAACACGACATCAACCAATCAGACGAGGAATTTAACTACGGAAACAAAAGTGTGCGTTTAGACGAGTAGCATATGGAGAGCTGTCTTATTTGCCAAGACAGTAATTGTTGTTTGTGTTATGGCGGTTTTTTTATTATTGCAGTGTAATTCGTGCATAATTCTTTTTACTAAACAATGAAATTTATGAAAAAAAAAGTATCTTATAAATATTGTATTTTGCCAATGTGTAAAAGTATGAAAAATGTACAAAATTTGTATTTCTTCAATATAAACCTATTTTTTAAATATTTAAAAATATACATTGGCCACCTGTAACTTTTTGGGCGACTCTGTATATTCGAAATTTGTTGCTCGATACCCGTCCCCCAGGGATCGTACATTGGACCGGTGCTATTTCTTTTATTCATCAATGACGTTGGGTCGTGCTTTAGGTCTTCCCAAGTCCTTTTATTTACGGACGATCTCAAGGGCTACAGTGTTATTAATGTCAGGTGAAATGGTTTGCTTTCCGATTTGGACAATTTTGTTTCCTGGTGCTCTTCAAACTGTCTTAATATTATCATATCTTAATGCAAATCGGTGAGTTTCTATAGGTGTAAAAATCCCATTTTTCTTACGAACAAAATTAACAACGAATCCATCGGAACTGAAGACTCAGTCAGCGACCTTGGTATTATCTTCGACAGACAATTATCCTTTAATCAATATGTTGACAGTGTTGTTCTCAAGGGCTTCAGGATGCTTGAACTTATAAAACGCAACACCAAATATATCTACTATACGAAAACCTTTATGTGTCTCTACAACTGTCTCGTTCTGAGCATCCTCGAATTCAGTAATCTTGACTCCAAGTTTTACTATTCTTAAGAATAGACTTGGGACCAGAACAAATTTACAAAAATACCTATAGGTACATTTCCTAATATACAAGCATCGTTTTCCCTCATCAGACCTTACCACGATCAACCAGTCCGGAACTTTTCAAACACAGTGTATAAATCTTGAATAAAATTCTGCCGATTTCACACCCACAGACAACACCTCAGATGTCATCAGATCAACAAAATGACTGTTATGCTACGGTATAGGTATAAATAACGTACCTAATTTTCGAAAATCAATTTTCAGATAAGAGAAAAGCATGCCGAAAACACGCTTTTGTACTTGCACCTTCCTTGACTCGAGATTTTAGTAATTCTCGGAGGGATACTACCAGCGAACAACCGAAAAGATATTTGATAAAATGCCTATTTTCTCTGGATATTTTATAAGAAGAGAGTGAATTGCAGGTATTCATACCAGTGGCGTATTATTGTTAAACATTATTATGAAATAGAGATTCACAAGAGGTTTTTTTTCTGGAGGGTCTGCCCGAGTCCGGATGTACTTTGGTCAGTGTTGGATTCGGCTTTCTTTAGATTTTTATCGCAACCACTGGATTATTCCAGTCCCCAACGCTAATTTGTGCAAGTCAGTTGTGAAGCGGCTAAGAATTACTTCCTGTTCTATATTTGAGAATGATGACAGAAAAACAACTGAACAAGAATTCACTCTATTGATCAGTTCCATGGATAGTTTACACCATAACATATTTTAGCAATCACAATATTATTTTCCTTTCTAATAAAATTCCCAACGGAATCCGATTTCTTTCTATCCGTATTGGTAAATGGTGTAACAGACAAGTAGAAACGGTGTTGTTGCCAATAAAAAAGAATATGTTCAAATATTTTATCACAGTTGCCTTTGTGCAAGTATTTCTGGTTGTCTACTTTGAAAAATTTGTCGGAATCAAGTCAAAAAATTAATTTCTAATTTGGTAAAATACTCGGAAGCTTTTGACTTTGAAGAGTTTTATGATTTTGTAGCAAAAGATATCATGGTTTTGCTTTTACCGTACACAAACAGCACTTGAAAAAATCTCGTTTTTATTCAGCAAAACATTAATTACCTAAGAATACCTCCCACTA
This sequence comes from Philopedon plagiatum, assembly GCA_963971165.1. NCBI lineage: Eukaryota > Metazoa > Arthropoda > Insecta > Coleoptera > Curculionidae > Philopedon > Philopedon plagiatum. Next base: position 13,310,729 of record OZ020192.1, read on the forward strand.
ATTTAAATCGTTTATTTTTTCGTTAAAGTTATAAATAAATAGTATTATTTGCATCGGGGACATGCAAAATTTTCGAAGATTGCCATGAAAACAAAGAATTGCAGTTTATTTACTCGAAATTATTAAGATATGATGTGTCAAAATTTCGCAAAAATGCCCGTTTTTGTTGCAAAATTGAAAGGTTCCTGGACCGATTTCGTCTTGAAATATACATGAATAAGATTTTAGGTACCTTCTGCTTTAAGTGCAGGGATATTTTATTAGAAAAGTTGCATTAAATGCCATTTTTATTGATTTTTCGATGACCCTACAACACTGGAATTCGCCATGTACTCATAATGAGTCATTAAAACACTTTTGACGACTCAGCCAATGGGATCACGTTTTACAAGTTTCGAAATTAGCGCGAAAATTTTCAGTAGAAAAGCCTTATTTTTTGTTAATAACGGCCAAAATAAATGATTAACAGCAACCGCAATAAACATTTAATTTAGGTGGAACATATACAAAAAAAAATCAGATTTACTAAAACTGGCCATGTACGCTTATTATTATGTATCCAGTAAGTCTGTTTAATTCCTTTTTGATTAGCTTATTGAAAATTGTGATCAGAGTAATAACAAAACAATCTTTTTAGTAATAAAAGTGACCTAAAATCAATATAAAATGAACATTTTTCATTCTATTTAACATCGCAATTGAAATTTTATACTGTAGCCCATGACCTTAAAAACTGCTAACCCTATCAGATAAAGTGTACATAATTTATTACTCCAGAATATTTGTGTTACATTTTATAAACACAAATTACTAAAAAATTTACGCAAGTCTTTCTTGTGACATAAAGGTTGACCTCTGTTATATTAGGCTTATGGCACTTCTACATTGTTTACTTTGCAAAGTATTCCATTGAATAAAAAATGTTTGTTCCAGAACAGTCAGAAACATCAGTTTAAAACTGGAAAGGATGGAATTAGATTCAGCTGATTATAAATTTTAGCGAACTGAGAGAAGTAGGTATAGACTAAATTTTTTTTTAACGGGGGCCATAGGATTTTACATGGTAGAACTTCGACCCAGTGTCAAGCCTTGTTTTATTAAAGATCTAAAGCTACTTGAAGTGAAGCACTTTTTCTACTAGAAAAATCATGATAAAGTTGAATAAAAACACGTTATTTTGAAAGTCGAAAACTCCTTAATGGTATAGGTTGCTTACAGTGTTGCCAAACCTGACTGGCTATCTTAATGTTTTTGTTGTGTCCTATGTCCTAGTAATCCACATTTGTGTACTTTTACGAAGCAAATGGGTAATCAATCGCATTACCAAAACAATGCATTATAAAAAGTAAAAGTGGGTAACACCTGAACAAACCACTGCAAACCTGAGCAAACACTATACAATAACGCTAACGGGGTCCGGAACGCTTTTCGGACAACCGAATTAAGAATCATTTCACATGTCATCGAAAAATAAGGATTTCAAATCGTATTTTTTTGCAAAAAAATTTGTGGCTTTTTCAGTATTTTTCTTAAAAAAATTATTGAAATTTGAAAAATTACACAATAAAATGTCAGTTGTATGCGGTGATGCCAAAATTTTATACCAACACGTATCGCGCAGTCACAGTAAAAAACTCAACAATAAAAAAATTTAAAAAATATACTGATGAATCCTAAAACTGAGCAAACCTGTCCGAGAAGGTATTTCACAACTCCATGGCCACAAGAAGGAATTATATTATTTCTAACAACAGTTTTAATGCCAAAATTTTACAAAAAAGAATTAAAACACCAAAAAATTAATAAATGTGGCAACACTGTGTTCCCATAATCCAAAACGTCATTCAAAATAAATTTTTGCCATAACCTCAAATATGTTGCAAAACCATCAAATAGTTGATAAAAATAATTTTTTTACTAATAAAGTAATTTCTGAGTTAAAATATTGTGTTTTCCACATTAAAGGTGATCTATAAACGTAAGTAATATCGATTTCAATAAAAAAGTGTTAAAATTCCAAAATTAAAGGTGTCCTATGGATAGTGTTATGGAACCCGCTAACGCATTTCCCGATTTGCCATTATATGATACCAGACATTTTGATATAAGTACTAAAAGACAAAATTGTAATAGATTTGGCAACTTTGCATTTTTTTTATCTTCTGATAGCCCACGAAGACCGAAGTCTAAGTACTATGTACCGTGGGTGTACTGGAGAATCGACTCACACATCCAGAGCTGGAAACATCCGTAGGGATTTCATCAGCCCTTTAAGAGGATGTGTGGTGTGGTACCACCTCGGTCGAGGAACAATTCCTCTACCACCTTCCAAATTTACAGGGTTCCACATTTACAGGGTTTAGTTGACAGAGGACCGAACGAACTATGCCGACGAAGTGACGCGTTCCCTAATCACAAGTAAACAAATAATTTCTGACCATTATAAATCCATTTTCGTGTAAAAATTAAAATTTTTAGTTTTCTGTGAATAGTAAATTTTTGTATATGTAATACATATCCTTGGCGATGATTATAACATATTATTTGTGGTGTTTTGTGTCGTCTGAAACCATATAAGAATCTGTGCTGTGCTACTTTCCAAATTTTTTCCTTTTTTGGCATTTTCTTGGTTCATCCAGCGATTTTCTTTTGTTAAAGTGCTCCAAAGAAGGTAATCTTTAATTTGTCCATTTGAAAATTTGTTAATTCCGAGATACTTAAAGTGCACAAGAACCCGAATAAGTTTTATAATATGTGGGCTTTTATTAATTCTATCCATCCAATATTTACAAAATTCCATGAATTCAAAAAAGTCGTGCGACAGAAGCTCTTGGACGTTTCGAACTTTATATGATTTAAACTTTTCTTACTTAAGTGCCTTTTAGCAGCTGTTTCTATCTAGATCCATTCGAAGTTTCAGCAAGCTGCGTGAGACTAACTGATGAATTCTCTTTTACTCTAGGCGTAGGTTCATTTTTAAATCTTCATTTACTACAGGGGTATATCTTTCTCGCTTTGCTTTCGAAAGAAGGAGGAAACCCGCAGTTATAAATTTTGGACATCTTTTAAATATTTTTTTTTGTAGCAATAAAGTTAAAAACGTCAGGGAATGTCTAAGTGTCACCTTTACCTGGTAGACACAGGTAAAAACCAGGAAATAGAAACAAAAATGCTTTTTTTAAGTAGTTTTCGGAATTTTTTGGTACAATAATTAATAACCTGACTTGTTTCTAGGACTTTAGATTTCACCTATTTCAAGTTTAGACTTTAACGTTCAGATTCACTAAGAAAGTTTAAGATTTAGTACTGGTTTAAATTAAGATCTTATAGTTGATCAGTTATGTTTTGACAGGTTTTTGTCCCGTCATTGGCATTGTTAATAAGTCGTCGTTAAAAACTTATGAATTATTCTGATATTTCACCGATTTGCTTGGTTTCCAAATGATTTTCATCTTGGAACGAGTTGCTGTAATGAATTTAGTTCCATTATTGTTGAAAGTACGTACTAAAATTGTCCATTTCTTGATAAATTTGCGAAAAAGCTCAGAAATAAGTTCGTAGTATAAAACTTAGTTGTCTTATTCTTACACTTGTCAGTTTAAAACTTTTGGTTGTCAAATTAGACCGGACTAGCGTTGGAGAATCTGGCCGTAAAGCTGTAATATAAATGCGGTTAACACGGGGTCGAAGTTTTACCATGTAAAATCATATGGCCGGCCTTAACAAAAAACTGTATATATTTAGGTGAATACTCTACGACCGACTGGTATAGGTTGCAGAGTGAATAACTAGAAACAAAAAGCAAAAATATGTGAAGACTTTAGACAGGGATGCAGCAAATTTTTTTATCTGTAGACAAGAGAGGCAATGGACCAAGTCAAGGAGAATTTTAATGCAGACGTCAAGATACAAGATGAGAAAATAGCCATGCTTAGGTTTGCAGATGACATAGCTGTTTCAGCTGAAAGCAAGAGATACATTGTGAACACCCCAAGCCAAATGCAGGAAATACTCTCACAGTACAAAATGAAGTTAAATAGCAAAAAGACTCGGAGCATGAAATATTAGACAACTGACAGTTGGAGAAAAATGAATCTTAGACGCGGAGAAAAGAAACTAGAGGAAGTTGAAGAATTTCGGTACCTACGCAGCGTCATGATAAAAGGTAATCGCAGCAAGTGATATGTAAAGAGCAAAATATTGCAAGCAAAGAAAGCTCTCGCAAAGAAGTTTTAATGGTTTAAATGTTTAATGAGGTTTAATGCTACAGAAGAACGATGCAAGTAAGTTGGGTGGACAAGTTCAGAAATTTGAATTTGAAGAACTATTCAGTCTAACATAATTGATTTTGGAGGGTAGACATGGCAGAGGTAGACCTAGACTAAGTTATTTACTGATACGGAATAAATAGCACAGGGTATATGTAAGGTTAGCTATAGAAACGTCAACAGAATCCTCCAATAGATAGTTGCGTCCAACCAATCTCCGAATTGAAGAGAATAAGAACGGTTTTCTTTCGTCTTCCAACATTTCGAAAATACTATGCATTTTTTGAATATACACTATGTTACAAAGAAAACAAGTTGTTACCTATCCGTAGAAGTTGGAGAACTGTGGAGGACACTAAGCAGCTACTTAAAAACAAGGAATACAAATGATGGCATATTGATGACGTCAGTTAAAGTCGGTTCGTCAATGTCTCTCCGGATCTTAACAGACTTTTTTGGCTTTTATCAAGTTGTCGTCGGGCCCACTCCATTTTTCACAACGAGCGTCATTTGTCAGCGAATTGGGAATACACCGTAATGAGTTTGAAAACAACAGAAGGGCGTTCCTGTGGCTCGAGCACGGATTTCCTTACATTCCGTTTCTTTTGGGTCAATTGGTTTTTCCACGGAAAATGTGTATGCTGACGAATCGCCGAGCGTTCTAAAATAAAATTGGATTGGGAAAATTCATTTAGAGATACGAAGTGTCTGTTTTAGTCTAGTCATTTTAAGTAGAGATGAGCTTAGCAGCGACTTTCAGGTCACTGGTATGACGATGGCAGTGGCCACCAAGTCACCGGTATTTTTAACTGCGACTTGCAAATATAGTCTTTATACCTGTTAGAGCGATTCGCCTTGAAAATTTAGTTATTATTTGATTTTACGTTATATCGACTAAAGTACTCTAGCGAACAACCGTACACAGTACAGAATGTCCCAGGAAGTTGAAGAGCAGCGGAAATATTTTTTACTTTTAGATTAATCAAAAAATGTCATGTACTTGTTATGAAAGTTACCTGTGTTATGAAATAGGGAATATGTATATAATCCAAATAAACCTGAAATACATGTTTTTTGTATTCTCTACATAAATTCAATATTTCTGTTGGTTGTTTTTTATCCATTTATTTTGGTCTATTAACAAAGAAAAAGATTTTTTACAACAAATTTCATACAAAATTCGAAATTTGCTAAACGTGATACTATCGGTTGTGACATCTCATGTCATATAAATAAAAGTGTTAGGTATAGTGGCTGGTACATGACGAATTCCAGTGTAAATTTTCCGAGTTAAATTTTGACGCGTTTTGTCACATAGGCGGATGTCATCATTTCCCTGCATTTTGACTTGTTAGACTTTTGCAATGTTGCCGAAACGTTCATCGCTCGAGCTGGCATTCTAAATGTTAAAATCGAATTATTTGGTACAGTTTAGAGAGAAATTGAATATTAATTTTGCTTTAACGTTTTTGCCATTAAATACATTCACATTTTTTATATAGCTTTAAAAGAGTACACCAAAGATACAAAATCAATGTAATATAAAAACCTCTCTGCTTCACATAAATTTGCTTATTACGAAAAGAGTATTGCTAGGAAATATAGATAATTATACGGAACAATGTGAGAAGCATAGTTTTCTTGTATTTTCCGTTTCAACTTCACATTCCGTTTCAGCGCTAAAATATTCTGCATTTGAAAGTAAATATTCGTATATTATTATCATGTTCATAGTAACCTTGGGAAATTGCCCGAATCAGCTTTTCCAAGGCCTTAATCCATTTTCCACTGAATAAGCTATTTTTCGGCTTATATGGATTGATTGTCCGATACCATATTCATCTATTATCTCTAACTTAGAATGTTCTAATTAGCATTTATAAAAATAAATAGTCCTAATTTGCTCAAAATTTACAGTTTAATATGGTATCGGACAACCAATTTATGCATATAAGGCCGAAAATGGAAGAAATATTGTTAGGACGTTTTAACCAAGGAAGGAATAATTGTGAAAACAATTATACAAACGAATAAATGTTCTTTTAAATCCAACGAAAACATAAAACAAACACAGAGTTCAAAAGGTTTGTTAGAACATATTGTTTCACAACAGTCACCTTACATAACAGAAATGGTTTGTTCCACGATTACATTCATTGCGGACTTCTCGATTTAAATCCGATAATGGTGTTAAGCTATCCTTTTCTAATGAGTAATATTGAAGGAATCACACATAAAATCTTTGATTATCACGCAGCTTTATATTGATTATTGAGATGTACCTGTTATCACTGATATTGACTTTTTATTATATATCAGGTTGGGTTGACAACAACGCAAATCGATATATTATTTTGTTGATGTGAATTATGGCGGGTTTTTATTTCGATTCAAGTTTTCACGTTTAATATATTTATTGCTGTAGACTTGTTTTAAGAGATATCGGATTTCATTTTGATAAACTGCACCCAACCCACCACTGTTTTACGTATAAATAATATTTAAATTCGACTGAGTGCACCAGAGTCATTTAATGATACCTGTTTATGAAAAATTTTTGATTAACTTCGCGCTAGGTATGTAGTTTGTTCCAACATCGGCTGTTCCGGGCACGTAAAAAATGAGTCTCAGGGCACTTGCAATGGTATTTTTTCACACAATACGATATTTATAGGGTGCTTTTTTAATACTCGTTGTTTAATGAAAAGAATTATACGCAAATTGCACTCTAATAAAAAACAACCGTAACACCAAAAACAATTACTGTCTTTGCAAATAAGGCGGCTTTTCACATGCTACTCTTTCTAACGCACACCTTTCTTTCCTAAGTTTAATTCCTCATCTGACTGGTTGATGTGTTGCGAAGAGGAAAATATAAATCGGATAGAGTATGTAACGCTAGGAAATGTGAATGTTCTCTGTGTTGCATAAAAAACCTGTTCAACTTTGCATTAAGCTTTACGTTAATATGTAGATTGACCCCTATTTTTGCATATCTCCTGACATCATTTGGCACTGAGACTAAATGGCTGCTTTTTAAATTCTAATAAATTTTACCGAGAAAAAAAATTAAGTAAATTATCTCCCTAGAGCTTGAATTATTTCCGAAAATTTTTTCGAGGTGCGAATTTTTTGAAAATTTCCGGAGGCGTTAGCCGAGGGAAATTTTCTTATAAAAATTCGCAACAGAGAAAAAATTTTCGGAGATTAATTCAAGCTTGCGGGAGATTCGGTACGAAAATTTTATACCAAAAATTATTTCAAAAAAAATACAAATTTTGACAATTTGGCAAGCGTTTATTTTGTTTTGAGGTTTGGTGTTGTAATGTAAGGTGGCTATTATATGTATGTCTGTGTTACCTATATTGTGGCTATACACTTATTCATCTATTATTTTTACAATTCCCTGGTACTCTAGTAAAAGAAGGTTTGCATCTTTGTATCAAGTTGATTATATTCTATTTAAATCACACAATATTATAGTACTAGAGGATAGGGAAAAATAGGTGTATAGGCACATGTGTTATATTGGACGCTAGGTGTTTTTCTAGGTATTTCAAATAGTTTGAATTTGTTTTTTTTTTCACTTTCCCTTTGCCCTAGTAAAAAAAGACGATTCTCAAAATCCCGAAATGAACACATTTCTTCATACTCTAATAATCTTATACTACTAGAGAGAAGGGAAAATTAATTATTCTCTTGCAAAGTCGATGACAATTTAACGCGGTAAGTATTTAGGTAGGAAACATAAAATCTGCGAAGTTGGCTGTGACTGCTGCAGCGCATTGGTGGAATGACATTTCACCAATATCTTTTTGTTTTGTTTATTAATTATTATTCGTCACATTAAATTTTGTTGTCGCAAAGAAAATATCATAAAATGAATAGAAAATTGTACAATCTTTGTTCCTTTTGTACTAAATCTGGGCATATTGAAATTTATCACAAAAATATAGAATATTTAACATATTTGGTGAACAATTCTGGCTTAAATCCCGAACAAGAAGATCTATTCAGAGGTATGAGCAATATTCTTCGTGAAATTATTCCATATTTCACCCATAAATCCAGTATTGAGAAGAACGAAATCATATCGAAGTATTACTTTCATTTCATGAAGCATAGACATTTAGTGAAGAAAACCCACGGATTTTTACTTTATTCGCCATTGATGAAAAAAGAAGTGGAAAATGAATTTCAGAAATATTTGGAATTGATAAATGATGTTGTTAATAATAAATAACATGTACCTACCTACTTATTATTGAATTGAAAATAAATATTTGTAAAACTTAATCTACGCTTCTGTTGTTATTCTGACATCTGCACGTGACAGCTGTCAAGCCAGGGAAATTATCACTTATTAATTTTTCAACTAGGTCACGTGACCGAAAAAATTTCCGAAAAATTCGGGTTGTTGCCATAGCAACCTGTCAAAAACAAGACATCTGATTGGCTTAAAACAACTGGTATAAAATTTTCCTACCAATTTTCTTCAAAATAATATTTGTGGCTTTGTAAGGACTTCCTTAAATGATTTATGCAATTAAAAAAATACATACCTGCATGCATATTCCCTATTACGAATATATTTTACTTTACCGTACATATAGCTTGTGTTCCAGTAGAACCACAATCAGTGGTCATGCTGTCCAAAAATAGATGGTTCTTGCGAGTATTTATACAACTTAACAAACTTATTTTAATCTAATCTCAAAATCTCACAATAAAACTGTAATTTACTTCGCGAATAAAAAAAATTTAATGAAAAAATAAATGGCATATTTTATACCTGATAATATTTTTTACGGGGTGAAGAAATAGGCCATAAAATTATATAGACCCGTAAAGACCGTTTATGTCAAACCAATTTGCCTTTAATTAACCCGTGAAAAGTTGTAAAAGAGACTTATGGTTTCAAATTATTTCTTTTATGCACAGGAAATAAAATATTATTTATGGGTAACTTTAGACCGTGTTAACACAACAAATATTTGCGTTTTATGGCAGCATGGTCTCGTAAAAAACTTTGTGTAATCCAGTGACGTGCGGTGACAAGCGGGGGGAAAGGGGAAAGCGATCCGTCGATTCATTAAAATGATTTTTTATGGTTTCATCGTATTTTCCTACAAATTTTAAGGGGTCGACATGATTTCCCCATTGACTTCCTTCATTATGGCCCCTGAATTCATGATCACGATCTCCCAGAAATCAAGTAACATTTATTAGACGTATCAAAACTTCTCCATTTTTCTTGACCCTTTCGTTATGAAGATTGTTACTAATTTTGAATTGATCGTCCAGACTACCTATGTTCAATTCGTTTTGTTTCAAAAGTTTTTTTTAACTGTAACAGTTAAATGTGCTTTGCTACATACACTTTTGTGAAAATCATTTAAATCTGTAATGCCTACTAAGGTCGACTGAGTGTTTTTGCCTATATAGAGAAGCGAACAGGGCCAGCAGAATCATTTTGATAACTGGATGGATAAGGGGCTCTACCAACACCTTACCTCCACCTTACTGTAAACTATCTACGTAGGTTGCTGGTTCATTTCATCTGGATCCGCAATTTCTGGCAGCTGCGACTTGTAGACATTAAAAGACATCAATTTCACTAAACACTATGTATGTTTACGGTTATTTACATGTTTACATAACACAACTCTTGATTCTGACAGTTGTAAGAAGAATTATTTTTCATAACACGGTAGTAGCGAGATTTTACTTCTTGTATTAGCTCTTGGCAGAAATATTGTCTTGAGCGCTCGTGGCTCGAAAGAGAGCAGGACGTTGCCTGTAGGAATGGGGGGGTTCTATGACCCAAGAACTTTGCCTGGAGAAATGGGGGTTCTATGACCAAGAAATTTTGTGTGAGCTTGTTTGGTCATACACTTGATCGACTTTCTTTCCGTGCCTCGGGCACCAATACGCTTGCTCTGATTTACCTAGCTAACTAATTTGTTTTCCCGATGGGAACTAAGTTTAAATGAAATGTACCACCCTTCGGAGACCCGCCTGGACCAATTAGAGTCAATTTGGCAGTGACCCGAATCTACTTTGACCAGTAGAAAATAGGAAGAGGCCGAGCTTGATACCCCGGTACGAAAGCGAGACGTAAGGGGGTTGATATCTGTAGCCATGGTTTCTGGCTTTTTATACATAAGAGAAGTGTATTTTTAGAACGCTAAAGCAATAAAACTAAAAGATTAGAAATTTGCTAAGGAAACTAGGCCTTTGAAGTTTCGCCGTTTTAGAAGAACTAAATTAAAGGAACGATTTTCTTTAGATATTTTATCCGAAATGGGCTTTGTGTTTTACCGATAATTGCTGGAGCTATTTGGAATTTTTTTTGGAAAAATTGAAAAAATTAAAAAAATAACACCCTGTATATTCAAAACGAAGCACCTGCGGACCCATGTTCTAATAAACTTTTTGACTTAGTTTCTTTTAAAGAATCTCGCTTTAAGCGATTGCACATGTTTTTTTAAAAACCCTGTATAATATGTCAGATATTGTTTAAATCAAAATGGTTTATACAAAAGGAAAAAATAAATATTTTTGCATATTCTTTGATGAATTACGAACAATAAATAATGATTTTTGACTTTTTATTCTTAAATTAGTCGGCGAGATCCTCCAAAGCTAGACCGGTTTAATTTGATAACCAAAAGTTTTAGGCTAACAAGTGTAAGAATAAGACAACTGAACTTTATTTTATCAATTTGTTTCTGAGTTTCTCGCAAATCTATAAAGAATAAGTCAATTTACATCATTTTCACAATAACAGAACTATATTCATTGTAGCAACATGTTTCAAGGTGAAAATCATTTGGAAACCAAGCAAATTCCTGAGATATTAGAAAATTTATAAGTTTTTAATTTAAACCAGTACTAAATATTAAACCTTTTTCAGTGAATCTGAACGAATATTTTCAAAGTTGTAAATTTTTTAACGTCTACGATGTTCTTCATAATTCTTCACTCGGTGTCTCGTTAAAAATTGGTAGTTTACTTATAGCCTATAAAATAATATAAAATACTATGCTCATTTCTAAAAGAATTAAACCGTCAGCGAATGAAGTAGTTATGGTGACAATGAACAAGCTTTACAGAATGCTGCTAAGGAGGCGAGAGGAGGAATTTTCCCGCCGTCTACGAATGCAAGACGTCTTTTGACCATGTAAGAACAAAATATAGCCTGAAATAAGAAAAGGAATGATTATTACCAAATATTAAAAATACTAAAATTGTAATCGCTTCAGGATCTTAATTTGATAAAGTATGGCATGCATATCGTTGTTTGGTTCACAATTTCACATATCATGGCATACGTCTCTCCATTTAACCTAAATTAAAAATTTAAATTTTTCGGTTGAACTAAGAAGAGTAGCCGCAGCTATAGAGAGTAAACTAAAAAGCTGCCACCTTATTCAAGGATTTTGACAACTAAGAAGAAAAATCTTGCATTTTTTAAAGATTTCTTCGTTATCCCAATAGTAACAAAAACGTATTTTTCGTTGTAAAGTACTACCTTTGCTAAGGGTTTCATCCTTTCAGAAATTAGGATAGTATTTTACGGTATATATTTAAGACAATAATAATAATTTAATAAATCATTTAACGAACGTCAGGTTTTGAGAAATATTTGACAATGCTGCAAAATGTGGCCTATCCCAACAAATTGCCTGTGTTCTGGCAATGTGCTTATAATCTATATACAGGGTGAATTTTGAACTGGAATAAATTCGGTATCAACGAATCAATCCATTCTTTGAAAAAATCCAAAAACACTGGTACCTTTTTTGCAGTTCCGTGAATTGTACACCTTTCATCTAGGAATGGAAGCTAACCCAACTTTTTTTGCAAATGCAAATAAATGTATTGTGAAAGCTCGCGGAAAAGCGCATAAAAAGGAATATAACTATTTTCCAATTTTCAAATTTCTGCTACTCCTGATAAGCGAGAAAAAATAAAAAAATGTTATTTTTTTAAATAACCTCATATTACTTTACAATAATATTGATCGTGTAAGGTAGGGTAGTATTGAGACTGGTTGGCACGAGGATTGACAGCTGTGTTGTCAATATTATTGATCATGTAAGGTCCACTTATTATACTCCTAAGTTTCTTAAAATGCCTTATTTAACTGAGTCGCACAGAATTGAAATATTAGTGATGATAGAGTATGGCGATAGATTGCGAACTCAAGCAGAAGTAGCGCGTTTGTTTCAAAAACAGCACCCTCATTTACCAACAATTTCGCAAAGCACCGTTAGCAAAACTGAAGCACGTTATCGTGAATTGGGCCATACGATGGATGTACCAAGACAACGGCAACGTCTTGTAATGCAGGAAGATGCACAGTTAAACACCTTGCTTAGTCTCCAGGAAAACTCTGTCATTCCAGTTAGGCAACTAGCAAGAGATAACAACATATGTAAGTCAATCATCCTCATTAAGGTTAATAAATTTATGTAAAAGGCGCCCATATGAAATGCTAATGGTGCGGGAGTTAATGGAAGATGACCCACAACGTCGACTTTAATTTTGTGAAATTATGTATTTGTATTAAATGGTCATGTGAATAAACAGAACTGTCGGTACTGGTCCGAAGAAAATCCTCGTCGGATTCAAGAAACTCACTCACAACGTCCACAAAAGCTTAATGTTTGGCAGGCATAATTAGTGACCGAGTCATTGGGACAATATTTTTTGAAGATAATCTAAATGGGCCGTTATATCTCAATTTTTTGCGAGAGGACCTTGTTCCAGCTTGGGCTGCTTTATTTCCTCATCATGCAGATGCAGATCTTCATGATGATCGAATATGGTTTTAGCAGGATGGTGCACCGCCACATTACGCGCAAAATGTTCGACAATATTTGAATAAAGTTTTTCCTAACCCGTGGATAGCGAAAAAAGGTCCAATTGGGTGGCCGGCAAGATCACCAGATCTCATTTTTTGGGACCACCTTAAAAGTAAAGTTAACGTGACAAAACCAGAAAATGCAGAGGAACTTAAGCAACGAATAACACGAAATCCGACAAATAACTCCAGAAATGGTACATAATGTTACAAATTAATTTTACTTTAGGCTAGGGTTCTGCCAGGAAAACAACGTTGAACATTTCCAACAATATTTACAATAAGAAAATATTTGAAAAATCACATTTTTTAATTTTTTGTCGCTTATCAGGTAACAGAAATGCAAAAGTAAATAGTGGGTTATATTCCTTTTCTTAAACTCTTTTCCGCGAGCTATCACAACACATGTATTTGTATTTAAAAAAAAAGTTGAGTTAGTTTCCATCTCTGGATGAAGGGTAAAACTTCCGGCAATGCAAAAAAACTGTTGAAACAAAAGAACGTACCAGTGTTTTTGTGTTCTTGTATTTTTTCAAGGAATAGATGGATTTTTTGTCGCCGAACTTATTCAGTTAACAAATTCGCCCTGTATAGAGTTCAATTATCGAACATGGTAAATCTGGCTGTAATAAGGTGAAATAGACAATATTCGCTCAATTCTTTTTTTGTTACTCATTTAAACATTTCCCTAAAACAATTAGCTAACTTTAAGTATCATTTTACAGCCGTCCTCTAATACAGTTAAACCGTAAAGAGCACTGTGACAATAAATGTTTAAGTCCCTCATCCAGGACAATTTCCAGACAATTTTGTAACCGCATCTGCACGCGTAATGGCTGTCGTCTTGTTTAGTTTCTTTATTCTGGCCGCAATAAGGGTTTAAATTAATGACACGTTACATTTTTACGGCGTCTTTAAAACGGGGGGAAATGCAAATATCAGCTTTGATGTGCTCGATGAAAATCCTCTTTATTGAAATGTCAACGATCTGTTAGTGGTAAACTTCTTTTTTATGACAGTTCAAGGTCAGTTTTTTAAAAGGTTGTGTAAAGTTTGTTTTTATAATTTCGTACCTGTTCAGTTTCGGACTGAAAAATTGTCATTTTGTATATAAATAATAATTTTTAATTTTAGTTTTTATTTGAAATTAAGTCGCAACTTAAAAATATTTTCTTTTTCCTTTCTGTTTTGTGCCCTGTAAGAAACCCCCAATAAACTCTGCCACACCATTATTTTTTGATCTTGATAATAAATATCAATCTGACAACTAATTTGGAATATAGAGTACGTTATATTATTTAAATACATAACACAGTGAAATTTACCTGGAGATGTTTTTAGAGCTTCTAGCTTAACAAATTTTTCTTATATTGACTAGAACTCTATTAGCATTTTTCTATGAAATTAGCTTATCAAAGGTCTAAAAAGAAAGAGGATCTCGCCCTCTGATTTATATATTATATATCCTTTCCTATTTCACACATCCAGATAGCCAGTCAGAACTTAAGTCTGCTACAAAGTACTTCAAATTAACACTAAACTTTATCTTAAAAGAAACCCCTCGGCACTTTAAAACACTGCAGAAAATCGTCTATATTTCAATGAATCAATCCATCAAAATTCTCTATATCTATATTTATTTATCGAATTTTCCAATCTCTTTCAGTCACTTTCACTTTCATTTCTGCAGTTTCTAAAGGTCCGCGAACGTACGCAGTTACGGGAGTAATTCTTACTCATATTGTTCTATTAACTCCGAACTACTATCTTGTTACAATACAAGAACATATTACAAAAACATAAAGGGTTTCCCTTAAGTCTAAACAAATAATATCATAATATATCTAAAAATAAATATAAAACATTGCCCTAATAATAAAATAGCATTTACAGAACCTGTTCTAGAGTACACTACTCCAGACCATAACTACTACATTAAAACTCATCAAAACGCAAAAGACAGCCTGCAAACATTGCACTGGTTCAATTCAGGCGCGTTCATAATCAAGCGAAAAGTGGAATTCACGACATTCTTTAATATAATCGAATCAGTGAGTGGAAAAACGATATAACTCCCAAAAATGTCGTTGTAAACCAAGATAGCCAAAATGATTTCTAACACTGTATCTTTCCGCTGAGCCGAAAAACAGTTTAATAATCGAAACGTGTACGCTTCCTCATAGCCGTATAATTTTACGTTGAGTGTAATAACGATATAACTCCAGCATTTATATCGTTCTTCCACTCAACATCGCGCATGACCGCCTTCAATTCGGCGGTGGTAAATTGGGCGCGAAGGTTACCTGGTCCATAACATGAGCTTGTAAGCGTGAAGATGTTGGTGGAATAGTTTTTGACTATACTCAAAATATGCCACTGCCTGTTATATCCGTCCAAGAAATGTTTTATTTGAGACAACTGTGGATATATGGGTTCGAAATACATGATTTGAAAAATGGTACTGGGCAGTTTTATAAATATCATGAAGGAGAAGCCGCGAAGTGTCCCAATGAGGTATGCATGCACATTCATTAACGATTATGTGTCGAAAATGCCCACAGAGATTCAAGATCTTTACATATTCTCAGGTGGTTGCCCGGGCCATACCCGGAACAACACCGTTATTAGCCCTCGCGGCTTCAAAGCGGTTTCGTAAAATTTATCAGTACTTCCCAGTGCGTGGTCACTCTTTTTTGCCATGCGACAGGGACTTCGGCTCTCTCAAAAGAGAGATAAGAAAACACGATAGAATCTATCTTCCAGAGGATTAAGAAATCATGATGCTCTCTTGCCGCAAATTAAAGTCATTTATATCAACAATGGTATAAAGATATAACCGACTACAAAAACTGGTGGCGCAACCACTCTGTTCATTAATCATTAATAATTCAAAGTATCAGTATTATCAAAGTTGGGTGGAAAAACAGTATAACTCCAAGTGACATTTTGTCGCACATGTCACTTAATATATAAAAAAAATTATATTTCACTTCACATTAGTTCAGAGAATTCGATTATTTACAAATTTGCAATGTATACCATTCTTGTAGGATAAATAGTTTTTTTTACAAAACAGTTTTTTGTCATTATCTCCAAATCACATTTTTGGAGTTGTATTGTTTTTTCCACTCACCGATTCAATCAATGTAACGAGGAAATTAAATAAAGCTACTGACGTATGCGCGGTACGCAATCTTTTAATCAAAATCGGGTGACCCTGTTGCAATAAGGCACTGGGTTTTAAGGTTTGTCAGGTGGTGCCAACAAAGAACTAGCGCAACAATCGGGAAATTTTAGGTTAATATTAATATTTTTTACTTTATTTTTAAAATGTTCTAATTTAAGTGTAACTTTTAACAAATCGGTAGTAATTAAAACAGTAATAAAGAGTTTACACGGGACTATAGGGTATATTTGCTTTAGGTCCATTTATACTAAACTTGACTTGATAATATTTTTTAATACTAACACAGGTTTAGACTGAACCACTTTTAAGGCATAAAGTGAAGTTTATTATCTTCCGTACAAATATATTTTGATGAAAATGGCAATATGTTTCTTTTGAAATTAAATATGTTCGTGTGTAGCTATATAAATAAAAATATCAAAACAAAATAAAGAAAATACTAATAAAAAGTTACCAGGTGTTCAAGTTCAATAAAAAACTTGTTGACTTGCTACAAAGTTTTAGAACTAATAACTGACTTGTTTAAAATAAAAAGCAGCCTTACCCCACGTGTCTCATTATCCTATATACATTGAGACCTTCAAAAAATATTTCTAAAAAATTCAGAATATTTATTTGAATACATTTATTTAGCCTTTTATGTTACGACTTTTTACTTTTTAATTTCTTTTTCAAGCATTTTTATTTATGTTTCAAATAAAGTTAATATATTGAGTAAATATGCTTAAAATACTTTTTTCTACCCCCGTACTCCAATATTCAAATTAAATGTCTTTGATACGTTTCATAATAATATTCATGATACAAATTTTTATTATGAAACATTGCTATTAGCCTATTTGAAACCCACACTTTTTTAATCAAGTGGTCTTTTTTTAATGCAAATTATCTGACTTTGACAGTTATACTAAAATTTGCATTTGCATTAAATTTTTTATATTTATTTGTGTTACTAGTGCACGAAATAGTACTTTGATGTTCGAGAATGAAAAGTTTTTGACGAGGTGCGAGCCGAGTTAGAAAATCATTCGAGAGCACCAAAGGTGCACCAAAAAGGTGCACCAAAGCACCAACACGAGTTTCACACATTATTTTTTTTAACTCTTTTCTTAAAACCATCAAAAAGACTAAATTATTAAAATTTAAAATTAAAATTTCATATCAGCATGAAAATACAAGTGAGTGTGGATTCAGTTACTATGGATATATATTTTTTGACAAACTATTTTAGTTATCATTTTTTATTGCCCTCTTAGTTCTTTTTCCTACAAAATAATGAAAATAAGTTGTGACGAAGACTTTAGTGCTACTCCCCCGGAAATATTAGAAGTACCAAATATAGCAGTTTTAAACCTAATACTGGCAAAACCGAAACAACAATATGAAACAGCATATAGGCAGTCTAAAGAATCATGTGATAAGAAAAAGTAGGTAAAATTACTTTTACCATGCTAGGATTTTTTAATTTCTTAATATTTGCATCAGATATTGTCAAAGACAACATGTTTAATTTGCTTAAAATAATATTTTTGAATATGAAAAGTACTAAGTAATCCGCTACCGAGTGGCAGGGGCATATACGGGGGGGTATGGTAAAAAGTGATAAACAGAAGGTTGTTCAATTAAAATTATCCTAAAATCGAACCAATATATGCTTTAAAATACATAAATTCAACCGTATGGCCAAACCATCCAGACCGATTTCAGTTTTTCAGGAAAATAAAGGATAAACACACCTTCAACAAATGGATAAATTTGGGCGACAAAGAAGTAAATGAAATTTTTGGTGAAACTCCGATGTAGGAAGGGACAGTGACGCGAAAGACATTCATCAGGCGTTTTTATGTAGAAGTAAACATATTGTCACGCCCTATTTTAATGGTGTAACTAGGGGCGTAGAGGTAACGGAACCTTAACTAGATTGAAATTAAACGTGATTTAAAAACAAACTTAAAGCGTTTATTTACAAGAAATAGGAACATTCAATGACATAAACACAAGACAGATTTATTACTCTCGAAAGACAACTTAATTTTCTATTACTTACATTAAAGATTTGAAGATCATTTCTTCTATAATCTATCACAATCACAAACGTATCGAACCGAGAACCTTTTCGACTCTTGTCTTCGTGATCGCCCTATTACCCAGTCAGCAGTTTTTCCCCTCTTTTTGAGGAGCGTTGACTTTAGGTCAGAAACCTTAATTCTGCTGACTTGATAATTAAGCGTCGTTTAAATAAATTATTTCAAGTACCTAATTCATTTTATAAAGGAACTGTAATATTTCATAGTTGCAATTTTAATGCATATTCAATAAATAAGCTACATCCTGCCGATGTAGAGGGCAATAACTTATGATTAAGTAAAATAGGATTATAGTTTACTTATTGAACTTCCAAATATTGATCTAGGAAATATTATTGGTTTTTCCACTTGTGACAATATTAACCACCTTAACTTTTTGTAGTCGGTCAATAGTTAGTGGTTGAATAACTAACCACCAGTGTAGAGCCTCCTGCATGGGTTAAACATGTCTCAGCAGGTGTTTCTGCTATTACCCTAATGTATTTTGTGATTTCGGATCAGAAAACCAGGCGCATTAAAGACAAAACTGGTGTCCAATTAGGGGTTCGGACTGGTGGTCAGTATATTAACCACTAAGGCTTAAAGGGTTAAAATGGGTTGCAACTTAAACATTTTTTTTTAGCTAAACATTCAACTTCAGAAATGGGAAAAAAGGTATAAAGATCAGCCTAAGTTTGAATTACGAGACACACAGATGACAGTAAATTAAAAAAAAAACGAGAATGTTCGAAGGGACTTGGAAATACAGTATTAGTTTAGTAACAGTTTGACGTTTATGTTTCTTATATCTACTTATAGATTCGCAGAATATTAATAATAACTGTAAATATGTACAAAATGAGAATCAGTTCTCTAAACCACCTGAAGATGCCTTATACTATAAGGATTTGAACAAATAATGTTAAAACAGCTATTCTCCGGGCTATATGCCCGTCCCAGCACTGGATTACACGGTCCTTACACCACCTTACACGGTTAATAATACTGACAATATGTTATTATATTGACAAAAATATTGACCATGTAAGGTGGATATATTGATGGTTTGGTGGATTGAACTGACGAGAATTCGAATGTCCGAATATCAGACATCAATATCAGCGAGTAGAGGGATTCTGTCAGTATTACTGATCGCCTACGGTGCGCTGTCAATATTGGATCAATCCTTAGTGTAACGTCAGCTGCTGTCGATAATGAAAGCAGCAAGCATGCTTTTTTAACCAATCTTTCATCCAGCGCTTACACTTTACTGTACCTTTCATGCCTAAACTTAAAATTATCGTAATACATGCTCTCTGTCGAGGATCCTTTTCAACCAGCACGGATAATAGTAGGTTATGTACTGAAGGAAATATTGACAATAATACTGATCGTGTAAGGTTGAAGAATATTGATACAGAGATTGAAGTGGATTGTTGAAATATTGTCAGTATTGATTGATATCAATATTATTGACCGTGTAAGGTACGCTTTAGACAACAAAATACTTGGTTTTGGTTTGATTGCAAGATACTACCAGGAAGAAGGAAGCTTTTTCCTTAGTTAGGAGGATGTCGTTACCTGCCGACCAGTTTCGAACTCTAAAGTTCTCGTCATATACGAACATACCCACCTTCCGAAACGGCAAATCCTTAAAGCTAACCATGTCGAACTACATAAGCAGTATGACACAGGCAGCGCCATCCATTATCAGCAGAGGCGTAGATACGGGGGGGGTCCAGGGGGTCCGGACCCCCCCCAGAGGCATCTACATCCAAAAAATTTATTATATATTGAACAGTGAAATTAAATGATGAAACAATTGGTGCATATGATCTCATCCCTATTAAACAATTGGTTTGAAGCAAAAATCGAGACGAACACGATATATTATAATATAATAACATACAGGGCGTCCGAAAAGTCTTAGTGTGGCAAATATCTTTGCTATTAGTAAAGATGGAAACACCAAATTTTAGGTGTATATATTATTGGTTAATAAATCTACTTTTTTATGTAATTTAACTTTTTCAACACCCTTGGGGGGTGACGCTGGGAAGTTAAGGTCAAAAATCTTAAATGCAACCCTCTGTGTGGTTACCTCATTTTAAAGGTCTTCAAAAAAGAAACATACTGCCGCACACGCGAGGTCCGTATCGTAATTGGTTTTTAAATAAGAAGCCTTAAAAAATAAAAAATCGTGAAAAAATCGGCCAAGTGCAATTAGTGTTCCGTGCCATCAGCCCCTACTTAAATTACTAATAGTAATGTACTTGCGTTTTGACTGAGCCAAGTTAAAAATTTTGAAAGACGTGTAGGACAAAAGTTGTTCCTTAAACTATCCAAGAGACCGACTGACACTTACAGAACGACCCCCGCATTATATGTGTTTAAAATCATTTAATGTGTTACCAGATAGTGTTAAACAAATAAGTATAAAAAAATTGTTTAAAATGGAAATCAAGAAAAGGCTTATCAGGTTAGAACCATATAGTTTAAGTGATTATTGTACTTAGTAGGTATTTAAGAATTTGTATTACTATCTATTATGACGCCATTTTATTTTGTTTCCAGGATTTGAAATAAAGAAGCTTATTATTATTGTTACTATCAATTCTTTTTTAAATGACAAGCCTTTAAAATTTAAAAATTTAAATACCTTGATTTCTCTTATTACTTTAAAAGTTGTTCAAAATTACCACCATGATCTTCTTGGCACTAATATCGATTTTGAAACTCACTTCTCACATTTTCGAGAATGGCAGGTGTTAGGTACTTCTTGGCAAAGTTCCAATATCGACTTTACTACTGCCAAGAAGTTCATAGTGGACATTTTGAACAACTTTTAAAGTAATAATTAGAATCATAAAAGTAGAGCCAGAATCAATCGTGTAAAGTACAATGACGTTGGTGCCGGTCGGTGGGGGGAAAAATTTTAGTTAACCACTGGTTTTTAATGAAGTCACACAAGGTTCGAGAGAGACGGCGCCGCAATAATCTTTCCGCCGGCACCAACGTCATTGTACTTTACACGATTAATTTTGACTCTACTTACTTAAATTTTTAATTTTTTAACGATTTTTAGTTTTTATTTAATTTAAAAATAAATGAAGATACGGACCTCGGGCTTGCGGTGAAATGTTTCTTTTTTGAAGACCTTTAAATTAGGTACCACAGTTATGTGCTC
The DNA here is from genome assembly GCA_963971165.1 of Philopedon plagiatum. Taxonomy (NCBI): domain Eukaryota; kingdom Metazoa; phylum Arthropoda; class Insecta; order Coleoptera; family Curculionidae; genus Philopedon; species Philopedon plagiatum. Next base: position 13,332,306 of record OZ020192.1, read on the forward strand.
ACCATTTCATGGAACTGCTGTCTTGCAGAATGCTGAGCTAAGCACCGTTCCCATGCGAATCTAATAATGCATTTTGCATGAGGTTTTCAAGTTAGAATCGACATAGACTTTAACGTATTAACACGTAGAATTACCTGTATTGTATTTTACCAATTTTACGACTTTTTGTTAAATTAAATTAAAGTAACATTTTTTAAAAACGTGTTTTTATAAACGCGAAACATAAAGTGGCGCAGTCGGTAGGATTTAGAAAGGGACTTTCACAGTGAAAAACCCGTCGGTTTTAACCGTTTGTTCTAAGAAAAAAAATCGAACTTTTTGCATCGCGCAAAACTGTCCGAAAAAAGTGGTAGAGAAAGTGCAGCATCGTGTTGGACTATACCAATTGGATTAGAAGAATGAAAATTGCTTCATTTATGTAAGTTGCTTTCCAATTTTCCTGTCTATGTCATTCTCCTCGTCTCATTCTAATTCCATAGAGGAAAATAGTGATAACGAGTTAGATTTAAGCGAAACTAAAACTGAAATTGATTCTACATTAGATAGGTTATTTTCAAGTCTTTCTTTGAGCAAAGTAGAAGTAACCCCCAATAACTTTAAACAAAAAATGGCAAGACCAACCTTTGAAAGTAAACTTTTAGAAATTGTTCCAAAATTCGATGGAAATCCATTAGAATTATCTTCATTTTTGGATACTGCCAATTCTTTGATTCATACTTATTGGGACCCAGCACCCGAAAATAAAAATTCTGTCCAAAATGTCACACTTATTTACGGCATTTACGCCAAATTGATAGGTAAAGCTAGGGAAGTTTATAGCATTTGTATTTCTAAAGAATGGCCGAGCGTAAAAAGCGCACTAATAGCTCATTTTGGTGACCAACGTGACGAAAACGGATTATTATTCGATCTAGATCAAATGAGACAAGGTAATAACGAGCCTTCTTTGCAATTTTATACCCGAATAATGTCGAATCTAAGTGCTCTACATAACTACGTAGACACACATGAAAATAACCCCGGCATTGTTGCCGTAAAGAAGGAATTTTATAACACACATGCTTTAAAAATATTCTTAGCAGGCTTAAAAGATCCCTTAGGTTCGACTATTCGTGCTATGCGACCAGATTCTTTAGCAACCGCCAGACAGTTTATTATATCGGAAAATAATATTCGTCATTTGCAAAAACCACAACAAAAATTTGGTAACAACCAACCACATAATTTTTACAACAATAACAACCAACCCCATAAATATAATAATAATTTTCAACCTAGTTTTTCCCAACAATCTCATTTTAATTCTCATTTTCCACGCGGTCCTGTTAATATTCAACCAAGACCCACATTTAATCAAAGATTTCCTACTAACAGACAAGTCTTTGGACCCCCTAGAAATCCAACAAACGTTTGGAAACCTAACCCTCAACATCAACCAAGACCTACCCCTATGAGCGGAATTTCACACGGGACCTTTCCCAAACCTAGAACTATGATTCAGCAACAACAAACCCCACGATATTCTAGACCAAATTTTGTTTTCGAAGAACTTTATAACATGGAGCAACCCCCTTTCTTTGACCCGAATACCCCCGGTCCTTCTTATGAAAATTATGCTTCCTATGGACCCGAATATTTTTATTCAAATTATGACAATCCCAATTACGTGAATGTACCCGATCAGCAAAACGAAAATTGTGAAAATTTTGACGAACAAAATACTACATACACCCCTGAACAAAACGATGATTCCGACCAAAATTTTCAGGAAATCACGCCTCAAGAGCCAATCATATAGAAATTCATTCTATTTATGACCGAAAGGACCTACCATATATAAAAATATCGAACCCACCTTTAAAATTACTAATTGACACCGGTGCAACGAAATCATTTTTAAACCCCGAAATTGCCGAAAATTATTTTCAAGAGTGTATAAAAAACGAGCCGTTCACAATATCATCTATATTCCAAACTACTAGTAGAGATTTATGTGCCGAAATACCAGCTTTTCAAGAATTTAACTCTGACAAAAAGATAAAATTTTATTTATTTAAATTTCATCATTTCTTCGACGGTCTCATCGGTTACGAAACTTTAAAAAACCTAAATGTTCAACTAGATTTACAAAATTCTGTTTTAAAAACACCCTCCGCCAAACTACCCTTAACACACTACGAAACTAAAAACAAACTTTTATTTTTTACACGTATTGAACCACATACTATAGAAACCTTAAAAATTCCTGTCACCGTAGCGAATGGTGACGTCACTATTATTGAAACTAGACTATTTAATTGTTTAATTCGCGAAGGCTTAACAACATCTACAAACGGATATGCTCCGGTTGACATCCAAAACCGCACCGATAGTGTACAAGAAATTTATCTCTATTCCCCAATATCAGTCAGTTCTTTTGCAAAAAACGAATACGAAATTTTTCATGTTACCGTAGAACATAACAAAAATTCGGAAAAAATCAAGATACCCGATTTAATAAGAACAGAACATATGAATCCCGAAGAAAAATATCACATCGAAAATTTATGCACAGCATTTTCCGATATTTTTCATCGCGAAAATTCACCCTTGACTTTTACAAATCAAGTTAAACACCGTATAAAAACGACAGACGAAATACCAATATACACTAAATCGTACCGTTACCCATTCATACATAAGCCAGAAGTCGAAAAACAAATAAATGACATGTTAAACCAGGGAATCATACGACCAAGTGACTCACCCTGGTCGTCTCCAATCTGGATCGTGCCAAAAAAATCTGACGCGTCCGGGAAAAAGAAATGGCGCATAGTTGTAGATTATCGTAAAATTAATGATAAAACCATCGATGATCGATATCCACTTCCGAATATATCGGATATCCTTGATAAACTAGGCCGTTGCCAATACTTTTCAACTTTGGATCTAGCCAGCGGCTTTCATCAGCTAGAAATGCATCATGACGACATAAAAAAGACGGCATTTAACGTCGAAAACGGGCATTATGAGTATCTGCGCATGCCTTTCGGGCTCAAGAACGCCCCCGCAACGTTTCAGCGCGTTATGGATAATGTGCTCAAAAATTTAATAAATAAAATATGTTTTGTTTACATAGATGACATCATCGTATTCTCAACATCTTTGCAAGAACACCTAGTTAATCTTAAAGCTGTATTTCAAAAATTGCGTGAAAGTAACCTAAAGGTGCAACTTGATAAGTCAGAATTCTTGCGCAAAGAAGTTGCGTTTTTGGGTCATGTTATAACGCCCGATGGTATCAAACCAAATCCGGATAAAATCAAGACAATCTTAAATTATCCCATTCCGAAAACTACAAAAGAAATTAAAGGGTTTTTAGGCCTTTTAGGTTATTATAGAAAATTCATTAAAAACTTTGCGAACATCACAAAGCCATTCACTAAGTGTTTGAAAAAGGGCGCTACAGTTAATATCGATGACCCGATATATATTAAAACATTCGAAGATTGCAAAGCTCTTTTAATTAACGACCCGATTTTAGAGTACCCAGACTTTTCTAAAGAATTCAATCTGACTACCGACGCAAGCAACGTTGCCGTCGGCGCTGTTTTATCACAAGGTGTAATAGGGAAAGACAAACCTATCGCGTACGCGTCGCGCACCCTTAACAACGCAGAACAAAACTACTCAACCATAGAAAAGGAATTACTAGCCATAGTATGGGCAACTAAATATTTTAGGCCCTACTTGTTTGGCAGAAAATTTAACATTATTACAGATCATAAACCTCTTCAGTGGTTGATGTCGTTAAAAGAACCAAATTCTCGTTTAGTTCGGTGGAGACTAAAACTTGAAGAGTTCGACTACAAAATAATATATAAGAAAGGGAAGAAAAACACAAACGCGGATGCGCTTTCTAGGGTAGAAATATACCCCACCGAAACTGACGTCCCGCCTGTTTTACAATATATGAACGAATTTAACGAGAACCCCATTTTAGACCCACAACCTTCGACGAGCCGCGAAACCGATAATCAATCAATAATGGTACAAGCAGACCCTGAGGAAAACACCGATAATGAAACAGTGCATACTAGTGCGGAAAATCCCATATTAACTATTAACATTACCGAAAAACCTATAAATTATTTTCTTTGTCAAATTGTTATTAAAAAGGTTGACCAAAACCCACGCATTGAAATGAAGAGAATTTTTGGCAATCCAATTAACCGTACGCGGTGGCATCTTTACGTGACAAATGAAACACTTCGCGAACAAACAATACAATTTTTAAAAGAATATGCCGAACCAAGACGGCAATATGTGTTTTATTTCGAAAATGATGACGATCAAAAATTTTATAAAGAAATGTGCAGATTTATCCCCGAAACGTTTAAAAATTCATCATACAGACTTCTGAAATCTAACACTATCTTACATGACGTCACACGTGATAATACACAGCAAAGTCTAATAAAAACACAACATGAAGGTATTACGAACCATCGCGGTATTCATGAAACAATTGACGAATTAAGGACCAAATACTATTGGCCTAAGCTGAGTGATGACGTCAGAAAATTTATCAATAATTGTCAAGTTTGTCAACAAGTAAAATATGAACGACACCCGCCATTAATTAGACTACAATTAACACCTACTCCTAAAAAACCATTTGAAACCATTCATATAGACACTTTTAAATTTGGCAACACCGTAACCCTCACAATTTGCGATAGTTTTTCTCGATTTGGCCAGGCTTACGTACTACCTAGCCTTTCGGCCTTACACGTATACCAATCACTATTACAATTTATTTCTTCATACAAAATACCTGAAAATATAATTTCTGACAATGGAAGTGAATTTACTCAAAACTTATTAAAAGATTTTGCAAAATTATACAAAATTAACTGGCATTATACTTTACCATTAAACCCCAATAGTAATGCTATAGTAGAACGATTTCACTCTACACTACTAGAACACATGCGTACACTATCTATTACAAAACCCAACTTAAGCCCTTTTGAAAAAATCACATACGCAGTTTTAGGCTATAATAATTCCATTCACTCAGTAACTAAACGAAAACCAATCGACCTATTACTAGGACATTTAGAACTTAAAGATCCAATCGACATCGATAATCAAGCAGAACCGATTAGTCACCAAATTTATGAACATAAAGAAACTATGGTGGAACTATACAAAAAAATACACGAGAACACCTCCAAACAAAAATCCAATGTTATTACAAAATTAAATGAAAAACGCGATGACCCACCAGACATCGAACCGGGTACCATCGGTTATAGAAAACTGACAGACAGACAGTCAAAAACTAAACCTCTTTATCGACCCGAGCATGTAGTAAGAAGCAACGATCTCACAGTTACTACCCCGCTTAATACCTACCACAAACAAGTATTCAAAAAACCACGAAAATTTATAGACAAATCATTGTTACAGGTTGATGACCTTTCTGGTTCAAACCTTGATGACACAGAAAATTCAAATACAATCCCTCCAGTCCAATCCGGGAATCCTACCATTTAAACTAGGATCTGCTAAAATAAAAATAGCTTCCCATACCTTTCTACATTACATTCAACTTAGACCTCTCCAAAAACAAATTAAGTCAATAACCGATCAATACAATAATTTAGAAGGACTATTTAATAAATCATTCACCACTCATACAGATCCCCTGTATAGTGCATATAAACATTTAGAATATCGATGCCTCAATCCAATACCGCCACAAGTCAAAAAATACAAAAAATTACATTTTTATGTAGACCGAAAGGAAATAATGTTTTCTTTTAAATGAAATACAGCCACAACTCGAAATATATCCCAAAATTAAAAAAAACACATCAATATTTTCGCCACAGCTCAAAATTCAGTACAATACTGCCATAATTTTACATACTTCTCTAAAAATTAGTTAACATCTTTTTCTTAGGTGCCACAATAATTGATAATATGGCACTTACCGTTCAACAAATATATTTAGCAAATGCCACATTTCGAGATGTGGCAATATTTAATTAAAAAGCACTTCAGTATTTCATGGACATTTAAACTTATTTCGACTTATGGCGCCTCTACATAACCTAATATTTTTAGACCGTCAAAATATTTCGTCATGTTAAATTGCCACAAGTGCAAATATGGCAGTATATTGTAAAAACTAGATCAAATTAGTTACAAAACCCTGCCATATTTTTAAATGTGGCAGTGTTGATTTAAAAAAGTACATTTTCTCCTTCAAAATTTGGCAGTTATAACCGCCATTTATGTGATTTATCACAAAAATGCAATTAATAAGTGCAAGTTCGGCACTTTTGTTAATAACCCACATTAACATCTACATTTTAAAACATTTCTGACTATATTCCATAAAAGAAATATATTTTAGAGAACATCAAACTTTCATTATCGTTTTTCTCAAAACCATAATTTTTGAAATGAGGCAGTATTTGATTGAGGCATCGATATGAAGTAACAACTGTTAACAGGAAACTACAATCAGTTTTCCCCGAAAAACGTAGTAAACGCGGTCTTATCAACCCGTTAGGCTCTCTAGTAAAATATATTTCTGGTAACTTAGATCAGGAAGATGCTAAAGAAATTCATGATAATTTGTCAGAACTGGAATCTAACCAAAATAAAATAGTAAAGAAGGTAAACAAACAAATGTCTTTAACATCAAATTTAATGAAAAATATTAACGAAACTATGACAAGAGTAACACGCAATCAAAAGCTAATCGAAGCAAAAATTGAAGAATTGCGAAAAGAGGTAAATGACCTTACTTTTAGTTATTTGCATTACATAGAACTACGCGAAATATTAGATGAAATAAAATTAAACTTAGACTCGTTGCTAAACTTTCTTTCAGAAATTGAAAATGCTATAAGTTTCGCCAGTCTCAAAACACTACACCATAGTATCGTCTCTCCTACAGACTTAAAAGAAATCGTAAATAACCTATATCAAATTCATAGTCATTCGCAAATATTATTTACTGATAACGATTATCTAAAATACTACAGCATAGTAGAAACAAATGTTTTCTACATTCGAGAAAAAATTGTTTTTTCACTCGATTTTCCTCTGATACATCCCGATACCTTCGACTACTATCATTTGTATTCCATTCCAAACCAAAACCAATCAATAATAATTCCACCATCCACATACCTTTCTATAAGCAACAATGGCTACCAATATCAAGAAGACGAGTGCATCGACCTAAGACCAAACTTTCTCTGCCTGAAGAACCACCTCTTACCTCTACAAGACAACTTAGATTGTGTAACATCATTGCTTTCCAATGGACCCAAGATAGAAAAATGTCAACACGTTCCCGTCCATATCAGTGAAGAAATTATCGAAGAGATAAATGATGCTCATTACATTGGTATATTTCCTAGAACAAAGAAACTTCAAGCAGAATGCGCCGAAAATGACGTCGCCCTACTACAAGGAACATACCTGTTTGTTGTCCCGCCAAATTGCGCTATCAAAGACGCAAAGTTCACCTACAAAAACGAAAAAGGCATTATTGCCGGCCACCCAGTCACATTACAAGACATCAAGGTGTTACATATCCCCACCTTGGAAGTACACAAACTGAAACTAGAAAACGTACCATTGGATAAACTCCATGAAGTCCAGCTCCAACAGCTACAAGAAGAGCCACTGGAAGAATTTCACCTTCATTCGAAATACTCCATTTGGTCCCTGGGTTGCGTCGTGACGCTAGTCTCATGTGTCACTCTCTATATCCTGATCACACGAAAAGAAAAGATCTGCAAATTGATATGCAAGAAGAAGCCTACAGCAGCTAAAAGAAAACAAGTTGAAGAACCGTTTATGGCAACTCAGATGGTTCCACCCTCGAGTTCCTTTTAGGGATGGAGGAGTTATGTGCTCACCATTTCATGGAACTGCTGTCTTGCAGAATGCTGAGCTAAGCACCGTTCCCATGCGAATCTAATAATGCATTTTGCATGAGGTTTTCAAGTTAGAATCGACATAGACTTTAACGTATTAACACGTAGAATTACCTGTATTGTATTTTACCAATTTTACGACTTTTTGTTAAATTAAATTAAAGTAACATTTTTTAAAAACGTGTTTTTATAAACGCGAAACATAAAGCCACACGGCATGAGGTGGCATTTAGAACTAGTCTTTACTAACAGCAAAGGTATTTGCCCATACTAAGACTTTTCGGACACCCTGGATAAATATTTTTCTTTTCCCTATTAGTAAAAAGGAAAATATCGAATCCGATAGGTACGATACAATCGTAAAATAGAATCCAAGGGCCATTGTTGCATGGTTGTGGCTCTTGACACTTCCGTCGTTGCCAATTGCAGTTCTATTTACCGCAAAAATAAAGCAATTTTTTTATTTGAACAAAAGCGGGACTGGCCATTTAAAAGCGGGACTGTCCCGCCAAAATCGGGACGGAAGGTCACTTTAAGTACGTGTAGTGTCCCTTTTTTTGAAATCCTGCTATAATTTGGGTTTCCTCATGAACCGATTTGTACGAACCTTTTTTAGTAGTTTAAATGACAAAATAGTTGGACCCCCCCCAAAACAAAATCCTATCTACGCCACTGATTATCAGTTTCAGGCAGTCGGCATTGTTGAATAATAACTGCTATATTTTTTAGCAAGATATAAGTTTCGTTAAAGTTTACACTATAATAAATTATTCAATTAAGATATTTTGATTCTGATCATATTTTGACTTTAATTTTCTAATATTGCCGGCACCCAGCTCGGCTGCCGGTACCGCGACCCAGCAAATCGATCGTTAGGGGTGCCGGCGCCGACATCCATGATGGCTGCCAACGCCGGCAGTGGAGTCACTTCCTATTATTTATTCCTGGTTCTTAAGGCTAATTAATTTTAAAATAAGGGTCAGGAAATATTTATTGCAGTTATTGACAAATACATAACACTAAATAACTTTCTATTCTTTCCAGGTCCAGCATACTGGGGCCTTATGAATCCACAGTGGAATATGTGTTCCAAAGGTAGAAGACAAAGTCCAGTAAATGTCGAGCCCGATAAATTACTATTCGATCCCTACTTAAGGCATGTACACATAGACAAGCACAAAGTAAGTTTTATCTCGGATATAAAGACGGATAGGATTTAACACTTGTGTGATCCTTCTAGACCGTTACGCTTTAATCCGCTTAACATCACAATACATCCAAGATTTAAATGAAACGCCTTTACATTTATTTACTTGTTGGGGCGCCGTCCCACGTTTATTTATCTAACTTTTTAACCTTACTGAACTAATATTTCGTAGATGATTTTGATACTAGCACCTACAGTATTAAAACTACATCAAGTTGTATATACGGTTGCCTGAAAAAATTCTCGTGGTGCTCTCGTATGTATTTAAATGTAATTACACTAATAAATAAACAATTTAATTAGGGTCCTTTCTTATAACAGTTTTTGGCGTAGACAAATATTTTGGTTGATCTGTAAATAGACGTAGAGTACTCAGTCGCGGATTAACCCTACGCCAGACTAGGCGTGGCTAGGGCCCCGATTTGGCTGGGGACCCCCAAATGATCCCCAAACCCGAACCTTGAGTTCATTATTTACTGAATTTCATTTACAGCGACGCTAGACTATAATATAATAATTTTTACAAATACAAATCGTATACCTGAATCTATAAATTTGTTGCAATCTGGCAATGCAGCTTAGCTTACTCGCCAGCCAGAAAAGTTGTTTTTTAAAAAAGTTAGTGTTCCTATGTTTTGTTATCTATGCATTTATTTGTATTCGTTATGTCTTTTTTTATATGTATAAATGCTATTTAATAATGATAATAATAAGCCAAAAAATGACAGTAGTATACTAGTTGGCATAAATAGGTAGGATTTTGATTTATAAAAAATCATTCTTCCAATCCTACCCTTACCAAATAATTTTTGATATTATTTTGGAAAGTTATATAGCTTATGCCCCTTAGACTAGACGAAATATTATTATAAATTACAGAAGAGGTATATTTAAACGAAGACTTATATTTTTCAGTATGATGTTTAGGTATTTCTATTGCGTTCTGATTTCTAGTATTAACATTATGAATATTATTCCTGAATTCATTTTTTTCAAATAAATATCTTGGTTTCTGTGTTAAAATTATTTTATGTATAAAACAGGATACGTCGATTTCGCGTCTTTTCTCTAATTTAATTAAATTATGTTTGTCAAAAGTAGGTGATACGTGATCATATTTTTTTAGCCCTATTGAAAAACGAACACAGTTATTTTGAAGAATTTGTAACTTCTGTTTATCTTCGTTACTGATATTTTTGTGATAAATGATATCACAGTAATCTAATCCACTTAGAATTATTGAATCAACCAGTCTAAATTTAGTATCGGTATTTAAGTAGTCCGTAAAGTTATATAAAATTCTTAGTCTGTAGTATGCTTTTTTAATTATATTTTTATATGTTCATTAAAATTAAGATATTGATCAAAAATTACTCCAAGATTTTTTCCAAATTCGATTGAAGTTATCTTAAAATTATTGTTAAGAACAATTTTGAAATCAGAATTATCTTTTATTTTAGTGATTAGTGTTTTAGGACCAGTTAAAATTAAGTTCGTTTTATTTTCATTTATTTTTAATCCGTTATCAGTTATAGTTTTTGAAATATTTAAAACATCCTTATTGATTAAGGAAATACTATTTTCAAATCTGTGTACTTGATTGAGTGGTATATTTGAGTATCATCTGCAAAAGCTAAATTATTTGTTACGTACGTAACGTAAGATTAAAGAAACGTCCTCAATCAAACCTGGGCTAGCTGCCTGCTGCTGCTTTCGCGTGTTTACTTTGCATTATGGTAGTATTTTAGTATGCTCATGTTCATTATGATGTTTATTGAGTGAGGTCTACATTTCTCGTTTTTTTTGCAACAAAATATTGTGAAAATGAAAGTATTTTTGTTCATGGGGATTCAACAAACCTACCCAAAGTTGATATTATTGATATGACAACGGATTTTTTTGCGAATATTCCGTCATACAGTAGTGCCAGGATCCGAGGAGCTCAGCTTCCAAAGTATGTTTGACATATGTTGCAGCCGTTCTATTGTTGGTTATGGTGTATGAATAATGACCCTTATAAACAATTATTTTCACTGAACTTTCAGGAATATTTGTTGCTGTACAGGGTCTTTGATTATATTTACGTGGCTATCTGGAGCCTTTATTTTTGAAGATAGAAAAAAATGTTTTATATAAAAATTGTAGTTTTTTTTCCATATTATCTTTTGAAATTATCAGTAAAAAAATGGAAAAATATAGGCAACTTCAATTTTTTTAAATGGAACACCCTGTTTATTATGCGCTACAACGAAAGATCTTTTTATTCTGATTTCAAATATATATATATATATATATATATATATATATATATATATATATATATATATATATATATATATATATATATATATATATATATATATATTGATGATATTTGGGTGAAACATTTTTGAGATATTTTAGCTTAAACTATAAATAAATTGCAAAAAAATTTCATATTGGTATCAAGAAAGCCATGGAAACAATAAAATTTTTATGTTTTCTAAATTTATAGTTTAGTTATTTTCTACAATTTGATTGTTTACATGGCTTTCTTGATACCAATATGAAATTTTTTTGCAATTTATTTATAGTTTAAGCTAAAATATCTCAAAAATGGTTCACCCAAATATCATCAATATATATATATATATATTTGAAATCAGAATAAAAAGATCTTTCGTTGTAGCGCATAATATATAGGGTGTTCCATTTAAAAAAATTGAAGTTGCCTATATTTTTCCATTTTTTTAATGCGATATTTCTTTACTGATAATTTCAAAAGGTAATATGGAAAAAAAACTACAATTTTTATATAAAACATTTTTGTCTATCTTCAAAAATAAAGGCTCCAGATAGCCACGTAAATATAATCAAAGACCCTGTACATGTAGGGAACATGGAGCTGATTGGTTTTTGGTACTCATTGGCGTAGGGCTTGAGGGTTTTTAAGAGGGTCAAATGTTGAGAAAATATTCTCAAAATTTAAAAGAAAAACGTTCCCTTGCTCACCGCCGTGCTTTTGGGGATTTATTCCTTTTCTACAGGTACTTTCATGGATTCTGCTCTAAAGAACTAGCCTCTATAATTCCCCCCTTGACTAACAGAACAACAAGAGGCGCGTTACGTTTGCATCCCTTTACTGTTCAACTACAAATCCCTAGAACATCCCACTTCTCCCGCTCATTTATACCTAGGGTCTCCAGATTATGGAACAAATTGCCTGCAGACGTTTTTCCTTCCCCTCCCAACCTCCAATCCATTAAATCGCATGTCAATAGATTAAATTTTCGTTCTACTCAGACGCCCATGGTACGTTAGTACTTAGGCTTGAAGTCTACGTGGGCAGTCTCAGATCAATAGATTACATTTCCCTTCTCTTCAGACGCCCACGCTACATTAGTACTTAGGCTTATAGTCTACGTGGGCTGTCTCAGATAAAAAAAACACAATGCCTCTAAAATTTACTGAAAAAGTTCGTTAAATATTAAAGATTATTTACTGTAGGTGTAGGTCAAATGTAAGTTAAATCACAGCAAAATATATACAATGTAAATAAAACAATAAATGACCTACAAACCAGTTAGTTCGTATTTCCCTCGACACAGGGTCCGGTCACTTATTAATATTTCATAATTCGCCCACTCCTTGAGCGTGAATACAAAAATGTCTAAATAAAATGCTTGCTTTTAGCATATATTGTTTTGACAAATAGCTCGGGAAAGCCCTGGACAAGGATTAAATTAACGCAAAAACTTAATTTTTTTCTGTTGATTGACGACAAAAATATTTCTATACATATAGACATAGAGTAAGATAAAAAAATCAAAGTATGCCGTGGAATGAATCACGCATGTCTTGAATCATTATTACTCTTGAAAGGTAACATAGGTGAACAGTATAAGTGAATGAAAAATAAAACTATCAAGTTTTTAAGTTTTTATTTTGGTACTTATTCGGATTACCGGAAACAGCGAATTTTTTCATGAAATTTTGTACAGACCCCAATTTTGGGTCGTAGAACACGAATCCGAAGTCAGCTTTTGACGGTCTCGTATGGTTTTTCCAAAAAAAAAATTTTTTTTGGAAAACTTTTAGGTTAACTTTTAGGTTACCTTTTTTTATAGATTCCTTTAAGTTTCGACACTTTCACTTAAACATATCTGTAAACTTATAATTTTTATTTTATTTCGTCACACAAAACACCACATTTAGGCAAAAATAGCTAAGAAAATTGCTTTTTCCTATAGAAAATTCCATTTTACGCTCTACCAGCCGCCATTATTTTCCCAGCTGTCAAGTGTCCGGCGTTGCCAGGTTTACTTATTTTTCATAAAAAAGTTGTAAATTAGGAATAATAAAAAAGCTAACAAAAAGGTGTATACCCAACCCAAGCAAACCTGAGCAAAAAGGTGGTCAGGTTTGCTCAGTTTTGATTGATATAGATACATATATATCTATATCAATGAAAACTGAGCAAACCTGACCACCTTTTTGCTCAGGTTGGGTGAGCAAAAAGGTGGTCAGGTTTGCTCAGTTTTCATTGATATATATATATATATATATATATATATATATATATATATATATATATATATATATATATATATATATATATATATATATATATATATATATATATATATATATATATGTATCGATATCAATCAAAACTGAGCAAACCTGACAACTTTGTCGCTCAGGTTTGCTTGGGTGTATACAACTTTTTGAACAGATTTTGTCCAACTGTTAAAATTTGTGGGAAAAGCGATTTGTAAATTTGGCAACATCGCGTCTTTCAATCAGAAATTTCGAGAATGTATACCACGGTTTGCGTGTTTATTTTCTTTCAGTTTTTTGATATTTTCTCTGTTTTTTAATGTGTTTTTACATAAATTTGCCTAAATATGGTTCAGAAAAATAGTGTGTAATGACTTGTATAGATGTGTTTAAGTAAAAGTGCCGAAATTTAAAGAAATTCATTGAAAAGGCTAACCTAAATGTTAATTTTTTTTTGGAAAAACCATTCGAGACCGCCAAAAGCTGACTTCGGATTCGTGTTCTACGACCCAAAATTAAGGTCTGTGCAAAATTTCATGAAAAAATTCGCTGTTTCCGGTAATCCGAATAATTACCTTTATTTTTAGCAAAATTGCATTATTGTCATTGTCATTGTCATTGCATAATACAGAATTAAAAAGAAACGTATACAACAAAGAACCTAAAATTATAAATGTAAACTAAATGAGAGCCGTGTCCACCTTGTACTTCCAAACATGTTCTCATTTTTCTTTTTACAGCGTCAAAAACATTAGTGAGCACTTGGGGGGAGTTGTTAATCTCCTTAAATTTATTTGTAATTCTAGCCAGTAGGTCTTCTAAATTTTCACAAGGGGTTTTGAAAACCGACTTTTTAATGTATAGCCATAAAAATGTCGCACGGCGTGAGATCGCAAGACCGTGGTGGCCACCTAACTGGCATATTACGACTAATGATTCTTCTAAAAAATTTAAGTTATCCAGAGTTACGTGAATTGGTGCGCCGTCCTGCTTGAAGTAGCCTTGTCGTATCTGTTTATCATTTAATGCGTTTACAAAATTTTCTAAAATTTCATTACTGTATCGTGCCGACTTGAAAGTCCAATTAACCTTCTTTTCGACTATAAAGAAATGTAGATTTTCAGAACTCCATATTCTCATTTGTTTACAATTTACATAACCAGAGAGGTAAAACCATGCCTTGTCAATAAAAAAGATTTTTTAAAATACGTGTTCATTATTATGGAAGTTACCCATAAACCACTCTGAAAATTGCATTTGCTGCGACTAGTCGTTTGGTAACAATTATTGGACTAAGCTTACACGATAAGCGTGCATATGCAGGTCACATTTTAGGATTGTATTGAAGGTTCCGTCGGATGCATTCACTTGCTGGCTTAAACGCCAAATAGGGGTTTGTGGGTGTTCATTAACAATTTGCCTCAATTCTTCTACTTTTTGTGTAGTGCTAACTTTGGGTCTCCCACTGCCTTCCTTTTTATTCACACTTCCTGTTTCTCTAAACAGAGCCACAGATCTAGTCAAAGTCAAAACTTGGCGAAACTGGTCGAAATCCATGGCTATGTGTGGAAATTCTGTTTGAAAATCCTGAATGGCGTCTCCTGTTGAATAAACTCACTGGTCATCAACCCTTCTACCATTTATAAAGGAACTTTAGATCATAAAAACTTGTTGTTCTGCCGTAATTACCATATTTAATTTTCTTAAAAATAAAAAATTTCGGAGCTTGGCCGTTCTATTTTTCATTAACCTCTACCTTTGACCTATGATATCTTTCAAGAGTAATAATTCACGACATGCGTTACTGATTCCACGGCATACTTTGAGGCCGTTTTTTTATCTTACATTATGTATGTCTACCCCAGTAAGACTAGAGGTGCCTGCTAATTTTTCGATGTGTGTTGATAAGGAAGAAAATTTTTATTAGCATTTCCTTAAAAAAATTCCGCCGGAAAAAATTTCATAGCTTGCAGAGGAGTGCCGGCAGTCAGTTAATCAACTAACGAACTCAAAAAGAAGAATCAATACGAATTTTCATCATCACCGTAAATTCAGAATAAATTTTTAAAAAATCATGTATTATATATAATTAATTCCGAAATATTTTCGCCGGCTACACCCATGCACTATACTAAAAATGTTATTCAAAAGGCTTTCAGTCTCACACAAAAAAATCAATTATTAAAAAACAGTTAATGTTATCATTTAATCTTTTGCCTGAGGGTCCCGAGCAGTCATTTGTCAAAAAAAGTATATGCTGAAAACGAGTGCCTGAATATTGTTTTCTTTAAGCTCTTTTGTATTTCCGACAAAAAACGGCAAACGCTGAAAGATTAATACATGGGTAAGGTTTCTCGTAGAAAAAAATTTATTCTAGAATGGCCGAGGGGCTAGGTTTTATATTAATTTTTTCGCTGCATGTATAAATTCGTGTTTTTGTTTTATTATTCGTAAAATCACCAGCGTCGAATTAATGAAAAATTTAGACATGCTTAATAGGGAATATGCATATAACCCAAGTAAATCTGAAATATTTTTTTATATTCTCTACATAAATTAAATGTTTATGGCGGTTGCTGTTATTCATTTATTTTGATCTTTATTAAAAGAAAAAAGGATTTAAAACTGCAAATTTTCGCGCGGATTTCGAAACTTGTAAAACGTGATCCCATTGGCTGTGTCGTCAAAACTGAACTTATGACTCATCATGAATATATGGCGAATTCCAGTGTTGTAGAGTCATCGACAACTCAATACAAATGGTATTTAATGCGTAACTCATCCAATGAAATATCCCTGCACTTAGAAGTAGAAGGTTCCTAAAATCTTATTCATGTATAGGTACTTCAAGCCGAAATCGGTCCTGGAACCTTTGAATTTTGCAACAAAAATTGGCATTTCTGCGAAATTTTGACATATAATCTTAATAATTTTGAGATAAACTGCAATTCTTTATTTTCATGGCAATCTTCGAAAATTCAAAAATTTTCAAATTTTAGATATCCCCCATGCAAATAAACCTACTTATTTATAACTTTACCGAAAAAATAAGCGATTTAAATTAGTGGGAGGTATTCCTAGATAATTAATGGATAAATTAAACAAAAGAGTCAATAAATAGGGTAAATAGTGTGGAATAATATCGGTTAAAAATAGAATTTGTCGGAAAAAATCAAGAAAATCCGAATTTTACCCCTTAAATACGCTCCTGGATGACCCATTCGGTATTCATTTTACAGTGTGATTGTCCCTTTATAAGATAGTGATGAAAAATTGGGACAAAATACAGAATGATTCAAATGTACCGATGTCGAGAGCAAAAAAAGTAAAAAAATCTAAATTTAATCGGCGATTGCTCCCTTCCTATAGAGAATTAAGAAACTAAAAAATATGGATAGCATATATTTTGACGAGTTCTTTTCGATGACGTATATGGGATTTTAATTCGAACCATTATGACCCCGCTAAAAATTAAAAACCGTGAAATATTTGGGTCAAAAATCTAAACTTCCAGTTTTTTCCAAATATTTCCATTTTTCAGTGATTTTAGGTTTAGGTAAATGCATTGCAAAAAAAATCTTTGATGTTTAATAGCTCCGAAACGAAACATCCTGTATAACCGAATTTTTTACCGAAGCTAGTTGAACTATTCCTCTATCAACCAAAAAATTCGATTTCTCTCCCTCTGACTGTTTCCGAGAAAATCAAACCTGTTCGATTTTAAGTTAAGCTTTACGTTAACCTGTAGATTTTTGCTGATCTCCTGACGTCACTTTTCACTAAGGAAAAATGGCTTCTTTTTAAATTGTAATAAATTATACCGATAAGTAAACATTTTCTGTAGCTAATTATCCTAGTAATTTTCTTCAAAATATTTTATTTGGTTTTGTAATGACTTCCTTAAACGATTTCTGCAATAAAAAAAATTGTGCATATTCCTTATTGTAATTTTACTTAAACTTAACTGCCAGATTCTTCAAAGCTAGACTCAGTCAATTTGACAACCAAAAGTTTTAAACTAACAAGTGTACGAATAAGAGAACTAAATTTTACACTATAAATTTGTTTCTTGAGTTTTATCGCAAATTTATAAAGAAAAGGACAATTTTAGTGCGTATTGTTTTAAATAATAGAGCAGAATTCATTTCAACACGTTCCAAGATAAAAAAATCATTTGAAAACCAAGTAAATCGCTGAAATATTAGCAGTCGAAGGAACAAAAATTTTTCAAAACCGAACTTATCAACTAGAAGATCTTAATTTAAATCAGTACTAAGGATTTAACCTTTTTGTGAATCTGAACGAAAGTGGTTTTGCGATTATACCGCGCTTTTGGTATATTAATTTATTTCCATGGTAATAGTTATAGTCTTGTGTTTATAAGTCAAATATATTTTTTTTTTATCTAAGACATCCCACGTAGACTTCAAGCCTAAGTACTAACGTACCGTGGGTGTCTGAAGAGAAGGGAAATGTAGTCTATTGACACGGGATTTGAAGGATTGGAGGTTGGGACGGGAAGGGAAGACATCTGCAGGCAATTTGTTCCATAATTTGGAGACCCTAGGTATGAATGAGCGGGAGAAGTGGTCTGTTCTAGGCTTTTGTAGCTGGACAGTAAAGGGATGCATACGTAACGCGCCTCTGGTTGTTCTGTTAG
Organism: Philopedon plagiatum; assembly: GCA_963971165.1. Lineage (NCBI taxonomy): Eukaryota > Metazoa > Arthropoda > Insecta > Coleoptera > Curculionidae > Philopedon > Philopedon plagiatum. The sequence goes on from OZ020192.1 coordinate 13,350,658, forward strand.
GGACATTCAGGGGGGGAATATTGCCGGCTAGTTCTTCAGAGCAAAATCCGTGGAAGTAGCGGTAGAACAGGGATAAATCCCCCACAGCGCGGCGATGAGCGAGAGAAGGGAGTTTTCTCGTGAGGGCTGGGTCATTGATAAGTCGAATGGCTCTCTTTTGGATAGAATCAAGGATCTTAAGTGTCGAAGGTGATGCCGCTCCCCAGATGCGGGAGCAGTACTCTAGGTTGGGTCTTATTTGGGAAACATAGAGAGTGTATAAGTTGGAAGGGGAGAAGTATTTTCTGGCTCGAAAGAGAAAACCAAGCTTTTTAGCTGCCGATGTGGCTACTGAAGTAATGTGTTTGTGCCAGGTGAGATCATGTTCGAAAGCGACGCCAACGAGATCGAATGTTTCGTTGTTTTGTAGGGCTTGGCCATTCATGTGGATGGGGAGGGCGTTGCCAGATTTTTTGCGTGAGAGGGAGCATGACTGGGTTTTGGAGGCGTTGAACTGAACAAGGTTCTTGGCACCCCAGTCTAAGATTAATTTAAGATCTTGGGAAAGGGATAGGTACATAGCTCTGCGTCCACTATAAAACTCCTGATTCGAAACTTGTCTGGAAAAATGAATATTGGAGTGAAGAGTACTATCGTCAGCATAACTGTGGATGGGATTAGTGGTTGAAGAGAGCAGGTCATTAATGTGAAGGAGAAATAGGGTTGGTGCCAGGACTGAACCTTGGGGGACACCAGCATTGATAGGATGGAAGTTAGATGAGTGACCGTCAACCACAACAGATATGCGCCGATTAGAGAGGAAGCTGCCGATCCAGGTACATTGTTTGGTAGGAAGACCGTAAGAAGGTAGTTTGTTGAGGAGTGCGGCATGCCATACTTGGTCAAAGGCCTTGGAAATATCGAGAGCAACAATCTGAGATTCGCCATGAAATTCAAGAGACTTGTTCCAGTTATGTGTGACAAAGCTAAGAAGATCAGCTGTGGATCTTTGATGCCGAAATCCGTACTGTCTGTCATGGATGATTTTGTGTTTTTCTAGATATTTTAGAAGTTGCAAGTTGATTACTTTCTCCATAACTTTGCTGACAACGGAGAGAAGAGAGATATGTCTATAATTGGATGGAAGGGACTTGGAACCTTTCTTCGGGACAGGCTGCACACGAGCAGTCTTCCAGCCATCTGGGAAGACACCCCTGTCATTAGAGATCTGGAAAAGACGAGTTAAGAGGGGTGCAAGTTCTGGAGCGCATTTTTTTAGAACAATTGCTGGTATGCCATCCAGACCAGAGGACTTTTTGGTGTCAAGGGATAGAAGAATTTTTTGTACTTGTTTGACCTTAAGTATTATACGGACAAATTTTTGATCTTTATCAAAAGTTTGTTGCTTATCAATTCTACGTTATTATACGGTCGTCATTTTTTTGTTCAATTGTCATTTGTTCGTTCAAATGTTTTCTATTTTATTAGTTTTCAATAAATTAGTATGTTTTCCATGATAGCATTTTAAATCAAATATTTCCCCCTCCATACCCTTCTACAACTTAAAAATAAACATAAAAAATATATAATTTAAATATGTTTCTTTTTTTTTAACCACAACTGTACAACTTATACTTTAAGAGTTTTAAATAGCATTGGTTTGGAATGGACACTGTTTACTCTCCCGGCTGCAATCTCCTACGCACAAATTTTTCCAAAGATCGATTTTTTAAAAGATCGATCTCTTAAGGCGATCTAAATAGTGAATCGATCTCCATGATCACGACCTAAGATCGATTCGAAATACCGATTTTCTTGAGATTTGGTGAATCCCTATATTATTATAAGCAAGAAATTGCTTAAAAGCAACATACTTGAGTTTAATAATCAAAAATTTTTCCAGGGAAAATTATATCACAAATGTTATTCGTCATGTCTATTCCACGAATAAATAATTAATAAGCCAGAAAACAAGCAAATAACATATTTTCATTTAAACCGGAAATACAAGTTAACAATAAACAAATTAAATGTTTATTGTAATTGTTAAAAATATTGAAAGTTTTGATAAACTATGGGGTTTCTGTCGTCGATATTCTATGATGAGCAACAACAGCGAGATTTAAACAATGAGTTTCATAAATTCGGTCCACACGAATTCCCCCAGAACCTTTTTAAATCATGAATTCCACCGAAAATATTTAATCTACCTGAGCATCTGAGCAATCTTACGAATTCCCCCGCAAAATTTTATATCATGTTGCTACCTGTATTTCTTTCTAGTTTTAAATAAAATCCTAGAAAGCTTGTATTCACATATTATATTTTACATACCCTAAGTAATATATATCAATAATTATATGTGCTTATTTTCAATCGAAATCTCAATGTAACAATTATAACTAAGTAACACTAAATAACAAAAAGGGTGCTTAAAGAACATTTTTTTAGAAATTTTTATATTTAAATAATGCAATTTAACAAAATCAAATCTGGAAATTAGCCCTATTTGATACTGTTCGATCTTACTTTGGACAAAATTAACTTTTTTAACAACATCTTTTTGGGGAGTAATAACTTCAGAAGTTTCGGTTAAATAGTCTGCTAACTCTTCTAGCCTTTTGTCTTGCAAGACATGAAATCTTCCACAAGTGGGAAAAACATTAAACTAAAAAGATATTTTATCCACTTTCCTATTTCCGACTGTTCGCTTTTATATTCTTTTGCAAGATCTACTTGCTGAATCTTTCTTCACCATGACTGGGATAGATGAAACCGGCATCCAATAGTTTGGCTTCTACAAATTTCTTTTAGACTGATTAACAAATTTGTGTATGTATCTTCGTACTTATTGTTTAATAAAGAAAAAACAACAGGTACATGAATATATTTTTTAATAAACATGCAAAGTAAAAAGTTGGTAGAACTATCTTGTGCAGTGTTCAAATGTACCATCCATATAAACATTACTTTCATTTTTACACATCACACTTACATTGGTAACACAAGAAAAAATAATGATTCCGAACAGTTCATCATTATGTAAAATAAAGTTTTCTTGTAAAGTAGTTTTAATATCTTTATCTACATGGACCTCAGCACTATCTTTGGGCAGCTTTAGCACAGTTTACAGCTTTGCTTTGTTGATGTTGATAATAAACTGCATATCTTTTGATGCCAAGTTAGTTCGAGTTTCAGCTTGGCCTGCAATCTCCTGGTGAATTAGTTTTCTTGATCTTGAAGATAGATCAATAACGGCCTTTCATTTAACGCTGTCGCTTATTCTTTGTCGGTTTAACACTTAGAGAACACTCCATTGAGGACGTACAGTTTTGCACTGCAAACCTTTTTAATGCATCGCCAACATTCTTCACCTGTTGACTTTACACTTTGTCCAAAGTAATATTTATAATTTGAAACAACCAAAATTTCCTCTCCGCCGTCACTAAGCATATCCCTTATTTTAACATTCATTCTTTACAAACTTTATCTCTCACAGACGTCACTGTTCGCAAGTAGGCTGTATTATAGATACATTTTGCATTATATCATTATCGGAGAATGGGGAATATTTTTTTTATCGCATTATTTTAGTTGTTCTTGGCTAATCTTTCAAAGTAGGTAACCAGTAATACTTTTACAAGCGAAGATGGTACAATAAAAAGTTTAACATATTCTTTTTTTATTTGTCTTTTTCTAATGCACTTCCGCCAACGCGGATAGAAAGAAATCTAATTGCTCCGTGACTATCAGGAAAGAACAGATGTATAATGTGATTGTTAAAATATGTTCCGGTGTTATGGAATTGATCAATAGGGTGGGCAATTATTTTTTCTGTCATCATTCTCAATTCAAATTGAATAGAACATAGATAATAATAATAATAATAATAATAAAGATGTTTATTTATGCCAATAAAACAATTAAAAATATAAATATAAAAATGATAAAGTAAAAAAGAAAACCAAAAAATGACAGTAGTATACTAGTTGGCATAAATAGGTAGGGTTTTGATTTATAAAAAATCATTCTTCCAATCCTACCCTTACTAAATAATTTTTTATATTTTTTTTGAAAGTTATATAGCCTAAGCCCCTCAGATTAAAAGGAATATTATTATAAATTACAGAAGAGTTATATTTAAACGAAGACTTATATTTTTCAGTATGATGTTTAGGTATTTCTATTGCGTTCTGATTTCTAGTATTAACATTATGAATATTATTCCTGAATTCAATTTTTTCAAATAAATATCTTGGTTTCTGAGTTAAAATTATTTTATAAATAAAACAGGATATGTGGATTTCGCGTCTTTTTTCTAATTTAATTAAATTATGTTGGTCAAAACTAGGTGATACGTGATCATACTTTTTTAGCCCTACTGAAAAACGAACACAGTTATTTTGAAGAATTTGTAATTTCTGTTTATCTTCGTTACTGATATTTTTGTGATAAATGATATCACAGTAATCTAATCCACTTAGAATAATTGAATCAACCAGTATAAGTTTAGTATCGGTATTTAAGTAGTCCTTAAAGTTATATATTCTTAGTTTGTAGTATGCTTTTTTAATTATATTTTTTATATGTTCATGAAAATTAAGATGCTGATCAAAAATTACGCCAAGATTTTTGCCAAATTCGATTGACGGTATCTTAAAACTATTGTTTAGAACAATTTTGAAATCAGAATTATTTTTTATTTTAGTGATTAGTGTTTTAGGACCAGTTAAAATTAAGTTAGTTTTATTTTCATTTATTTTTAATCCGTGATCAGTTATAGTTTTCGAAATATTTAAAATATCCTTATTGATTAAGGAAATACTATTTTTTAAATCTGTGTACTTGATTGAGTGGTATAATAATAATAATAATAATAATTCCATGCGTGGGTTATTTTTAAAATCCAGTCGGTATTCTACTTTTCATAGAGACGCGTGTCCTAAACCTAACATAAAATACACTAACCAAACGGATATTACCCTCAGACTACTACTTTCTTTCGCTTAAATTGTTATTCAAATGGCTCTCGGCCGCACGCAAAAAAATCTCAATTATGAAAATACAGTAAATGTTATCATTCAATTTTTTCACCCGCCGCACCGGGGATTTTTAGCAGTCATTTGTCAAAAAAAGTGTATGCTGAAAGCGTGTGCCGGGATATTGTTTTCTTTTAGCACTTTTGTGTTTACGATCAAGGCGTGGGAGAATTTTGAAAGATTAATATGTGGCTCAGCTTAGGTTGCTGCCAGGAAAAAAATATGGAAGTTAAGAGTGGCCGAAAGGCCAGTTTTTTTGCTTTTATTTTGTGCTGTTGGGGTTTGGTATTTAAATTGTGTTATTAGCGGTATTCAGCGCTCACTGCTGCTATTTTGTTGTTGTTTTTTAAACTTTGTTGATGTTTAATTATTTTCTACTAAATACCAAGGTCTTCCCAGTGTAGGATCATATTCTATTTTACTCACTATTTATACATACAATGCGTGTTTATAGCACGTCAATAAAATAATAAAAAACAATAAAAATATATACACTGACCGGCACGAAAAATGGCCACTTTAATAATTTAACGAATTTTAAACCTCCATAACTTTTTTGTTCTTGAAGAAATTTGTAGGCTATTTTATCGACTTTAAATTAGTAATTTCAAATTAAACAGAAAATAGTGTCTATGTCATCTTAAACGAGGAAATCAATATATGGTTTTTAAGCTTAAGTTGGAGTTATTCGGCAGGCCAGGAAGTTTCAAAAGTAATAAGGTTTGACTTTTTTTTTAACATTTTTTGTTTTGATTCATCTCGATAGCTTTATTTTTGTCAAAGATAGTGATGTTTAAAAAACACTAGTAATCCATAGTCATTTTGATTCCAGTCCAGGCAAACCTCCGATCCTAATCTTAATCAACATTTCCGTGGAATATTGTTTTTGTTTCCATGGAATGCTGTTGCAAATGTCATTCGAAAAACATAATTATTGTATGTTATTAATAATAATTACTCTGGCAAAGACTGTTTTAAGTCCAGAAGTGGTATCGGCTATTGTAGCTGTGATACAAGATGGTAGAGACCAAAGTTTTGTAGCCAACTGATTTAGGTTTGCGCGAAATACAGTGCAACGTGTTTATGACCGCTTCCACGAGACACGTTCCTACAACAGGCGTCCAGGGACAGGTCCTCGTAGAAGCACTTCTAACGCTTCATTGTAACTTTATCGCTAAGGAATCGACGTAATCGTAAGTGAACGAACTGTTAGAACAAGCAAAACTCCTGTTACGAAGACCCGCTACGGGATAGGGGACATCGGCTCACTCGGATGCGATTTGCCAGTAAAAATCAGAACTGGGATGTAAATGGGTGGAGTCGTGTATTATCTACCGACGAATCAATATTGTGTTTAAGGTCCACATACCAAAGAGAAAGAGTATGGCGACGAGAAGTCGAATATTATACCGAATGCGCATTCAGTCCCAGAGTCAGTTTTCAAGGAGGCTCAGTCATGGTTTGGGCCGGAATTTCTATGGAATCACGCACCGAGTATAAAAATGTTATGACTTTTTACTTACATTTTACTGCTCTTTACTTGTACTTTCTTAAAAGTATAATTTTCAGATATTTCTGATCTTGTGAAGTCATGGCTTTATATTTTTTCAACACCCTGTATACTTTTTCGAAGACTTTATTTGTATCAAAAAAGTTTAACTCAATGCATCAACCTTGGACAAAAATGCTTTTAAATATTACTAAATAAAAAATGGTGCATACTTTTTTGGACACGCTGTACATATTAGTAGATCAGTAATGTTTACGTTTATTTAGTTTAGGTTAGTTCATAATATACTAATAAAATGCAAAAACCATGATATTACCATGCCTAAACTTGTCGCTGTAAAAATTCAGTTTGGACCACAGTGCGGCGCTACCTGTCCAGTGTACATCCGATACAGAACTGGACGCTTAAGGCCGCTCGCACACCAAGGATGCATAAACATGCAACATAAGATAAATATCACATACTCCTACTAGCGTACACCAATTCTGCAGCAGTTTCGTTAATTTGCAGTATGTAGACTGACGGCATTGTAGCATGGCAATTTCTGCGAAGAAGTAAACGAGAAAAAAGAAACTTGCAGTATTTACCGTGTACTGCATGTTTCATGTTTTATGCATCCTTGGTGTGCAAGCGGCTTAAAAGATAGCGCCAGAATGCAACAAAATCCACCACAATGCATTGACACAACCCCGGCTCAAGCCTCCAACTCTTTCTTTTCCTTTTTAAACTCACTGAAGCCTAAGATATGGGTAATTATGTACCTATATAGCATCTCAGTCATTCTTTATAAAAGAATATTAAGAAAAATGTTCATTATTTATTGGAAATTAATTATATTATGTTGGTGGAGGGTTAGTATTACTTATCGAAATGGAGTTAGCAGCCTTTTTAACGACATTTTATGGATTTTCTATTAACTGTATGGGGCTGCTATCTCCAAAAATTTGCCTAATAGAATTAAAATAATTTAGGGGAGAATTGGGGAAGATGGCAAAGCGGGTAAGATATCGAATTGCGAAAAACCGGTAAAGCATTTTATTTATTTCCTTAAAACTCATATCGACATCTCTTAGAGACCTGGCGAAACTAATTTTCTCAGTTTGCTCCATGGGTGGCGCACCAGTCGAATGTCATTTAAAGTTCGGTACTTCACCAGTGAGCAGTGTAATTTCGGATCTGCAATAAATAGTTTGTTTTACTAAGCCCATGTAAGTGTTTTATAATATGATATACATGATTGACATTTGAAATAAAGAGTTTAAGAGATGGTTTGCCTAATTTTTCTAACAAATATTACCTATTTTACAAAAGTTTTTATCCGTTGCAAAAAATCTGTAGGTGGCGGGTAAGATGGCGCGGCTATACAGTTTTTGTGTTGCATATCTGTTATAAATATTTTCTAACATATCCTCACGTTTAGTTATATTCGAAAATATATCAGATTTATCAAAAATGTTTATTGGGACTAGTTACACTGGTATTGGTGCATTTTGGGACAATACAGTACTTATACGAACCTGTTATCTTAGGCATAACTTTGTTTTTCAGATGATTAAAATGTTAAACAAGCAAAAACTACAACGACGTTACGCAGTGTCCTGTCCGGTAAGCATAATACCAAATATTAAACGGGCGCCTATTCCGCTGTTACCGAGTCGTGTATTGTGACGTCATCGAGCCTCAGCCAACGTGAGCGTGGCATTTTAAACTTTGGAGGATGATAACATTTTTATTTCTATAGATAATTAAAAAAGACAGACATTTTTTACATTTTGAGGACTATTTATTAAGAGAAAATGAAAAAATGGAAATTTCCTAATTATGTGTATACAGAATTCTATAGGTCGTAAGAGGTTTCAGTAGATTTAGTTTTCCTAAAATGGTGCTGACATACTATATAGTAGTATTACAGACCCTGGTTTTAATATTTTATTGTTAAATATAAAGCGAACCATTTTTAATACAGTTAATAATATAGAAAATTGCATCGTACGCCAATGAAATCAGAAATGATCAAATCTAACGGTGGCAAAAAGCAGAAACCCTGTCGGTGTAATGGCTTTGACCATTAGTGCCTACCCGCGAGACCATTTGTACACGGCCCTGATTCTGTTGTACCAGTGCGGCTGCCGCTCCCGTGATGGATGACCGCTGACATTTTTCAAGTTGCTCCCGCTCCCCGCCCCCAGCCTCCGCTCTACTCGTTTGTCGACGTCGTCGAGTCATCAAAAATTCAACGGCTCTTCGTGTAATTATGTGACGGAGGACAGAATGTGCATTGAAACGCGGAAAGGGCATGGTTCACATTAGAGAATAGACTTTTATGGGAGAATGAGGACATCGCAATCTGCGATGAGGCAAATGTACACGTATTGGTAATTATGTAGTATACCCATTTTTGCGTTTTTTGAAAAAATTCTTATGGTCACATTCTACTGTCTTTCCTGGTTGCCAGTATAGGTGCGCACATAAAAAATTATGTCGTTTTTTTATTAATTTTAAAATTTTTTTAACTTTTAGGTTAGCTTTTTCAATGAAACCCGTGGTACACATACTCGAAATTTCTGATGGAAAGGCGCGCTGTTGCCAAATTTACAAATCGTTTTTTCCCACAAATACTGCTAGCTTTACATAAAGTTAGCGGGAAAATGCGAAAATGAACCAAATTTAACCAAAAGGGCAAAAAGATGACCCCAACCAACACCCTGGCGCACCGATCCCTCTTCGCCTTCGAGGAAAGAGACTGGTCAGGGCCATTAACTAGGTGCTAACCCTGTTTCGATCTTAGGGTGCCCTCCGATCCACCGTTATCCCACCGTTAGATCGAAAATATTAGATCTGTCACTTATTGACCGACTTATAAAGGTTTTTTATGCGAACGGTGGATCGGAGGGCACCCTAAGGTCGGAACAGGGTTAGCACCTGGTTAGGGGCCCTGACCGGTCTATTTCCTCGCAGGTGAAGAGGGATCGGTGCGCCAGGGTGTTGCTTGGGGTCATTTTCGGCTGTGTTCTAGAAGCGGTACAAAGTGCGCCAAGATTAATTTCATTTGGGATAAAAAATAGGTAAACGTGGCAACACCGGATACAGCAATATTGTTAACAATGTTGACAGGTGGGAAAATAATGGCGGCTAATAGCGATTTAAAATGGAATTTTGTATAGAAAAATGCAATTTTCTTAGCTATTAACCGTTTTTCTTCGATTTTACACTTCATTACGTTGGGAAAAGTGTTGTTAAGCCTTTTACGATGTTGTGTTTCTTGTTTTTACCCCGCCCAGCACCCCTATTCGCTCCCAGGTCCCGTAAGTTTGTTTCATTAAAAATTATTTAAAAACAACATAATTTTTTATGTGCGCACGTATATTGGCAATCAGGAAAGACAGTAGAATGTGACCATAAAACAATTTTTTCAAAAAACGCAAAAATAGCAGAAATGGGTATACTACATAATTACCCACGTATTTTATCTATTACCACTGAATGATGTGCTTGATTAAAAATAGCGAATCTATGAAAATTTTTAAAAAATTTTAAAATTCGTCTTTTCGAAAACACAATTTTTCGAAATCACATGTTGGGCAAATACATTTTTTTAAACACTTTTTCGAAAATACAGTTTTTTAAACAAAGGGTGTCTCAAGGTCCCAGGTACGCAGCTGCAGTAGTCAACCCGTCTATCGATTTAAAACTGCTGGCATGCGCTCTAGGTTGTGTTTTGCTTTGAGTGTATTTTCGCGCGATCCCGTTGATCTACCTTGAACAGCGTGTCACGTGTATGTCACTTAATATATCAATACAGATATCACGTGACTTCTAGTTCCCGGCCGTTCACGGTTGGTCAACGGGATCTCGCGAAAAAATACCCTTTTTTCTTGTCGATGTCGATGTGTCGAAATTAATTGCCTACATAGCAACAAAATTTTATTTCAAATTGTTCAATCACTTTAGTAAAGAAGTACCCAGGTACTTGGGGATTTAAAATTGGCGCCATTTTTTAACAACTTAACGTAGAAATTGTATATTTTGCATGTGTGACCACGGGCATCGCCGTGCGTTAGCTAATTTTATCTCAGAAGCAGGCGCGGCCCGTCCATAAGGTCATTTGGTCAATGACCCACCTAAAAAATTTTCAATGATCTACCTAATAATTTATTTCTTTATTTTCTAAAACCGAAAAATAATCTTTTCTTTCAAAAAAGTGCAAGTTCCACGCGAAAACTCCTCAAGAAAGAACCAAGCCACCGTATACAACGGTGATCAAGCCAAGCTTGCTCTGGACTCGCAGTATTTTAAATTGACCTCATAGGTGTATATGGACTACATAAAATGCATTAAAGCTAAGAGGGAAACAAACATACGGGCTTGAGGAAGTTAAAAAGAGACAAAATTTGTCGACGGCCCGCCAATAATATCGCTTTCAGGGCGCGCGTGGTTGGCAACGCCGCCGCGCCGGGTGTCGAGTTGTCGCAATTCTGGCTCACTAAGTTAAATCTGACCCATTCATTATTAAAACAATATTCGCGATACATTTTACATTTAATATAAGCTTACCCAATTTATTTTAAGATATTTAGGTAATTACTAATAATAATATTAATAATTGTAACTGTGCCTATCGAACATTAAAACCTACTAATTACAACTTTGACAACAAGTTGGCAATGCAGCTGCAGCATCCAACCCATCAATCGATTTAAAACTGCGGGCATGGTTGTGTTTTCCTTTGAGTGTATTTTCGTGAGATCCTGTTGATCTACCTTAAACAGCGTGTCACGTGTATGTCACTTAATATATCAATGTAGATATCACGTGACTTCTAGTTCCCGGCCGTTCACATTTGTACATTTTTGAAAAGTTGCAATTTGGCGTAGTCGAAACGCTCCCTACTCAGTACCGTGCATACGCGATGTTATACGGCGTTGGTGGCGTCGGTGGCGGGTAGCGCGGCAGATAGGCTGAGATCGGGCGGCCGAGGTTTGCTCAGGTTAAGGTTGACTGATGGCGCGGAACACTAATTGTGCAAGTATGGCTTGAACTTGACCGATTTTTTGAGTGTGGGCTCTTGGGAACACTTTCCGAAGTTGCCATTGGTGCATTATATCGATCGACAATGGCACTTTACGAATTTTTTCCGCATAACTTTCTCCAGATTTATAATAAGTTTTTACAATAACGCGAATAATCGCAATATATCTACATGACAGCTGTCAAATTTACAGAAACTTACTATGACCAAAGTGAAAATGCCGCGAAATTTAAAATGTGCGTTTATTTTTGGGCCTTTAAAACACCATAGTAAGTATAATTTTGGTTCGTCATTTATCCAAATAAAAATTTTACAGTTTAATTTACAAGTGGCAACTGAATTAAAATTTGGATGCCGTTGTGGTTAGTGGGCTGTAAATTGCTAAATAAACCGGTGCAATGCTGCAAATTGCCCGTAGAATATTTATTTAGCTAATATCGGTGAAGGGTGATTTAAACTATTTATCGTTAAAAACAGATGACTCACTAAATATTTGTTAATTTGTGTAAAACCACAGAAACACATATTTCTGGATATACAAAAATTGTTTAAAATAAGTTGAAAAACATCTACCTTGCAATTTTTCGCTTCTACCTGAACCGATCATATTACAAATTCGAACAACCTACATGGTTACTGTTAGGTACCTACCTGTCTTATTTCTGTGCCAACAAATCAACAATCATTATCACTTTAATCTGTCAGCTGAAAGTTTTCTGACGAATGAACAAAACTACCCAACTTCTCCACCAGATTATCTTCACTAAAAATAGGGACAATAATTTAACTGTCACTAAACTGTACTTTTAATTTTGTAAATCAATAAAATATTGTTGTTAAATAAATAGCTCTGTCAGTGGCGGCTGGTGAAATTTTAAAGTTGTATATCTCTGTTGCTACTTACGGGACCAATGCTACGTTCAAGCTTTTAATAGTGACCCTACTAGGAATGTCTTGCTAAAAAAAATAAAATTGTAATTTGCGAAAAAGTTGATTTTTTGCGGAGCCTCCCCTGGGAAAAAATGAACACGTTTAAGTTTATTTTATTTATTCTTTTCCCCCACCCTTATCACCAGAAGGATCGCTCAGCCGGCAGTGTTCGTCTAGGCATTATTTAGTCTATGATACTATGGACTGACAAAAAATTGTCACTTTACTGTGTTGTGTTCATTACTCAGAAAGGTCAACTGAGGTCAATGTACTGCTTTACTCTAACTTCCTGGCGAATGCCTTGGAGGACAGTATCCGAGTTCACGCCCTATACACGGATTTCTGCAAGACGTTTGACAGTGTTCTAATTTCAAAGTTAAATAAGTTTAGTATCACAGATACCCTACTTGACTGAATAGCTAGTTATTTGTCGGCCCGGCAGATTGTAGATTATCCGCGCTAGTGGATTTACATCAAGTGAAATAGGGGTCCCGTTTGATGTTCCCAGGGACCCCTGTTGTTTTACCTCTTTATCAATAACATTGAACAGTGTTTTTGCTTCAGTAGATTCTTACTTTTTGCTGATAATCTAAAGTTTTTAACAGAATTACATGTTATGATGATTGTCTTAGATTGCAGTCTGATCTTGCCAGATTGGTTGATTGGTGTAGGTGTAATGGTATGGAGTTGAACGCTTCTAAGTGTCATGTAATGTTTTTTTTCTTGAAGTAAAAATTTTATAAACTTTGATTATGCCTTAGGGGATGTCGTATTAAATATATATATATATATATATATATATATATATATATATATATATATATATATATATATATATATATATATATATTTATAGAAATTGTTTTCTTGGATCTTGTTTATATATTTTTTTATAGATATATTTTCTTGGGATTTAAAGATCCTTAATAATTACTACTTTTAATGGTTTTAGGTTTTTATTAACGTTTCGGTCATTATTGTGACCTTCTTCAGAATGTGTGCTGAAAAACCGCTCTAATTAGTAACATTAGTTATAACAAAAACATACAATAGTATACCTGTGAACGAAAATATCTTGGGGAATGCACCCTCCCAGCCAAAGGTTAAAATTGACATATAGACACTGACACATCGGACGAAACAATTTAAAATAGACATTAAACAATTTCAAAATGACGTGCAGCATCAAAACTGCGTGTCTACTACACTACTGGGATCTTTATCGGTATAAAATTTGTGGTGAACAGAATTCCGTTTTTGTATTTTGTTTAAAAGTTGTTGCCTGAGAATAATGTTTTTATTGTTAAGATAGGGGGGGAACTGAATTTCTTTGGAATACTTTCTTTTTTAATTATTAGTGGTTATGTGAATATTTTTTTTTTAATTATTTTATTAGATTGTGATAAATTTTGCTTAGGTGTTTTGTGTCAGATTTTGAGTTTATGCTTTTTGGATTTTTTTGAATTTCGATCATTTCGAAAATCTCCCGTTTCTTTGTGTGGGTCTCAGTGCGTAGGACTTTTACATTTTCATAATTGAAGGTATGTTTTTTTTCTAGCATATGGTTGGTCAGGGCTGTTTTGTTTTTCTTGTCGTATTTGTGTCCGTTTAATCTGTTTTTTAAAAGTTGACTTGTTTGACCTATATAGACGCACTCACAGTTATCACAAGGTATTTGATATACGACATTGCTTTTCATATTTTGCGGTATTTTTGATTTTAAGCAACTGAAACAACTTTTTAAAAGATTGTAGCTTTTGTGCGCGACTGTAACATTATGACCTTTGAAAGTATTGTTTATTTTTTCGGACAAGCCATTAATATAAGGCAATGAAAGATATGACGTATTTCTTGTTTTTTGTTTGGGTTGGTTATGGTTATAGAAAATATGTATGCGTTGTTTAAAAATGGAATTTATTAGATTCTCGGGGTAGTTGTTTAGCTTAAGGGCTTGTTTTGCTTTCTTTATTGCGTTTTCTCTATATTCAGGGCTTGAGAGTTTTATTGCCCGGTCGGCCAAGCCGATAACTACTGATTTTTTTTGTGATATTGGGTGCTGGGAATTGTAGTTGACATATCTGGAAGACCAAGTTTCTTTAGTGTACCATTCCGTTTTTATGTCGCTCTTGTTATGGTGGAGTGTAAGGTCCAAAAAGCTTATTTTATTATCTTGTTCTTTTTCTATGGTAAACTGGAGTTTGCTGTGGTAACTGTTGAAATGATTTAACGTGTCTTGTATTTTGTTTGTTGGTATAGCTGTGATGCAGTCGTCAACATATCGATAGAAAAACGGTATGTGAAAGTCAAGATTTTTTATTATATTTTCTTCAAGGTCTTCCATTACAAGTTGTGCAATGACGCTTGAGATAGATGCTCCCATGGCACAACCTTCTATTTGTTTAAAAATATTGTTGTTATAAATAAAGTAGGTTGAGTTTAGTGTCAAATTAACCTTTGGCTGGGAGGGTGCATTCCCCAAGATATTTTCGTTCACAGGTATACTATTGTATGTTTTTGTTATAACTAATGTTACTAATTAGAGCGGTTTTTCAGCACACATTCTGAAGAAGGTCACAATAATGACCGAAACGTTAATAAAAGCCTAAAACCATTAAAAGTAGTAATTATTAAGGATCTTTAAATCCCAAGAAAATATATCTATAAAAATATATATATATATATATATATATATATATATATATATATATATATATATATATATATATATATATATAAATATTAAATAGAGTATGTGATGTTAGGGACCTCGGAGTGAATTTCGACACCGCGCTGGGTTTTGCCCCGCACATGACCAGGATTGTGTTAAAATAATTACAAATGTTGAGTTTTGTTAAAAGGTGTGCTGCTGATTTTCGGGATTTAGGAACAATTTTAGTCGTCTTTTGTACTGTAGCCTAGTGAGACCTCATTTACAATATTTCTCCGCGTATGTTCACCTTATTATAATATACATAAAAATAAAATTGAACAAGTTCAGCACAAGCACATTTAAAGCTAATGTACTAGATCCGAATTATGATGACTTGGAGTCAGAACTAAACTTAGACCAACTAGTCTAGGTGTAAACTTCGTAATATTAAAATTATATATAAAATAATTAATAATCTTGTCTCATCTTCGGATCCCCTTGGAGCGGTGTCTTTTTATGTCCTCCCCAGAGTGACACGATCAAATTATGGGTATAACTATTTTGTTTTTCAGACTTGTGAACTAGCGAACACTTTTTAACGCGGCTGGACTTTATTTCGAGCACCTACCGAGGATTTATAAAATCCTTAAAACATTGTAATTTTGTTGATGGGATACACTAGTCGAAATGTTGATTTGAGTGCTTGTTATATTGTTAATAATACTAAAATTTAATTTGTTATTTTCTTTATTACATGTGTTATTCTGAAAATTATTGTAAATTCAAAACATTGTTACATTTCTTTCATTGAAAATAGGCCTGTCTAATAGACAAAGAAATAAATTACGCTAACACGCAGCTTGCGTTGATTTCATAAAATAAAATGGATCGCTGACATTTAAGAAGAAAAGTGTCGCCAGTATGCTCGGCGCCATGTTGAGTGCAAAGACTTATGGCAACACTGAATTTCATTGTCACCAATGCATTGGAAAATAAAAATTCCAGGCGGGATATTTAAAATACAATTTTTTTATTGGTGTAAATAGACTGGAGTTTTTTTATAATTTTTGCTCAGGTTTGTTCTTTAGTACTACAGTGAGGCACAAGCACAACTTGACAAAAATTGTTGTGATTGTTGATAATTGGTAATTATAAAAAAAATCAACTGACAGCTGACAAAGTTCATGCAAAAGCAATGTTGCCAACCACTAAAAAAAACAGAAATTTCATTATCACAACTCCTTGCACCTAATATGACGGCGCCCATAGTGGCGACAGTTTTGAAATGACAACTCTATTTGCATTAGCAGTCTATTTTATTTTAAGACCTTTATGGATTGTTGATAACAAAACAACTGACAACAGTGACAACTGACAAAATTCATGCTAGAACAATGTTGCCAACCACTGAAAAAACAGAAATTTCATTGTTACCACAACTCTGTGCACCCAACATGGCGGCGTCCATAGTGGCGACACTTTTGAAATGACAGCTCTACTGGCATTAGCAGTCTATTTTATTTTAAGACGTTAGTGTCAATTTTGACTTATTTGAAATTTAATGCCAAATTTGAACGGTACTGTTCCCTAATCATTTTTATTGTAAATTTTTCTTTACACCCACCAAAATACCAGAAAAATCCTGGAAGGATTTTAATTGAAATACAGAGAATTTCCCTGCATTTTGTATCCTCGTTTCTCATTGCTCCCGTTAATCCAAGATAATTGCTTTTAGGTTATCGTTTCTAGATATAGGAACTGAATAAATTGTTTCGGATTTAAGTATTATCTAGTCGAAGTTATAATGGAAATGTATGCAAATAATTGCTAAATTATGGTGAAATTAATAAAGGAGACCTAATTGCTTTGATTAATTTTTAGCATTGTTATCGTAGGAACCAGGATCGTTTCTCTTCAGTAATTATACACGACTTTACTTTGTTGAAATTATACTTTAACTAAAGTTAAGTGAAACCGCAAAAAAAAAGGTAACGAAGCCGACACCTTTGACGCAGCTGTGCCGATAAGGTCCAGCCATAGGCGTCCCAAAATATTATAACCAATTTAAGATGGGACACAATAGAAAGTTTAACATTTTAACCAAATATTATTTATAGGTATATCAAAACCTAACTGAATCTGCAAAAACGATGTTTTACCATAGAAATAATTGTATTCATGGGCGTACCGTCGACCGATAATTAAGACTTTAAATTAATGGCATAAATATGTTGTTATTTTTATGATCGTTTTGTAGTAAGTGTAACTATATTATATTGTAACTATATCTATTGTCATGATCGAGATCAGCTATTCAACTGAGAACCAAGGACACACATAATGGCTCGGATGCGTTCCCGAGAATCTTGAAATTATTGGAGTTTCTTACGTGACCATGGCCATCGTAATACTGTCTAATTTTTTTTTTTTGGGTAAGGGGAGGTTCCTCTTGAACACGGTGCATTTAAACTGCAATTTTGAGTTTCATCTACCCAACCGTACTGAACAACATCATGAGTATCAAACCATGTCTCATCTAGATACACTATATACCTATTTGATTCCCGGTGTTCTTTTATTTTACGCAAATATTCTTGACGATGTTCAACAAGACGGCGCGATTCCATTATAACCATCCGATTATCAATTTTTTTGTGTTTAAATCCGCAATCTAATAAAATTCCTCGAAGAGTTTCCAATGACTGGTAATTGTAATCAGGGTAATCGCGTAACTTATCCCGGATCATTTCTAATGTTGGCACCGTATTTTCCTTATATAGATTGTACACAATTCGTCTAATGACATCTTTTGCTGCATCGTCAACTTTCTGAAACTTTTTTCTTTCGCTTTACCGAATGATCTGTAACATCTCTTGTTTTAATTACGCGATAAATTGTAGATATCGAAAGTTCTGTTAATTCGTTAACTCTTTTTATAATGGCTTTATCTGACTGTGCCGGATTTTCTTTTTTTAAACAGCCGTAAATATTTAGAATTATTCGTTGACTTTGAACATGTAAATCCTTATTAAACTCCGGATATGTTTCGACTGGCGATGCCACGGTCGGTACCGAAGGTAATTCAACATGTAATAATTCGCTTTCATCTACCTCAAAAGGTCGTCAAAAAGCCATTATTATAATAAAAGTTCACTTACATAAACCAAGTAAAAACACTTATAATACGCACTTCACTGATCAAAACCTAAAACTTAACTGTTTCACATAAATCATGTTCTAAACGAGCATCTGTCTAGACGTAACGTCTTAATTAGAATAAAATGACTCCGTCCTCTGCATGCGCCAATATAATATTACCCTTAGTGGAAAAGAGACAAAACGAATCGTCGCTGCAGGTGTCCCTTCACGAGACAGGCAGCTGCTGTTTGCATTATATACCGAAGTTATAACTAACAAATCTGAATGAAATGTGGGATACTTGCTATTGGGAATCGAGCGAGCCCGGTATAAGCGGCAGGCCTTTGTCTGGCTTTTTATACCACTTAAATCTTAATAATTTAGATTTATGAGATTCAGGTAACTCTGGCAAAACTATACGGTTATATGTATAAATAAATACTTTTATGCCTGTCCATAGCTTGTATCGGCTAGAATCTCATAATAAAGATATTATCAGACTGTGATTAAGTACCACAAGGACGTTCAGTATGGTACTAGCCCAGATAATATCTGGGGTACTAGTATCATAATGAAGTTCAAAAAACACTAGTACAATGACGAAGTTCAAAAAGTACTAGTAGGTACCATAATGAAAAAACATGGCAATTTGTCAACAATTTATTGTTTCGTTTTCAAGAAAACTGTAAAGTAGCTGACTGACTATTTTATAATAAACAATTTTAATATTAATTAGTTTAAAGTTTTTTAATAATATAGGTAATGCCTGCCTGCAGTTAAAGTTTCGTATGTAATTCGGATCATAAACAGTCATTATGATCCTTTTTACATAAGTAAGCTTACGAGTATTCGTTCGGATTCACTAAGAAGATTTAAGATTTAGTACTGGTTTAAATTAAGATCTTATAGTTGATCAGTTTTTTTTGACAGATTTTCGTCCTGTTGTTCTTAATAAGGCGCCATTAAAAACTTATAATTTATGATTTGATGATGATTTTCATCTTGGACGAGTTGCTATAATAAAATTAGTTCTGTTATTGTCGAAAGTACGTACTAAAATTGCCTTTTTCTTGATTAATTTGCGAAAAAGCTCAGAAATAAATTCATAGTATAAAACTTAGTTGTCTTATTCTTACACTTGTCAGTTTAAAACTTTTGGTTGTCCAATTAGACCGGACTAGCTTTGGAGAAACTGGCTGTTCATGTTTTGAACTGACAAGTGTAAAAAGAGGCAACTAACTATGAATTTATCTCTGAATTATTTTACTACTTTATAAAGGAAAGGTAATTTATAGGACTAAATTTATTTTAATAACTTCCAAAATAAAAATTATTTGGAAATCAAGCAAATCGATAAAATATTAGAATAACTCACAAGATCTAAAGACGATTTATTGACCGTGACAGAACGAAAACTTGTCAAACCCTTACTGATCAACTAGAAAATATTATTTTAAAAAAGTACTAAATCTTCCCTTTTGATGAATCGCGGAGAAAAAGATATTAATAAAAAAACGTAAATAGAGCAATCTTATACAAATTAGTCTTTCTGGGGTTTGGTCATGTTTGCCCAGTCTTTCTGTCTTCTTTATCGAGATTTTCAAAATCAGTAAAATCTGATATACGGGGTGTTATGAAATTTACTACATATATTGAAACCTGTAAATCCTGGTATGAATTCAGATAGGGGCAAATAGCCATAAATGGCGCTTCACGATAATAAGCTAGATATCGCCCAAAAAAAAAAAAAATTATAACCACTTCGCACCACTGATAAACACATGGCCGTATAAAACAGTGAGCTAGGTTATTGTGTTGTCTAGTCTCTTAACAATAATTATATGTAACAATTTTGAAGAAATAATATTTGTGTTGCCTTTAATGAAAGAAATCCTGCTAACTCTTCCAAATTCTCAATTTGAAAAATTTAAAATACTATAATTCAAATAAAACAATCCAGAGAACAGTTATCCAAACCAAGAGTAAAATAATATCCCTCAATTAAACACCTAAAACTGTGTTGCGCAACACTCAGCGCGTACGATATTTTGTTAGTACTAAAAGCACTATTAAAGGGTTCAAAACCATTTTTTCACTAATTTATAAACAAAAAGCAAAAATTTACGCGGTCTTATTCATCTTATTAATACGCATCCATGATACTAACTCACTTCTGTCACCTGAATAGTTGACGGTATGTGTTCAGTGGACTAGTTAGGTGGAGGCCTTTTACATTTTGTATTTAACAGAATAATGATTTTTTGACAAAATTTCCTACTGTGATCAAAGAATTTTGGATATAAGTTTATAATACTGTGTAAGTGTACTTAATTAGTGTGATAAAATAGTACGTCAATTGTGTGAAGGTCTAGTGCGACTCTAGATTTTCCAAAAAAATTATTTTAAATTTTTTTTTTTTCGGAAAATCCTCGTCTTGTGACAAAATTTTACTAGACCACGCTCAATGTACCATCATCCCCTTCCTTCATTTTACTATCAATTTACTTTTATCGCCTGCATTCCCACAAATAAATTATCCGCCAAAGTTCTATTACTTCCTTTCCACCAGCGTAAATAAGCATAAAATCGTAACAATTTATCCAGCAAGCGCCTCTACACCTCAAAATCTACAAATCAGCGCTTAAAAGCAATATTTGCGGTTGAAAGTAGATTCTGTGGTTGTACAAACAGAAACTATAATAATGCCTGTAATTACTAAGGGAATTATATGGAAATTTGAAACTGATTGAACTGAAACCCTTTACCTTTGGGGATCGCGAGAGGGGAATCGGGGCCAAATTAAAATAGAAACTTTCGGGAAACTAAGTTTTCAGACAAAACGCAAAGCACATCACAATTTAAATTTGTTACTTGGTATAGTGGTTTTAAAATACACCGATTGATAAAGTCGATTTATTATTTTAAGAAGAAATAGATATACAGGGTGTCTGGAAAAGGTCTGTACAAAATGCTACCACGGATTCGTAAGACTAAAATTAGGCG
Source organism: Philopedon plagiatum (assembly GCA_963971165.1). NCBI lineage: Eukaryota > Metazoa > Arthropoda > Insecta > Coleoptera > Curculionidae > Philopedon > Philopedon plagiatum. The sequence continues at coordinate 13,371,936 of OZ020192.1, forward strand.
ATTTAACCCAACTTACCTATATCCAAAAGTGTTTCGTTAGGGAGATACAGAGCCCCAAAGTGGTACTTAACGATTTACTTTTTTGGCTCTAACTTTTGAACCGACTTGTATAATTTAATGAAATTTTAATATTTTATGTTGGCCATAAAGACTCATAAAACCATACTACAGTAGATGTTTGACATCGTCAGGGAAGTCAGGAACGGACTTGCCACCACACTCGTTGGGCCAAATTTTTGACAGGTATCATTTTACAGAGCTCAATACTGATTGTTTAAATACTTTGGTCATTCCTCTTTAAAAAAGGTACTCGACATTTGTTTCGATAAAATTAGCCGTTTTCGAAAAAATTAAGGTTTTGTATAACACGTTATTGAAATAATACTACAATACTACAATAAAACACCAGTCGTTTTTATTTCGTTAACAATGTGTTATTGACAGGTAAAAGTTAAATCATAAAAAGTACTTAAAACTGAATCTTTTTGATATTTCAGAAATCGTTTAAACAGAAAAATGTTAAAAATGTGAAAGCTCTCCTTCTTCTTGCTTACTTGAGCAGATTTTCGAAGTGGGCGCCCTGTACCTCTATACATTTTCTTATCCGACGGATGTTTTGTTGTTGTACTTGAAACAACATTCCAGGATTGTCTCGAATTTCGTTGCAATGGTGTTATTCTTTCTATCAGGTTTTCCTGGTGTGAACTGGCGTTGAATATACAAGCCTTTTTAAATTTTCCCACAAGAAGAAATCTAAAGGAGTCATGTCGGGCGACCTCGGTGGCCATACAATAGGCCCACCTCGACCTATCCATCTATCACCAAAAGTATTTGATAAGTGCTGACGAACTAAATTGCTAAAATGGTGCAGTGCACCGTCGTGCATAAACCACATCTGATTTCTAATTTCTAAGGGCACATTTTCTAATAAACCGTTTAAGTTTTGTTGCAAGGATTCCAAATAGATGGCACCATTTAATCTGTCTTCAATAAAGAACGGTCCAATGAGATGATTCCCAATAATCCCCGCCCACACGTTAACCATAAATCTTTGTTGATGCTTTGTCTGTTCTATTGCATGGGGATTTTCTTCATGCCAGATATGCAAATTATGGCAATTTATTACACCGTCTCGGGTGAAACCGGCTTCGTCCGTGAACAAAACAATACTAGTAAAATTTGGATTTTGCCTAAATCGTTGAGAAAACCAATTTGCGTAATTGACTCTTGCAGGATAATCAGCGGGAGACATGGCATGTACCTTTTGGACGTGATACGGATGTAGCAGTTGTTCTCGAAGGGTCTCATGAACAACCCACTTTGTCGCATGAACTTGAACCTACAACTTTCTTACACTATTAGAGGGATTTTCAGCAATCTCATCCAGAATTTCCTCCTCTAACTGAGAGTGTCTTGCTCTTCTTGGAGGCCCTTCTCCACCACGGCGCGGCAAAAAACTTCCTAAAATGGATTAGCAAAAGATTCGCTATTTTTAGCATTTTTTTATTTCACTTGACTTTTTACCTGTTTCTCTTAAGCTACGATCCACCCTTGCAAAAGTTCTTCGGTGCGGTAAACGTCGATTTGGAAATGTACCAGAATAAATTCTTCTTGCCTCCACACAATTGCCAAGTGCTTGTCCATAAATTAGATGCATGTCAGCATATTCGCTATAGGAATAATGCTCCATTACTTAATTCTTGTATAATCAGTCAGACTTGAAAAGTGTTGTCAATAACACATTGTTAACGAAATAAAAACGAGTGGTGTTTTATTCTAGTATTTCGATAAAATTATTTCAATAACGTGTTATACAAAAACTTAATTTTTTCAAAAACGGCTAATTTTATCGAAACAAATGTAGAGTACCTTTTTCAAAGAGGAATGACCAAAGTATTTAAAAAGTCAGTTTTCAGCTCTGTAAAATGATACCTGTAAAAAATTTGGCCTAAAGAGTGTGGTGGCAAGTCCTTTCCTGACTTCCCTGACGATGTCAAACATCTACTGTAGTATGGCTTTATGCGTCTTTATGGCCAACATAAAATATTAAAATTCCATTAAATTATACAAGTCGGTTCAAAAGTTAGAGCCAAAAAAGTAAATCGTTAAGCACCCCTTTGGGGCTCTGTATCTCCCTAACGAAACACTTTTGGATATAGGTAAGTTGAGTTAAATCGTCTTATTTTAGTCTCACGAATACGTGGTAGCATTTTGTGCAGACCTTTTCCAGGCACCCTGTAGAATAGCTATTTACCCAAAAAGTGCGGAAAGTGATACTTTCCCTCACGCGACTGCGGTTGACCGAACGATGCGAAGTGGAGTTCGGTCAGCAACCGAGTGCGGAAAAGACACTTTCCGCACGTGTTGGGTACAATATTTTTTCTACAAGCCTGAGTAAAATTATCTAGTTTTGGTATTTTTTTAAAAATATTTTATTTTAGCATAGATGTCAAAGTTAAAATACAATTCAAAATTCAAACTCATATTATTTTCATTTATTATTAACAATATTTATGGTAAAAAAACAATAATTACACTTTATATTTCCTTATATCCAAATTAGGATTTAATTTTTTTTGTACACCATTTACTAAAATTGTTTCCAATTCTTTGACATAACGGTATTTCGATTTTGTTGGTAAGTTCGACGTTCACATTCTTGGCTCTTTCGAGAATATCTTCCGGTACTCCATAAATCATATTTTCTTTAATTTCTTCCTCGACCTTCGTTTTCTATTCAAAAATTGGATAAAGGTCGAATAACCTTTGTATTTTCACTTTGACGTCTATACTGACAATGTGACAATCAACAAATCGGTAAACAACGCAAACTTAATCACAGAAAAAGCTGCTATGCTATTTTCAATAATAGTACTGTTTTTGACCACTGTCACATAGTTATATTAAAGTTAATATTGTCTCAACAAAACATTGAAATAATCAAAAAAAAAATATTGCCTTAAATATAGACTTATTATTGAACATCCAAAGTATACCTACTTCTTTGAAAACTATATTACCATTATTTCAATGACCAAAATACTTTTGGAATCCAATTTTATAATTTTCCTTGAAGTGTAGAATTGTTAGAGCCAAAATATTAAACTATTTGATTGGAATGCTTAAATATAATTGGGCGAAAAATAGCTATTTGTAGGCAGTGTGATTCAAATTACAATATATTTTATTAAACGAACAAGAACTACGGTGCAAATAAAAAATGTAAAAATTAAGTCAATAATCCTTATATCATTTCAATTAAAATAAACACTCCTTTAAAACATATAAGGTATTGGAGAAATAATAAAAAAATATTAATTCAATGGGTCCTATCGTTGGCTGAAATATTATTTGTCTTGCTCGCGGACATAGTTGGAGGGGTTAGGATTTTTCTTTGTCCGTTGAATAGTCGTACGCCAAAAATAATAGATCTTTTGCAAGACTGGAGAATGGAGCAACTTATTTCAGTGTTTTATGGTAAGTAAAACAAATCTAAAAGCTTTGCAATAATAAGTGTGTTTTTTTATTTGTAATTCTCCCTTGGCTAGTCTGTTAACTCAGCTGATACGTATTGTTAAAAAACTATTAACATTAAAAAATATGATCGCAAGTTTATTGTTGAATTTGTATTTTTTAGACATGGTTTCCACCAAATCTAGCTGTAAATTTAGGAGATTCGAATGTATTGTCAGATTTGTTCCATTTAGCATCCTGTACCCATACAAGCCAAAGGAGATAGTTTTACAAAGAAGCATATCCTATATTTGGAGTGAAATAATATAAAAAGTTTACGATGTTCGCGTCAGTGTGGTGTAATAAAATGTGATTTTTATACTTAAATGTTTACAGAATGTCTAAACAATGTATGTTTAATAATACTAAATAAAAATTATTTTTAAATAATAAAGCGTGTTTCATTTGTCATAAGAATAACTGATGTAATAGAAATTCTTCATTATATTAAATAAAAATAATTGTTCTTCAAAACACGAATATGAGTGAATTTAAACATGAATGTTTTCTTTCTATTGGAAACATTAAATTAACTAATGTTGTAATTGAAACAATAATAGCTATTTTGCATCAAATGAGGTGCATATTCTTACAAATAAACTTCTGGTGTACCCAGTGATAGTTTGCATTGAATTCAGACAGGGTATTACTGGCATCAAATAATTGTTATATTTGAACGATCTATTAAAAACCAATGAAACCTTATATTTCAAGCAATCTTATAACCTTTTGGTTAACAATGATAAACTAATCATTGAAATAAACCGAATTTGTACTGTGCAATACGGAATAGAATGTGTCATTGAGTGAATGGGTATCCAGTTCGATATATTACAGTGTTTTTTCTTTGTATAAGTAGAAAGGGCCTATAATTATTTGCTGGATTCATAATTTGTAGATGGTTATTTTTTGGGTATTTCCCACCAATGTTTTACTAAATATGTTAAATTGGACCTCTTCGGTCTGGGTCCAGGGGCGTTAATTAGCACACAAAATCTAATTAATATATTAATAATTGTCCTGACGCGAGCAGAAAAAAATTCGTTTGCAAATTTTTATTGTTTATATTTTTTTCAAAACAACATCTATTTTGAAAATACATTTTTTTAAAATATTTTTTTGAAAGTACAGGATAATTGAGTATTTTTTAACAAATAGATAACTTTTTATTTAAAGGAAAAGATAAAGATTTAAAGTAGAAAAATTTAAATTTTGCACAAGAACCATAGGAGACGTAACTGAGAACAACAATTGAACATTAAATAAGGGAGTTTTGAACTTACCTTAAGTTTTTTCAGAGGCCCTTAAAGTGTTATATAAGCCTTAACACCAGTAAATACAAAATAGTATATAATGAAAATGCACCGAGTCATAAGGTTTAACAAATTTCCCACAAACGTTGATTCAACAATTTAATCACTTTGTATTGTACTTTAAAATAATTAAAATAAACTTGTTTATTATTTGTTTATTTATTTAATTAAGCATCCATTTCCATTTTCGCCGAAATCCTGCCGCCAATTATTTACACTGTTCTCTGTTTATAAATTTACAGAATCTCACAGCGGACGACCACAACATTTTAATCTGTTTCGCAAATTGCTCTACCACGTTATATTAAATGGTGAATCGTGAAAATTTACTTTTCAGTGTATAAAAAGTGAAATATGCCTTGCTTATTTTTAAGGCTCCGGACTTTCAAAATAAAATACAGAACCTGTATGGGTTCATTGCTATGTATAACAAATGATAACGTCTTGATAACAATTTTTTCAAAATGGTCACCATTGACCTCAATACATTTCGTTGTACGCTTTACAAAAATCTGATTTGATACAAAAAATCCCTATCATTTGAACTCTGCTTTTGACTAGTTAAGTGATTACGGTTGATCTGCCGGAGTGGTTGGTTATTTTTGTTTTCTTTGTATTTAGGCCAGTGCCTTCGGCAGACGGTTTTGTTCAATTCTGAATATATTCTTGCCATTGGGCATATCGTACCAACGATCATATTCTGCTTTCCAGTAACGATTGGGTCTTAAAAATAATCTGTTAGTTTTAATATCTTTATTCAAATATCTTTTTGATAGTAATTTGTTAAATAATCTTCAGTTGTATAATTAATTATTAAGTTTTTGAAAACAAAAGGTTTTATTCGTCTTTCTCCAGATGATTTATTTGGGAACGTAACTTTTTTGCATGAACTCTTCAGTTGTACCAATGCGAGAAAGTTAACAAATTAAAAGAAAATTATTTAATTGACACGTGCTCTGTTAAAGCACCTGTCGGCAAACGTGCTCAATAAATCTTCTAAGGTTGGAAATGAAATACAATTGGAAACTGCTACAATTAGCGGGTAACTTTAAAGGGATTGAGTTAGGGTAAAGTAAAGTAAAACTCTTTTCTGTAGTTAAAATAACTTAATTTTGTTTGCGGCGATTTTCATTAAAATATCCTGCACATCATGGATCTATTATAATATGGATTCGATATCCGTATACTGTGAGCGTATCGAACGTGAAGCCTTATATAATATAAATATTTTGTTGTTTGTTATTCTCTTGAGAGAGCAGTTTACGAACTACGAACATAGACAAGACTACGAATTACTACGTAATTGAATCAAGAATGGTAGTAGAAAGAGATAAAATAGCATTGGAGTGTTGGAGCTCAGAAGTGTTGTTGTCTGCTGGGTGCTTAGGAAAAACGTCTGCGAACGCTCGGTTACACGTACGTCTTTGTCTAATGAACTAGAAAAGAAAAAGTGCGACGTATAGATTTAATCTGATTTATAAATGACTCGGAGCGACTTTAAATAAACACCTTTAGAAATAACATAACCTATAAATAATAAAACGTTTTTAACTTAAATTTATTACTATTTAGCAGAAAAATACAATATTTTGGGGCTTTTATTACTTTTAGTAAATCTTGTGATGCTTCTAACGTATTTTTGTACAAAAATACAAGGTAAAATAAGATGTGGCCAATGTTTACAAATTGTGTTTACAGTGTCGTTTAGAATGGTTTGTTTTGGCTTCAAAGAATGTGAAATCATCCCGTATCCAGTCCTAATAAATCCATGCTGCACATAAAGCATTTTTATAAAACTTCGCACTTATATTTAATACGTGACAAACTATGTTCATACATTCGCTTCAAAATGTTTTATTACAGACCGCATCTAGAAACGGTTATAAGACAGCTTAACAATCAGTTTGATAAATTAATTGATACAGATAAAGTAAGAATCAAGCACAAAAAGCCACAAGCGTCCTAGGCATCATGCGTGCTTTGTCTCGTTTTATAATATTCCTGGCTCAGTTGCTGGAATTCAATATACCAGTGGCGTAGTCTCTTTAACAAGGCCTTTTTAATTAGATAATTATTGGATCAAAAAATAATTGCAAAAATTAAAACTAATGATTCAATGATTGTGTGGATTTATTATTCATTACTTTATATGTAAAGCAGCCTCCATAAAGTTCACGTCATATGGAAAAAAAATTAATTTCCTATTTTTAGGAAAATTTTGGGTATCCTTGATAAAAGTTCTTGCACGCATAAAAAACGTTTTTCACGTTATCACAGTTCAAATCAAATATGCAGAATGTCAAAAAATAAAAAGAATATGATTCGTCTAAACCAAATATATTCAAACGAATAGTTTTAAAACAAAAACTTTATTTGTAGGAAGAATAGTTTGGACAAAATTAAATAGAACATTGAAAAAACCGGATCTGATTGGTTTTTGCGAAATTTTCACCTAATTTTGTCATAAACTATATTTTCTATAGCTTTTGTTTTAGGTTGTTCAAGAAATTTTCATTTTGAATGTTGTTGCTATAATGAACTTTAAATTTTAATAACGCCAGAAACGTATTTTATACATTAGGAAACTTTTATATCAAAAATAGAATTTTCTGGGAAATCAGAAATAAAAAGGTTTACTATTATAGTGCCAGCTTTATGTATGGCACTGAATAAACTAGACTATTTTATCATATTACCTTACATATATTCGTATACTTTAACAGGCACGTTTGATATTTAGTGCAAAGTTGACAAATATGTATATGTACAAATTTTGTTTAAATATCACCATAACTTTATAAATATAAGCATCTTATAAATCGAAATACAAAAATTACTATTAGCTATCTGAATAAAGTTGCGAACATACCAGTTCGTCCTCTGATGCTCTGTCATCACACTACAATCTGACAATATTCTACGTTCGGCAACATCGGAGAGGCACTCGCAATGCGTCTCTTAGCATATTGATGGGACGGATTTTAATTCCATTCTGATCTTACGAGAATATGCTCACTTGCTTTCGGACTATCACAGAAGTTGTCGATTCATATACGTTTGTATGTAGCTCCCCTAGGATAAGCTTTACGTCAATATGTAGATTGACACTTATTTTTGCAAATCTCCTGACGTCACACTGTGGTCTAGAAAGCATATTTAGGGCGAAAAAAGGTATAAATAAAATACTGCAATCAGCATCAATCAAATCGTTTATGGGAATTGTAACATCCGTAAGCAACTGCTGGTAACAAAAGAATTTACAGGAAAAGGATAGAGCCATAATAATAGGTCCATAAAGTCCGAGCGCACAGGTAGTTGCCCTATTTTATTATTACCAGTAACTGTTCGTTGCTTCCAGTAAACAGTCCATATTCCTAAGTCAAAAGCGATATAATTCTTTCTCCATAGCTAGTGATGCGGAAGGTTAATACAATAGTTTCGCTATACCAATTATATTATTGTATTATAAATGTATTAAAACGTATTTGTTTTTAAAAGAGAGAGTTTTATGAGTTTTTTTTTAATATTTAATTTGTGTAGAGTTTAGGAAAATTACAGGTTGGGTTTGATTTTATTGCAGCTATTAGATTTATTTAATTATGAATAACATATTAGTGTAGATAATGAAACAAAAAAAAAAGGAAATTGCGGTTCTGGCCCGGCTTTGGTTGGGTTGGCTATAATAATAAAATAAAAAATACAAAAAACTGAAGACCGAAAAAATCTAAAAAAACTCCAACTAATTCTTTTGCCATCAGCTCGAATTAAATCATTTGTACCATAAAATACAAAATTAACAAGAATGTAGTAAATTGTTCCAAATAATACAATGTCCTTTGTTTGTTAATTATTAAGCAATGCATTAGCAGTAAGTAATTTTATAGGGAAAGAAAAAAATATTATCTTGTATGTTCTGTTTAGATATGTAATTTTCAAATGTAGGTCAACTTATCACTGTTTCATATTGTAGCCCTGACGAAGATAAACATTATCGAAAGCATGGAGTAGCTTAAAAGCGTTTCATTCTAATATAAGCCCTCACTAGGACCGATACCCCAAGACAAAAAGGTCTTTTTATTTTAATTGTTGTAAATTTTATAATGCCATAGACGTGGGCATAAAAGTAGCACCTAATATAGACTTAAAAAATTGCTGTTACAAAAAAAATTGTTATAGCGAATTATTTTTGTAAATAGTCTTACTATGACGTTTTGTCCAATTATTGTGATGTACTTGATTGCTTCTCAATTGGAGAAATAAATGACATTATTATTATTAATAAATTATGCCGAGAGTATAAACATTTCTTAGTGAAACTATTCTAGTACTTGTCTTCAAAATAATATTTTTGGGGTTGTAATGACTTCTTTAAACGATTTATGTAATAAAAAAATAGACGCATGTTCCTTATTTCGGAATTATCGTAAAGCACATATACCCCGATTTAAAATTATCAAAACTATAAAATTCTGGTTTAGGGAAAAAGCCCTTCACGTCATCTTTATGTGCCTTGTCTTATTTATAACACAAATGCTTACGACATGGTTGAGCCCAAACATCCTCTGTTACTCATTTTACCCAACTTCGTAACACCACAATTAATTTAATTTAGACCAATAATTACCTTAACATTGTCCCTACACTAATTGTGTTTTTCAGGTGAGTGGAACGTTACACAACACGGGTCAATCCCTCGTGTTCCGCGTAGACAAAGACACAAAGCAGCACGTTAACATTTCTGGCGGCCCTTTGGCTTATCGATACCAGTTCGAGGAAATTTACATTCACTACGGCACGGACAATCAGCAGGGCTCCGAGCACCACATCCAGGGATATTCGTTTCCGGCGGAGGTAAGTGACGATTATTGTTCAGTTTCGACGTTTATTAGGGTAGTTTGTTTTGCTAATGTTTCTTTCTTAGAAGAGAGCTGTGCGGTGGCACAAACAGTGTTTGTTTGCTTAAAAAAAACATGTGTGTACCTACGTATGTAAGTAAATTAAAATTGCGGTGGTTCAAGTTTGGTTATCCACTTCCAGTTGAACTATTGAGTTAAAATTTGGTACCCAGAGTTATAAGTAAACAACACACTTTTACACAGGTTTGGGTTGGGTTTTTTAAAGTGCTTCGAGGCGAAATTTCGGAAACAATTTAAAATATTTTCGTGAAATTTTGGTGAGTTAACAGGGGGATATTTAAACATATTTTTGACATTCACCCCCTCTGCCAATTTTGAGGAACTTTGTAATTTTAAATGGGATGATGTACTTCTGTTTATAAAATTCAAATCTACGTAAAAAACTACGCATGTCTACAACATTTTTTTGATTTGATCTTTCGGTTACTAAATTTTGATTGAATTCAAAAAATAAATAAACTTTACCAATAAACCAAGTTCACTTATTCCAAAATTATTATTCGTTTCCATGGAAATGCGTTATTTCTACTTGTCAGTTGAGAATTTTGACGTTTTAACGATTATTTCTCATTTTATGGCTAGGTCCTCAGATTTGATCCCCCTTGGCTTTTTCTTGTGGGGTTTTATAAAGGACAAAGTGATGGCGACTTCACCTACAACTTTAGATGATGATATGAAAGACCGAATCCGCTTTGCCTGCATATTAGTGACACCTAAACTGTTACAGCGGGTGCGAAATTCATTTCGAAAAAGAGTCACAAAGTGTTTGAAAATTGAAGGGGAATATTTTAAACAAATAAGGAATATGCACATTTTTTTTTTATTGCATAAATCATTTAAGGAAGTCATTACAACCCCAAAAATGCTATTTTGAAGAAAATTACTGGGATAATTTAGCTAAAAAAAATTTTTACTTTTCGGAATAATTTATTACAGTTTCAAAAGCAGCCATTTGCTCACTCAAAAAAGTTACGTCACGCAGTGTTATGGGCAATCTACACTGAACGTGTTGGCGACTCAAATTAAGGTGACTTAAAAGGCGATACGGCAACACCGCCATAGTCGATACCTTCTACGCCCCTACCGGTCACTTCTGTAACTGTAGTTGACGTTTTGTCTTTATTTATTTAAAAAAATTTTAGACAGTTGAATTAAATAATAATTTTATTATTAGTTTAGACAATAATATTGTAGCTAAATAATTGGCTTTGGCAATAGTTTGGTATGAATCTGGACTATTACAACATTTTTAAAGTGAAGTTTTATAACCTGATTACCAGGATTACCTCAAGGACTGTCTTTATTCATCCAAGGTTATGTTATGGTTATGAGAATGAGAAAGGTTATGAGTATGAGCATAATAAGATTGTCATTTGGATATACTTAATAACTATAATAAGATTTAAATAAAACCTAAGAAAGTGCAAAATAAAGCGTTTAAATAAATTTTAATAGTTTTGCCTGATGTATTTTATGTAGCAAGTGTACCTAAAATCATCATCATGTATTTCATCAAAAAATCTATACGGTTGTAAAAAAAGCTTAAGCATCCATTGAAACATTTATGTGAATTTACTGGTTTATGGTTTAGGAATTTGTTTGTTCACCATCATATATCTATATAGTACATATAAACGCATGGATTGTGGACAAACAAATTTCTAAGCCATAAACCACTAAACCCTCAAAATGTCTCAATAGATGCCCGCTTTTTGGTCCATTTTTGTTACACGCCAGTGTTCGTCTATGTATTATTTAGTCTATGATACTATTGTGTTGTGTAAAGTGTGCATATAATTAAAATATATGTTTATAGAATAATTAGTAATTACTTACCAATTTCTTCTATTTACATAGTGATACATTGCATGTCTGCGTTACATTTTTAAAAACTAAATACCACTTTCCACAAACGATTCCACAAAAATAAACAAGGTTAGGGGTTAGGTAGGCAACTAGGCAAACGATGATGACTAAAGCTTTCCAAACGGGGGTAAATCCAGAGACGGCTCTAACCTATTCCGAAATAAAATCAGGATTCGATGTGCAAATAAAATACAAATATTTATATTTGCCCACATTGTGTTATTTAAAAGTGCGAGATAAGAAAATACCATACAGGGTGTCTAAAAAGTCTTAGCATGGGCAAATATCTTTACTATTAATAAAGATAGAGACACCAAATTTTAGTTGTATCTTATTGGTTAATAAATCTACTTTTTTATGCAATTTGACTTTTTCAACCCCCTTGGGGGGTTACGCTAGGGAGTTGAGATCAAAAATTTTGAATGCAAACCTATGCCGGGTGGCCTCTTCTTTTAAAAGTCATTAAACCGCAACATTTTACCGCAACTCCCGTATTTTAATGCATTTTTACATGGCAAGCCTATAAAAATTATAAATCGTAAATCGTATAATCAGGCGGGGCACAAGTCGACCATTAGTCGACTTCTTGTGCCATACAGTACCTACCAGTCTGCGCTGCTATTTTTTGTTTTATGGGGCACTTTTTTTCTAACTTTTTTCCAACTTTACTTCTTCATTTGTCGTTTTTATATTTTGTTTTTTGACATCTGCGCAGTAGACCCAAATGCGTACCACCCAATCAAACTAAGAGGGCTAGACATGCGCACGAAATTTCAGGAGATGTACTTTGGTGTCTACATTGAAACCTACCCACTTTCAAGAATATATCTCCAATAGTAAAACTACAACTACGTATTTAACATATTTGTACGATTTTATGACGTCTTACTTTTTTGAACATAACTATGTGACATTGTGACCAACCGTGCCAGCCTTACTAATCAGTTATATTACGCACTGACATATTTCCGGCATGGCCGCTTCTTCTTATTTATTCAAGCATTAGCCTTACCATAGTTATTGAGACTTTTGCGTCCTGTGAGAAATTCAAAATATTGTATGTCTCACGGAACCCTCTATGCGCGAGTCGAACTTGCACTCAACCGTTTTTTTTTATTTCATACAATCACGGCAACGCTCATCAATTAAATTATTTCTGTCAAATACCTACCGTATGTACTTATTTTCGGCATCGACGCCTCTGGTAACAGACCAACAGTGACTGCCTTACTAATTACGTTAAAAGTTGTTTAGACTGGCCACCATGAACTTCTTGGCAGTAATAAAGTCCGTTTTGGAACTCTGCCAAGAAGTAACATCTGAGAAAAGATCTTTAAAATGAGGTACCACACGGCATAGGGTTGCATTTAAAATTTTTGACCTCAACTCCCTAGCGTAATCCCCCAAGGGGATGGTAAAAGTCAAATTACATAAAAAAGTAGATTTATTAACCAATAAGATAAAACTAAAAGTTGGTCTCTCTATCTTAATTAATAGTAAAGATATTTGCCCATGCTAAGACTTTTCAGACACCCTGTATGGGATTTTCGTATTTCGCACTTTCAAATAACACAATGTGGGTAAATAAATATTTGTATTTTATTTTCACATCGAATCCTAATTTTATTTCCAACTAGGTTAGAGCCGTCTCTGGATTTACCTCCGTTTGCAAAGCTTTAATGATGACAGGGTCGGTTCGGTTATTCACGTGTCATTTTTTTAGCCACTGGCGTGTTCGATTGACAAAATCGGATTGATCCGGATCAGTTGACGAACTTTAAGGGAATGGCAGTGCAAAGAGATAAAATAGCATTGAAGTGACGTAAAGTGATCCTGATTGATCCAATTATTGTCAATCGAACACGCAGGTGTTTGCAGCGGTGGCAACGTTGCTTCTTCAGTGTGACGGTCGCTTTATCTGGTGTGGTTGGGTTTGATAAGTTTGATTTTGTTGTTTGTCTTCGATTATATCGTATTTTGTTAATAATCCTTTTTATTAAACAGTAGAAAATGTTAAAAAACTAACCTACAGATATTATATTATGCCAGTGTAAAAGAATTCTCCAGCTAATGACTTGGAAAACTTCATTTTCTCGTGTCCAAAAGAGGCGGTGCTGGAAGAAAGTATACGTAGGTACTGCAAAATTAATCAAAAATTTTACATAAAGCGGTATCTATAAAGGTCAGTATCGCCAAATTCAAGTAAGCATAAATATGTGACTGTAAATTTATTTTCATAGTATAATAAATAATAAGTATTGGTAACGAAATTCTGAAGGCAAAAAAGGAACCCTCTCTAAAGGGCATCAACATCCAGCAAATTATCCGATTTTCTTTGCACGCACTCCGTTTTGGTCATTTCTAAACAATTTTTTTAATCAAATAAAAGGTTTTCTATCAACTAAATGTACTAATCTTCGGGAAACAATCAAGAAAATGAATTAATACTGAAATTTACATTACACTAGGCATTATAAAACGTTTACGTCATAAAAAAAGTGACGTCACAAACAAAAGAAGTGCGTTTTACAAGTTCCGAAATTCGCGCGAAAATTTGCAGTTTTAAATCTTTTTTTTGCTAATAAAACCCAAAATAAATGGAAAACAACAACCGCCATAATCATTTAATTTATATAGAGAATACAATAAAAAATATTTCGGGTTGATTTGAATTTCATGCATATTCCCTATTCTCAAGCATGACAGACGATAAATGACGAAATTAAATGGTAAATATTTTTTTTTTATTTTATTATCTAATAAATCATAATTCCGTAACAAAAAGATCATGTGTAAAAAAAATGTATGCGTAAAAAAAAATTTACACGTACATTGTTTTTACGTAGATTCAAATTTTATAGACAAAAATACATCATCCCGTTTGAAATTATACAGTTCGAATTAGAGAGAGTGGGTAAATGTCAAAAATCTGTTTAAATATGTACCTCCATCACCCTATTAATTTCATAAAAATATGTTAAACCGTTTTCGAGATATCGCCTTGTAACACTTTAAGAAACTCACCCTGTATTACTATGTCGTAAGATGAATTCGAAGATAAGGGACGAATCTTGCAATTTAGGGTCTGATTCGATTCAAAGTCTAGATTTGGAGGGTCTTCGTAGGGGCAGATTAGGAAGTTTTATTAAAACTTAAAAATTTTAACTGGGAGTTTTCGGGTTAGCGGATTAATAATTTTTGGTCAATATACAGGGTATTACCCATCAAACTGATAAATCCTTAGATGGGGGAAAAATGGCGCTTCGCGATCATAAGCTAGATATTGCCCTTGAAGAAAGTTCCATATAAAAAACAGAGAGCTAGGTTATTTGTGTTTCCAAGTCTCACAACAATAATTTTATGTAATAAGTTTGAGGAATTAATATTTTTGTTACCTTTAAAGAAATAAACCCTATTAACTCTACCAAAATTGTCAATTTCAAAAAGTTAAAATACCATGGCACAAATAAAATAATCAAGAGAACAGCTGTTCAAACCAAGAATAAAATAATCTGGCTCCAATAAGCACCCAGAAATGGTGTGTTTTACTAACTCATATTGCACAACGCTAAGCGCGTATGATATTTTGTTAATACTGAAGGACCGAAAACTATTATCTTTCACTAATTAATCAACAAAAAGCAAAAATTTACACGGCATTATTCATCTCATAAATACTCATCCATATACTAACTTCACTTCTGTCGCCTGAATAGCTGACAGTACGTGTTTAGCGGAACACTGAGGTGGAGGCCGGACGCACGGTGGCGGTTTAAAAGGTCAACTACCTCTTCGCCCATTTTGTATTTAACAAAATAATTTTATTTTTTTGGACTAATTTTCCTACTGTAATCGAAGAATTTTGGTTATAATTTTACAATACGGTGTAATTGTGCTCAGTTAGTGTGATTAAATAGTAATTCTAGTAGTGCTACCACCGGGATGGATGTGTTACTAAATTATGTAGGTGCGACCAGCGTAATCAGTTTTGATTTTTTATTAAATGAAAAGACATATTTTTAGTTAAATAAGTCCATAAAATTAAAAATACATTGAATAAATTTCTGTTTTCACTACAGCTGCTTAAAAAAATTAGATGTTAAGGTAATATTTAAGTTTGGAAACGCCACGGCTGAAAATGTGCTACTTGTGGGAAAAAAGTATTGAGAATGTCTGTAAACACCCCAATTCTACTATATTAAACCCTTTTCATAATACCTTGTATATGATTTCAAGATGGCCATGCTAAAATAACTATATTAAAATTTTAAAAGACCAAAAATAATAAATAAATATGTATACACAGAAAGAACACTATCGCATATTGAATTGGATACCCATTCTCTCAATGACACAGTCTATTCCGTATTGCACATACAAATTCGGTTTATTGCAATGATTAGTTTATCATTGTTAACCAATAGGATATAAGATTGCTTGAAATATAAGGTTTCATTGGTTTTTAATGGATCGTTCAAATATAACAATTATTTGATGCCTGTAATACCCTGTTCTAAATTCAATGCAAACTATCATTGATTTCACTAGAAGTTTATTTGTAAGAAGATGCACCTCATTTAATGCAAAATAGCTATTATTGTTTCAATTACAACAGTAATTCATTTAATGCAACTTCCAAAGAAAATTTTTTTCTACGGATGCTATAAAATGTTCCACTTCTCTCATCGCTGCCATACGTTCAAAACGGAGAATTTCTCACGCAGTGGAAAACGTCCGCCATTATAGTGAGAAATAATTTCTCACTGTTATTATGATAACCCAAATCAGCCATGAATTGTTAGGTACCTATCAAATTAATACGGCACGTTTTCCATGTTGACAATGCAACGCCGACGAGTAGCGCGCAATATCTACTTAGGCCATAAAAACATTTACTGACGTTTCCATAACAACACAACCAAAACACTGCACAATTATTATTGCTGTCAACTTGCCAAACGGGAATAGTTTTTATTGTTCATTGTTATACTAAAACAGTTCAGATTTGTTAAATATTAATTACAATGGAATACGAAGATTAACGTCCAGATTCACTAAGAAGGTTTAAGATTTAGTACTGGTTTAAATTAAGATCTTCTAGTTGATCAGTTATGTTTTGACAAGTTTTTGTCCTGTCGTTGTTAATAAGACGTCATTAAAACCTTATGAATTATTCGAATATTTCAGCGATTTACTTGGTTTCCAAATGATTTTCATCTTGGAACGGGTTGCTAGAGTGAATTTAGTTCTATTATTGTCGAAAGTGCGTACTAAAATTGCCCTTTTCTTTATAAATTTGCGAAAAAGCTCAGAAATAAATTCACAGTATAAAATTTAGTCGTCTTATTCTTACAGTTGTCAGTTTAAAACTTTTGGTTGTCAAATTAGACCGGACTAGCGTTGGAGAATCTGGCTGTTAGAGTTTGGAAATACACCTCCAGATATTGTTCAAAAAGCTTCCGATGTTTTAACTACATAAAAACAACGCATCCGTAGAAAAAGTACTATGTACGACACGTGAGAAAACGACATATTTCTCACTTGTTGTACAATATACTATTGTTTAAATTCAATCATATTCGTGTTTTGCAGAACAATTACTCTTATTTAATGTAATGAAGAATTTCTATTACACCAATTATACTTATATTTCAGACAAATGAAACACGCTTTATTATTTTAAAATAATTTTTATTTAGTATTATTAAACGTACATTGTGTAGACATTCTGTAAACATTTAAATATAAAAAAACATTTTATAGGATCTGCTTCTTTGCAAAACTGTCTGCTTTTGCTTGTATGGGTACAGGTTGCAAGATGGAACTAATTTTGTTCATAACACTGCATTCGAATCTCCTAAATTTACAGCTAGATTTGATGGAAACCATGTCTAAAAAATATAAATTGAACAATAAACTTGCGATCATATTTAATGTTAATAATTTTTTTGACAATACGTATAGGCTGAGTAAACAGTCTTATAATAGACTAACGAAGAGAGATTTACAAATAAAAAAACAAACTTACTCAAATCGTTTAGTTTTGTTTTACTTACCATAAAACACTGAAATGAGTTGCCCAGTCCCAAAAATCTATTATTTCTGGCGTATAACGCAATAAACAAACAGGCTGCAAGCTTAAACGGCGATTGAACGAACAAATACCAACAGCACAATTTTAACCCCTCCCTCCGCGAGAAATTAAACTAATATTTCAGCCAACAATAGAACCCATTGAATTAATATTTGTCATTATTTCTCTCATACCTTACATATTTTAGAACAGTGTTTATTGTAATTGAAATGATATAAGGATAATTCACTTAATTTTTAGATTTTATTATTTAAACTGTAGCTCTTGTTCGTTTAATAAAATATATTTTAATTTAAACCACACCGCCCACAAATAACTATTTTTCACCCAGTTATATTTGAGCATTCTTGTTAAATAATTTAATGTTTTAGCCTAAACAATTCTATACTCTAAGGAATAATAGTAATTTATTGGTTTTCAATAGTATTTTTGTAATTGAAAAAATGGTAATATAGTTTTCAAAAAAGTAAGACTACTTTTGACCTCAAATAATAAGTCTATATTTAAAGAAATGTTTTTTTTTTGGTTACTTCGTTGATGTTTTGTTGAGACAATATTAACTTTAATATAACTAATGTGACAGTGGTCAAGAATTGAAAATAGCATAGCAGTATTGAAAATAGCATAGCAGTTTTTTCTGTGTAGAAAATTAAAAATGCAAATTTTATTTAAATGGTAATTTTAAATAAAATAAGTAGATATGGTTGTAAGAAAATACTATGGGTTGGATGGGACTGACGACTGCCTTTGTACTAAAATATCTTTGGTCGAACCAGCACTTTCGATCAACTGCCAATACAGGGTGTCTAAAATAGGTGATACCACTATTGCTATCTCCGAAATGGTAAGAGATACGAGGTCGGTTAAATTAGAGAAAATGTGCCATTTCTGGTCCCTATTCATATTCCGTTTACGGAGTTGCCAAATTCTCTATAGTTTCTTATCTACAGGGGATTTTTTGAAAATATTCAAACATTTAATTCTTAAATATCTCGAAAACTATTATAGTTAGAAAAAAGTTGTTTTTACAAAAATCACACGATTTTTTACTTTCTCTAAAGTAGCGTTATTGTTTTGTTTATACCATTTGTTTTTACTGAGTTATTGATACTAACTTGTTTTTTTCAAATACGGACCTGGATTTTCTGCTGCATTTTTTGAAAGAATACTTCATACCCTTTACAACTATGTATCACTTGATTATGGTTTTCGACGTTTTGATCAGGAATAACAACATCATCAGGATTTTCTATCGATACGGACCTGGGATTTTCCATGTTAAGGCACAATTTCAAATTATTCAACTGATTAATTTCAAACTATGTTCATGATTACTAACCAGAACCCTTTGGTCATTAAAGTTTGTCAAATTGCACTTAAGCCAATGAGTTATTGAAAGCAAAAGTTTAGCAGACTCAGATCAGATATAATTAGCGGCCTTTATTAAGAGCACCTAACTAGTGGTTAAGTTTACTACATATTGTAAAAGGCACCCTTGATGATATGTCTTCATTATTTATGTTTTTAATATTTTCGTATCCAAAAATCACCTTTCAGTTCAAAAGATAATAATAAATAATCCTATTTGACCTAATGGTTTCATTTCTGCTGCAACTCATTCTGCTGGTACAGTTGAATTACTATTTACTGGCTTTGAAAACAAACCATATTATCTCAAATTAAAGACCTTTAACTATATTCTAGCATAAAACCATTGTCATATTTACTGGGTTCGGATTATAGGGAATTCGAATCTAAAATCCGTTTTCTGCTTTATTTTTTGACGTTGCGTTGAATTATAACGTATGGACGGGCGGACGAACAGGTTGATGGACGCGATTGGACTGACCACACGAAGCCAATCACGCATCTAAGAATTAATTATTAGGATTTGTTGTAATTAAAACTAAGCTTATGCCTTTTTCAGGCGTTGCTTGGACCAATTTTGCAAACTTGAGGGTCCTGGTTAGTAATCATGATTATAATTAAAATTTACCAGTTAAAACAATTTAATCCATGGTTACTGATTCTGACCTAATTGTCGCCATAATAGGTCGTGAAATGGCGCATTAACTTGAAAAATGCCAGGTCCGTACTGGCAGAATATCCTGATGATGATAATATTCTTCACCAAAACGTCGAAAACATAATCAAGTGATACACAGTTGTAAAGGGTATGAAGTATTCTTTCAAAAAATGCAGCAAAAAATCCAGGTCCGTATTTGAAAAAAACAAGTTAGTATCAGTACCTCAGTAAAAGCAAATGGTATAAACAAAACAATAACGTTACTTTAGGGAAGGTAAAAAATCGTGTGATTTTCGTAAGAAGAACTTTTTTCTAACTATAATAGTTTTCGAGATATTTAAGAATTAAATTTTCGACTATTTTTTAAAAATCCCCTGTATATGTAAAACTATAGAGAATGTAGCAACTCCGTACACGGAATATGAATAGGGACTAGAAATGGCACATTTTCTATAATTTAACCGACCTCGTATCTTTTACCGTTTCGGAGATAGCAATAGTGGTATCACCTATTTTAGACACCCTGTATATAGAAAATAAAATCTTAAAATTTAAATAAATTTCAATTCGTTCCTTACTTTGACAAACATAGGTTTTTTTTACGTTGCCATTTTTACCTTCTTTTATGTGTTTAGTACGTGATAAATAAAATTTTACATAATACAGTAAAGCCAAAGTATTTTCTCGACAGGCCTTACTTATATAATTTTATTTCTTCTTTTATCGCTTGAAAGAACGCTCGAAGCACATTCGTTTTGCCTCTTAATACAAAAACGTAACGATATAAAATACTAAAATTGTGCTGCTTTTATTATCTTTTTATTTAATTCGAAAAAAGTTTGTAGCTGGGGTTTATCGGAAATGTTAAGAGTGTCTCCGGAATCCTGGAAATCGGTTTCTGAATACGGCGCACCACTTTTGGTTAACTTCTATTATGCTGCTGTCGGAGTATAAGGTATCTAGGCACATAAAACAAACGGAAATAGGTATTGTGTTGTTTTTTGTACTATATTGTATCCAATTTTATGTGAGAATGATGAGAGAAAAAACAATTTAATAAGAATTCACCCTATTGGTCAGTTCCATGGACAGTTTACACCAAAACATATTTTAGGGATCACAATATTCATCTTTTCGTTCCCGATAATCACAAAGGAATCAGATTTCTTTCTATCCGTATTGGCGAAACTGCATTAGACAAAGACAAATAAAAAAAGAATTTGTTCAAATTTCTGTCGTACCTTCTTTGTTTGTGGAGGTATTGCTGGTTATATACTTCGAAAGATTAGTCATTACAAAATTCGTTTTTTTTTTCCTGATAAAATTCCCAACGGAATCCGATTTCTTTCTATCCTTGTTAGCAAAAACGCCACTAGTAAAAGACAAATAAAAACGATGTTGTTGCCAATAAAAAAAAGAATAATCAAACATTTTATCACAGTCGGCTTTATTTGTGCAAGGTGCAAGTATTTCTGGTTGTCTACTGTGAAAGTTTAATCGGAGTTGTCATAAAAAAAAATTCTAAGCTGACAAAATACTTACGTAAGTTTTATGATTTTATAGCAAAAAACCTTTGTTTTACTGAACACAAACAGCACTTGCAAAAATCTCGTTTTTATTAAGCAAAAACAGTGTCAGCATAGCCACATTAACCTTCTTATTTTATACTACTTAAAATTATTTCCTACCCAAGTAACAATACCCCTTCTAACCAATAATGTGCAATAAAAGAATCGGAAGAAAAGTTTTTAAATAAATAAAGAAAAAATATCAAAAATGATTAATATTTTTATTAAGATAGACAATTTATAATAAGGTTAAAAAATATTCCCTATTCTCCGATATATAATGAAAATGGATCTACAATGCAGCCTACCTGTGACGTTTGTGTAAGTTAAAGACGCGATAAAAATTATTTAGTCGAATATACCATATAGTTTCACAATTTTCAACTGTAAATGTTGAGTCTTAGTTTTGAAGGATAGTATACACTTTGTAACTGCAGTGTGACTTCAGCTTTAAACTGAAACCAAACGGTTCTACGGCGCAATCTTCACTACTTTCTTAATAACAAAAGAAATCTTCTGTAATGCCCACTATTCTCAACTTTCTATCGGGTCGGCGTTCCTGTTACTCATTCCCATAACGCCAGGTCCAAGTAATGTAAAGCAGAACAAATATGTACCTTGCGTAATATTTCAATAGTTGTTAGTCAATCCCAGATTCATAGAACACAGCAATTTAAGCTGCTAATACTTTATATAAATTTTTAAGTATATGTTTACTCTGCAAAAACAACTTATATTTTTAGACAGGCTTCAATGTCATGTTTATCTTTCTCATAACCTAACTTTCTACCAGCTGTAAAAATTTTACGAGTATGAGAGAGAAAGAACACGAGAGATAAAACAATGAGAGAGAAAGAACATGAGAGAGAGACACAATTGATCTCTCCGTTGTAAAATGGGTTTGTGTCATCATTCTCAAAATAAATTGGATACGATATAGTTGCAGTCATCAGCATTGAGTGAATATGGCTGAGGAAAAGCGGTTTAGCAAGCGCTTGTATAGTGTTAGTCTTAAAAATTACGAATTTTCCCGATTTAAAGTACAATGGCTCACACGTGATGGGTTTAGTATGCATTGAAGAACTTCTTTGTTTTAAGAGGCTATAACAGTTATTGCTGCCATCAAATACTAGTTGTTATAGTAAAAGTCAAGATCCCGAAAAAAGGTTCCAAGTCCCTTCCATCCAATTATAGACCTATCTCTCTTCTCCCTGTTGTCAGCAAAGTTATGGAGAAAGCGATCAACCTGCAAATGCTAAAATACCGAGAAAAACACAAAATCATCCATGACTCACAGTACGGATTTCGTCACCAAAGATCCACAGATGATGATCGATAGCTTTGTCACACATAACTGGAATAAGTCTGTCGAATTTTATGGCAAATCTCAGATTGTTGCTCTTCATATTTCCAAGACCTTTGACCAAGTAGGGCACGTCGCACTCCTCAACAAACTACCTTCTTTCGGCCTTCTTACCAAACTATGTACTTGGATCGGTAGTTTCCTCTCTAATCGGCGCATATCTGTCATTGCTCACGGTCACTCATCTAACGTCCATCCTATTAATGCTGGCGTCCCCCAAGATTCAGTCCTAGCACCAACCCTATTTCTTCTTCACATTAATGACCTGCTCTCTTCAACTACCAATCACATCCACAGTTATGCTGACGATAGTATTCTTCACTCCAGTATTCGTTTTTCCAGGCAAGTCTCGAATCAAGAGTTGGATAATAGCCTAGATAAGAACCTTGTTCAGTTCAACCCAACTCTGTCGCGCAAAAAATCGGCCAACGCTTACCCCATCCACATGAATGGCCAAACCCTACAGAACAATAAAACGTTCGATTGTGTTGGCGTCGCTTTCGAACATGACCTCAGCTGGCACAAATACATCACTTCAGTAGCCACATCGGCAGCTAAAAAGTTTGGTTTTCTCTTTCAAGCCAAAAAATACTTCTCCTCTTGCAGCTCATACACTCCCTATGTTTCCCAAATTAGACCTAACCTAGAGTACTGCTCCCACATGTGGGGAGCGGCATCACCTTCGACACTTTGATTCTATCCAAAAGAGAGCCACTCGACTCATCAGTGACCCAGTCCTCACAAGAAAACTCCCTTCTCTCGCTCATCGCCTCAAATTGCCTGCAGATATTTTCCTTCTCCTCTAAATGTCCATTCCTTTAAATCCCGTGTCAATAGATTACATTTTCCTTCTCTGCAGACACCAACGGTACGTTAGTACTTACTGTCTCAAATAGAAAAAGACAGTGGACATTTTACAAATGTTATGCATATGACAAGAGGATTTTGAATTCTTACTTTATGCCCTCAGGCCAAAAATGAAGAGGAAAGATACCAAATTTAGGAAAGCCATTAGTGCAAAAGAAAGACTAGCAGTAACACTCCGTTTTATAGAAACGAGAGACACATAGAGTTTTCATGTTGTGGATATATAGGATGTTGCCCTGTATGAAACCAAGCATCCTGAAAGTTTATGTTAATGTATTTGTGGCCATTTCAAGAAAAATTATGTTACTAAACTTTTTTTATATAACTTTTTAAAAATGCATTTATAATAATTGGGAAAAATTTATTTTTAGAAATATCAAAATTGTATGTGATTTTTTATCAATTATTAATAAGTAAACAACTCATTTTCTTATTTATACCTTACTAAATTTGCATTTTATGATATTTACTATTCTATTTTTTATTTCATACCTTACTGAAAAACTATCTAATAATAATAATTTATGAGAAAAAATAAATTTTTCTTATTTATTTATTTTTTAATGTTACAAACAATATTAGCCTTATAAACAACCGTTAAAAAATTATGCTCTAAAAATTCCAGATCAAAATATTAATTATTATTTATTTTATAATGATTTTAAGACGCTGGGGTTGCGCGCACCCCAAATATCCGTTACGATTGAGGTGAAAAAAAAATCGAAAAATTTTACTTGACAACCTTTAAAATTTCATTCTTTATATTTTTCTGAATGTAAATCATAAACCCAAATAAATCCTAACGGTTTTCAAAACGCAGTGTTTCCTGGTGCCCGGTCTATAATGCTATGCTTTGATTAGGTGTAAAAATTAACAGTGGAATAGTAAAAAATATATATTTTTTCATTAACGAAAACCAGTCGGTCTCTTCTCACAAGACGTCGTTCTTCAGAATCTGAGGATATTATATATTGTTATCCACCCCGTATTATCTCTACATATTCAAATCGTCCGGACCATTGAGTCGCAGCCTACACGCTCACGCATCTTCCGCCCATCTGCAAATAAATCACAAATATGGAATCGATACATCTCGGGGCAGTTATTCATTTTTCTTCTCTCGGATCGAGGGCTCGATTTGATCACCTTAAGTGCTCCGAAAAACTTTTATTGGGTCGTAACGAGATATTTTATGTTTTTTCTAGGTTTATCACGAGAACGTTAGAAACGACTTTATTTGATTTAGGAGGAGTATTTTCTGGTAAAAAATATTTTTACTCGAGAAATCTCCGTTGTTGTACACGAGATTAATTTCTGTTTTATTTATGTTACATTTCAAAACATATTTTTTTAATGTTTCAAGAAAAGGTCCACATCAGCAACAAATGTATCATTATGTATCATACCCTATATCAAAATTGAACCGTTTTTGAAAAAAAAGACAGTTTACCTTTAAAAATAATCAGAATAATAAATGGCCAGCTTGTGGAAAAATTATTTTAACAAAAGTTGGAATTGACCTCCACCAACGTCCTGGGAATACCCGAGACGATCTTCGAATTCTTGAAGAACATTTTGAACTACTTGAGGTTCTATTAATCTAATTTCTTGCCTTATTCGGTTTTTCGGGTCGTCAATATTATTTGGTCTATTGACGTATACTTCGGATTTGAGGTAGCCCCACAGAAAATAATCTAGCGGGATTAAATCGGGGGATCTGGCCGGCCATTTTATTGGACCACGTTGACCAAACCATCGCCCAGGAAGAACTGTATATTCATGCACCGGGCGAGTATAAAGAAACTGTATTTTTTTAAACGGTTCTATCTTCTTTTTGGGTCACCCTGTATACATCAAATTTAGATCCGCCTCTTTTGTGTTTAGTCAGGTGTGCTTGGTTTTGCTCTTGCTTTCTTAAGACTTTTTTTTGAACAGAATTTTCTAAACTAATAAAATATAATACTTATGTAAAAAAAAGTCAGCATTAGGACCCCAGCAAATGTTCTGAACATTTTAAACTTGACCAGTAGACTATAACATTATTTAATAATGTACACTATTGGACAAAGTACAGTAACAAAATGGCTATTTTTTTAAATCCCACTAATTTTTTATTAGCCTGTGTCTGTTAAATATAATTTGTTGCTTTACTTTTGTCGCATTTATTTTCAACTTCTTTATAATTCTTTATTAATTATTACTAGTCCCTGTGAATGGTGTTCAAAATTTACCCGATCGTTGTAATATATTACTGAGATTGCGAGGAAAGTATTTATTTAAAATTAAATAACAGACACAGGCTTCTAAAAAAAATAGTTTTGTTGCTTTACTTTTGTCCAATAATGTATGTTCGAAAAATTATAGTTTTGCAAAAGACGTTTTTTGAAAAAAATATCTTCTCAAATAAGTGCTACAAAAAATATTGAAAATATAAATATACAGCGCTTTTTCTTAAATCGGGACACGGGATTTGCATCGTAATTGTTTTACCCCACGTTAACTTTTGTTCTACTAAAAGTTTGGGCCAAATCTCGACAGGCACATATTTTAGGGTCTTCAATTCGCGTTGGTTTGGTTTTTTTGTCAGAAATTTCATATCAATTTCAGGAAAATTTACTGTTTTTTAGTTATAAATTACCATTACAAATTAATTTAAGCAATTCATGGAACTGTCAAAATCAAATACCTGACATACAGAGGTTAAAAGAATTGCGGTTTACAAAAAAAAGAAGATATATTTTACATCTTTGGTAGCCTTTCTGGTAAAAATAAGTCACTGTATCATCTTCTAAGGATTTAAACGAAAGTTAACATGGGGTGAAAAATTTACCACGCAAATCCCATGTCAAAAAATAAACACTGTATATAAAAAAAATTGCATTGATCCAGATTTAATTACTTATCGAAAAGGAGATGTCATCATATGCATATGAATATTCATCCTAATTGGAAAGTGTCCTTGAGAAAGAAAGAAAAGTTCTGCTTCCCAGGTATCTCAGGAAAAAGTTCCGTTCCCTTTTATACTTTTTTGGTATCAATGTGTAAGTTTCTGTGTAAGTTTTCTTAACGATACACGACCTTTAAAACATACTTTTCTAAACTTTACATAGTTCGAGTTCAGATAAGACATTGTCGATTAAAGCAACATTACCAGGGATTTCCGGAGGAACGAAGTTTAAAACTTTTGAAAAATGTCACCGTCGTGTTCTGAGAATTTCTGTCAAGTTTGTTTACTTTATCAAAAAAAAAGTTAAAGAAGCTTTAATACGCCTAAACTAACCTTTAGTAGTCTCAAAAGCGGCCAAGTATGTGTCAGCCGATGAATTTGTAACTAGTCTGGTCACATGCATCAAAGTTTTATGTTATGGATTACTAGAAACTAGTAGTTGCTGCCACTATAAGTTGACATTTTTTATAGAGCTTTGTATTTAAATTTTTGTATATAAACTGCTATACTAAATGATTATTTTGATTTGATTGCTGCTCTTGATATTTCCAAGGTTTTTGACCAAGTATGGTATGCCGTACTTCTCAACAAAGTACCTTCTTACAGTCTCTCTCCCAAACTATTCACCTGGATCGGTAGCTTTCTCTCCAACCGACGCATATCTGTCGTGGTGGACGGTCACTAATCTAACTTCCATGGCATCAATGCTGGCATACTCCAAAGATTACTTCTAGCACAAACCCTATTTTTTATTCACATTGACCTGCTCTCTTCAACTACCACTCCATCCACAGGTACGCTGACGATAGTACTCTTCATTCCAACGTTCATTTTTCCAGAGAAGTCTCGAATCAAGAGCTGGATAATAGCCGCAGAATTATGCACCTATCCCTTTCCCAAGATCTTCAATTGATCTTAGACTGGGGTCCCCAAAACCTTGTTCAGTTCAACGCCTCCAAAACCCAGTCTTGTTCTCTTTCACGCAAAAAATCCGGCAACCATTTTACCCCATCCACATGAATAGCCAATTCCTACAGAACAATGAATCGTTCGATCTTGTTAACATCGCTTTCAAACGTGATTTTCTCGTTCAAGCCAGAAAATACTTCTCCCCTTCCAACTTACACACTCTCTATGTTTCCCAAATAAACCGAAGCCTAGAGTACAGGTCCCACAACTGGGGAGTTGCTTCACCTTCGACAATTAACATTTTTGATTCTATCCAAACGAGAACCATTCGACTTATCAATGACCCAGTCATCACAAGACAACTCCCTTCTCTCGCTCATCGCCGCACTTTTGGTGACATATCTTTACTACCGATTTTGTTCTGAAGAACTAGGCGCTTTAATTCCCCCTTTGACAGTTTCTAACAGAACAACAAGATGCGCGATACGTGTGCATCTCTTTACTGTCCGATTGAAAAAGCCAAAAACATTCTACTTTTCTCGTTCATTCGTGCCATATTTGATGGGATTTACGAAAAGTTCTCAAAAAACAATTTCCCAAAAGTACTTTTTTGAAAAATAAATTCCTCATAGTATTTTTTTTCTTGAAAATACAGTTTTTTAATAATTTTTTCGAATGCATAATGTTTTAAAAGATTTCTGTAAATACAGTTGTTCGAAAACTGAATTTCGATCTCTAAAAGTTAACAAAATGTTAATGAACAGTAATGGACAAAGATCCTAAGCGACCCAAAGAAACCTGAATAGCCCTGCTTATGTTGGTCTTTTTTGGGTTTGGTCAGAAAAATTTTCGCAATATTGCTTTTGAAAAATTGTAGTTTTGTCCGATCAATGAAATTTCTAAAACGCTATATCTAATTCATATATTAGATAATGTACAAAAAAATTCTCGGAAAATAGAATAGATAAAGTAATTGTTTTAGAAGTAATCGTAATCGATATATTCTTTGTTCATGTTTCCTAAATCGCCAGAAACATCTTACGAATGAGAAAAACATGTTTATGAACAGAAGTCTAACAATAAAGAATGTTTTGAGAACACTTACTGGACAATAAATACAACAATTCCTACATAAAATAAATAAAATTCGGAAATAAACTTTTAAAAATAACTGGTGTCGATATAAACGTTGGTAGCGATCAAAGTTCACAAAGGAATTTCACCTCATTACTAGAAATAAATCCTGAATTGTTATATTTTATTGAAATACATAATAACAATGGGGACAACATAATACAACATGAAATACATAATAACATATGGGGACTAAAGTGCCATATATAATCCCGCGAGTGGCTACAGCAACTCAAGGAATTAAGTCACTTTAGTCCTGCGGTATTATATTCTATTTTTTGAACTTTCTGGAAAATTATTACTAAAATGAGGTAACCTGTAGAGATACATATTAAAACACCTGTCAATGATACAATTTAATTCGACAAGAGATAGTTGATTATTTTATTAGTGTTTTAAGATAAATTAGTCACTCAGCTATGGTAAAAATTAACACGTTGTCAGTATCATCAATTTCGTGATCACAATTTTCGAAATGGAAGATTTCGACTTAGAAGAAGCAGCTAATGCGACTGACAATTGAAGTAATGTGTTAGTGCCAGCTGAGATCATGTTCAAAAGCATTGCCCATATCAAATATTTTTTTGTACTATAGGGTATGTGGATCGGACAGGTGTAGCTGGATTTTTTTGCGTAACAGGAAGCAAGACTGGGTTTTGAAGGTGAAACAAAATTTTTGGTACCCTAGTCTAAAATTAATTGGAGATTTTTCGAAATTTATAGGTGCATTATTACGGTCAGTTTTGGGTCATTCTGATTTATAATATTTTGTGGTGCCACCTGTGGTTCCCGTGACCAAGTGCACTTGTGTTGTCGGTAGTTTTAAAATTGAATAACCGATTTAGTTAACGTGTATGCTCAGAGAGATCGTGTGATGGTTTAGTTGAACGGTTAGTGATTGGCAACCCGTACTTTTAGCTACAACCTTAGACGCCTGTTGCGCGCGACGGTTATGTAGTGTTGTGCGGTTTGATCGAGCGTGATGGTATCGATACTAATTTGGATGTATCATATTTACACAACAGACAACATGGTATGAACTTATAAACGAAACAAGGCATAATATGTTTTGCATCTAGTTTTGATGCCCGAATGTCTGTTGCTTTTTGGGGGTTGATATCCATTGCTATCGATGCTCGGGTGGTCTCGAGCATCCTGCGCATCGCTACAACGAGGACTAAAAAGAAAAGTGAATATTGGGTTCGTGATTGTCTTGCCAAGGTACGATCGTTCATTTTATTTTGACTGCTAGCTCAAGACGGTAGGGGTGAGCATTCCCCATGTCCTGTAGGGGCACCTTGCGGATTTGGCCGTGCCGCCCCGAATATTTCTTCTGGTATTTGCGTATCTAACTTTTGTTTGGCTGTTAATGCCATTTTTCGCTTATATTACGTTTTAGTTTGGCTGTGGATGCCATTTTCTTGCGGAAGAATCTCGTTTAAATGGATCTAAGCCGTAAAGGTAGCAGGCACACTTAAGACCCGACCTTTAATCTCTAGGTAAGATTCTTTTGCCTTGCTTAACAACTTTAAACCACGAAATTCTGAGTTTGAATCGTTCTCGCTAGTCTTCAATTGTTTTCTTTAATATTTTACATCCACGTTTTTGATTAGTTCTTTGCGTTACATGAGTAGATATAATTTGTTTATAGAGGGCAATGTTCTGGAATTCGCCATGAAATTCGATACACTTCTTCCAGTTGTGTGTGACAAAGGTAAGAAAATCAGCTGAGGACCTTTGACGACGAAATCCATAAGTATGTGGTTTTGTAGATATTTTATAGAATTTAGAAGCTGATGATTTTCTCCATAAGTTTTCAAATAACAGAAAAAAAATATAGGCCTACAGTTAGATGGAAGGGACTTGAAGCCTTTTTTGGGGACAGGCTGCAGACGAGCAGTCTTTCAACTGGAAAAATACCTACTTTGTCTAACATTTTTTTAGTGAATCTCGATGCAAAATGATAAAATCTGCATCTTTAATTTTTGGCGCCTTACCTGTAATTAGTAAATATTCCGAAACCCCAGCATCACAACATAGCCTGTCTAACACTTGACCATTATTAAATTTCAATTTCAACAGCATGCATTAAAACAATACAGTTTTAATGATCGTCTAATTTAAAAGTTTCCGCCATTTGCTTAGATTCGTCGAATATTTCTTTAAAGCTTCCACCTAACAAGCAAAATAAATTTAACGAGTTCCTTTTACAAAACGATGTTCCTGTTGTAAGAGTCCTTTAGATTTCCCTAAAATGAACCATTTTCTTAACGCTATGCTCTTGTTTTTGAAGTAAATGATGTCGCGAACGGCTCGTTATGAAGGAAACAAATAGTTGCTTTCCGTAAATAAGAATAAAAAAGGACTTGACCCATTTAATTCTACAGACTATAGTTAATGAGTTTTACAAGAACAGAAAATTGAATTCATGTATCTAATAGGAACGAAAAAAAATTGAAGAAAGCAAATTACTGTCCTGAATTGTAAGCTCTCTGCTTACTTTGAACTTAATAATCTTTTGTGCCTACCCACGCTAGTTATGAAAGGTTTTATGCTACCTGTTTACTCTCGGCACGACCACACAAGGCAACGCGAGCACGAGAGTGTAGCTGATGCTCTCGCATCTCCTTACCTCTGTCATACGTAACAGGAACAAGTTCTTCGAATTTTATGCAGTGGCGGCGCTAAGGGTGGGCAGGGATGGGCTCACGCCCAACTAAAATTCTGCTCGCCCAACCATCAATCTGAAATTAACGAACACCGAACATATTAAAGTATCCAGGTAGCGCCCAATTTTTAGATGCTACTGCCGGCATTCGTCCTATAAAAAACTTAGGGCTAGCGCCGCCACTGAATTTTATGGCGAGTCCCAGATTGTTGCTCTTGGCTTTTCCAAGGTCTTGGACCAAGTACGGCATGCCGCACTCCTCAACAAACTAGCTTCTTACGGTCTTCCTCCCAAACTATGTACCTGGATCGGTAGCTTTCTCTCTAATCGGCGCATATCTGTCGTGGTGTACGATCGCCCATCTAACTTCCATCCTATCAATGCTGGCATACCCCAAGGTTCAGTCCTAGCACCAACCATGTTTCTTCTTCATATTAACGACCTGCTCTTTTCAACTATCAATCTCATCCACAGTTGAGCAAACGACAGTACTCTTCTTTTTAACATTCATTTTTCCAGACAAGCCTCGAATTATGAGCAGGATAATAGATGTAGATCTGTGTACCTATTCCTTTTCAAAGATCTTAAGCTAATCTTAGACTGGGGCCCCAAAAACCTTGTTTAGTTCAACGCCTAAAAAACCCAGTCATGCAAAAAATTCGGCAATACTTACCCCATCCACATAAATGGTCAAGCCCTATTGAAAAATAAAATGTTTGATTTTGTTGGCATCGCTTCCGAGCATGATCTCAGCTTGCACAAAAATTCATTAATTCAATAGCCACATCAGCAGCTGAAAAGCTTGCTACTTTATGCTCGTTTATTAATAGCCATTATTACATAATCACTGCATAATATACAATTTTGAAAAAGAAACTTTGCGAAAATATTGATTTTTTAAATAGACTACGATATAGGGACGTATAAACCCATATGGTTTTGTTAATGAAAATGTCGACTCCTTTTTTATCGTAAACCAGTCTAAGTCACTAATATCAGAGTCTCGCTGTTGAGCACTGTTGCACATCTACATAGTGGTCCAAGAAGTTTGCGACAAATGTGAAATTATTTTATTAATGAGTTTGTCGAAATGGAAGTATTACCGTAGATAAATAATACCTAGACGAACACTGCCGTGCAACGGAAAGCGAGTCTCCCTTGAGGCATTTGGTGGGTTTACTGGTTTATGGTTTAAAAGTTTGTTTGTCTACCATTAGATAAATATGTATACTGTGTACTATATATATATATATATATATATATATATATATATATATATATATATATATATATATATATATATATATATATACAGTGACCGGCAAAAAGTTGGACACATATGGGAAAAATTTTTATTATTGGAATATTGAAAAAACTTTTTATGCCGATTGTCTCTGCATGATGGGTAACCTAAAAATTCATTTTGACATTTGTTACGTGATTACTCGTTTGCCGGCAAAATTGAAATAAATATATATTGTCATGGAAAACTGGTATTAGGTGACAAGATATTGAAAAAAGTTATTAGAAAAAAGTGTTTAGATTTTAATTTTATACTCCTTGGCAAAGTCTGGAGCCAAAATTTAAAAAAAAAATATTTTACATTTTTTGAAAAAAAATGTACAATATTAGTTTCATATTCCCATGAATTTAATAAAATAGTTATTTTTGTATTAAGTGCGTGAAGTGAGTGTTTTTTTAATGGCATATGAGAGTGTCAATTTTTTGCCGAGACCGCAGGTCGAGGCGAAAAATTCTCTCGAATGTGCCATTAAAACACGAATTTCACAAACGAAATACAAACAACATTTTTTGTACAACTGAAAGTTTGAATTAATCGGTAAAATTGTATATTATAATAAAAATTTTAACATATAATTTCACATAATCAAGTTAACAGCCCTGTCGTTACTATAGAAATGGTTTGTTGGCACGTTGCTTGTTTTGTTGTCATACGTTGATAGCTGTTCATATTTATTGCAATTTTTTAAATAAATAGTATAAGTACTTAAAATGGATGTAGATTACGATAGTGATAGCGAGATTCCTTCAGATATAGCCGATATAGCAAATTCGGCTATAGTTAACATGTTACCGGCGAAATCAAAATTTATATACGAGAAAAATTATAACCAATTCCGTGAATGGTGCGGCAAGAAAAATATACAAAAAGTGTCTGAAAAGGTACTTATATGCTATTTTGAGGAGAAATCAAAAACTGTAAAACCTTCTACTTTATGGAGTGTCTACTCAATGTTGAAGAGTATGTTGAATGTTAAAGAAAATATTGATATAAAGAAGTTTTCAAAATTGGTGCCTTTTATTAAGAACAAAAACGTCGGATACCGAGGGAAGAAATCTAAAGTTTTATCGAGAGACGATATTAATAAATTCATTCAAGAAGCTGATGATGAGACAAATTTACTTTATAAGGTACAGATGATCAAAATTTTGTATTATTTCAGTAATTTCAATATTTTTTTAATTGTAGGTTGCGTTAATTTTGGGAATCAGCGGTGCTTGTCGCCGTGAAGAATTATTGAAGGTAACTATTGATGACATTGAAGATACCGGGTCTATATTGATTGTTAAAATACCGGATACAAAGACCTATTGCCCAAGAATGTTTACCGTTTCAAATTCTGATTATATTGAGATATATCGCAAGTATAGAGTACTAAGGCCGTCCCATACACACAAAAAGAGATTATTTTTAAAATATTCAAGAGGAAAATGTGTTGACCAACATGTGGGAATAAATAAAATAGGGGAAATTCCTAGTTTGATTGCAAAATGGCTGGGAAAAGAATTGCATAAGAGCTACACAGGTCACTGTTTTAGGAGGAGTTCTGCAACTCTCTTAGCCAATGCAGGGGGTAACATGACATCTATAAAACGCCACGGTGGTTGGAAATCTGCCGCCATAGCAGAAGGATATATAGAAGATAGTTTGAGTAATAAAATTGATATTTCTAATAAATTAAATTGTTCCTCTACTTCCAAACAAATCAATATAACTGATACAATTGTGGACTCAACTTTTCAAGGAATATCTAGCGTTTCTGATCAGCAGCAAGGTGGACTAGCTTCGGGAATTAATATTGGAAGCAATTGTTCGAACTTCACCATCAATTATTATTGTAACAAATGAGATTTTTTGGTAGTTGGTAATTAATTAGTAAATTTGTACAAAAAAATTCAATACATTTTTTAAAAAGTAATGTTTTATCGTTTTTTTTGTAAATCATTTTTCCAGTTAAAAAAAGTCTTTTTTTCACCGTGAAAAAAAGTCTTTTTTTCACTGTTAAAAAAACAAAAGGTTTACGTATCGATAGCGATGAAAAAATGTCAACTTTTTTTGACAGTTGTACAAAAATGTGTTAAATGATCGAAAACCAAGGTAATAACCTATTATCTGAACATTTTTGTTATTGCTTAAAAGTTTTATTTGATAAAATTTAAAATTTAGCTTTTTTCCATGTACTTGGGTGTGGCCAGGCCCTGTATCTGGCAACCATATTTACCATTTATAGTTACTTCTGGAACAATGTGCTTACGAAAGACCGTTTGCTCTAATTTTGAAGAAATTTTAACGTGTCTACCAAAATGGTTGCCAGATACAGGGCCTGGCCACACCCAAGTACATGGAAAAAAGCTAAAATTTAAATTTTATCAAATAAAACTTTTAAGTAATAACAAAAATGTTGAGATAATAGGTTATTACCTTGGTTTTCGATCATTTAACACATTTTTTTTAAATTCATGGGAATATGAAACTAATATTGTACATTTTTTTTCAAAAAATGTAAAATATTTTTTTTTTTAAATTTTGGCTCCAGACTTAGCCAAGGAGTATAAAATTAAAATCTAAACACTTTTTTCTAATAACTTTTTTCAATATCTTGTCACCTAATACCAGTTTTCCATGACAATATATATTTTTTTCAATTTTGCCGGCAAACGAGTAATCACGTAACAAATGTCAAAATGAATTTTTAGGTTACCCATCATGCAGAGACAATCGGCATAAAAAGTTTTTTCAATATTCCAATAATAAAATTTTTTCCAATATGTGTCCAACTTTTTGCCGGTCACTGTATATATATATATATATATATATATATATATATATATATATATATATATATATATATATATATATATATATATATATATATATATATACCAACACTGTATCACATTGCGTATGCGCGGAGCCAAATTGAAAATTTTGAATAATGTGTAAGAGCAAAAGGTGTTTCTTACATCGCAAGAAATGTTTTATTAAATAAGTTCTTCTCTAAAACCAATGGTTTAGCAGTTATACGAAAATAAACAATTAAATTGTTTATAACAATTGATCGCGCTAGAATTTTTCAATGCTAATAATTTTCCTTCAATCTACACCTAATTCTTAATCATGATTTTTTTCAGCTTTTTAAGAGCGATCCCTCTGGTGAGAAGGGTGGTGGATCGCAATTTTTAAGCGTTTTCCAAAAAAACTTTAAAAAATGCATAAAAAAATACATCATACATACATTGTTGAATTCGTGCTTCAATATCATTTGATACGATACTGATACGATGCCCTTGAAGAAAAATGATTTTTCCATGCCCCACTTTACCCCCGAAATTAGCCCCAGAATCAAAATTTAACTTTTTATACTTCACGTCTATAATTGGGCCACCATACTTTATATATGTGCTAAATTTCAAATTTTTACGTCGAATTGTTTCAGAGAAAATCGCCTGTGACAGACGGACGGACGTTAATGTGATTCCATAAGTGTTCCGTTTCACGGAACTCTAAAAAAACAATTTTGAGCACTTTTTAGCACCGAAAATTTCGATTTTTCGTTAGGGTCCCGACCTAAGCAACATTTATCAAAATATTTTCTGCTCCACCTTTTGCAGGGCCAAAATCCCCACTTTTATTTTTGCAACATATTAGCAAATCAAAAGAATCGTTAACATTTATCAAGAAGTTTAAAAATAACAATTTGGATCCCTATATTTTCAAATCAGTTGTAACGAGCAAGTCTTTACCAAAGTAAAATATAACGAGCAAACTAAATTAAACCAGTTTTTCCTTTTTAAAACAATATTTCCAAAGCTTCTTACTGTTTATTTAAAACATTTTCGTTACGCTATGTAAATGATGTTTCCAAGGTCCTGTTTAAATGAAACAAACAAATTGTTTTCGCAAACAAATATCAGAATTAGTAGTAAAACTTATCCAAACGTAAAAAAACATAATAAGATACTTCTTTAGAGACGTTTAAAACAGACGAAAATTTGCTTTTTCTCTACTAAAAAGTAATTTTTGTAACTAATAACGGAAGAACAAAGTTAAAAAAACGAACGCTGTGACTAGAGTCCCGACTCGGGACCCAACTCCAGTCCCGAATAACGTCATCAAATTACGTCATTAGTAGTTTTGTCGGGACTGGTGTTCCGTCCCGACTCGGGACCCGCATCCAGTCCCGACTGATGGAAGGCTTTTGAGGTTATGTTCGCATAATATTATTGTTATTATAAAGTTGTATGCGGTTTGCGGTTTAGTTTACTTAATAAATTACCATGTAAAAGGTATGCGTTTATTTATAAACAGTAGTAGAACGTTTAGATGGCACAACTGGAAATTTATATTATATGATTGTGTCTTTAATTTCTGCTCTTATTATTGTTTTATCCATTTTTTAACTTATAGGTGAGAAATTGGAAATAACTTTAGCTCTTGTTACTGATGTAAAGAATCACTTCTATCAATAATATGAAAACAATACAATATAGTTTTGGAGATCTGATTCTAAACTTATTTCATCGAATTACACCAAACGGCCAATTCAAATCGATTTGTTATATTCTTACCTTAAATATTCTTGCATTTATGGAGGGCAACAATTTTGCCTAAAGGTAAGAAAATAAGAAATACAAAGACTTAAAAAGGAAGGTCTATGCCCGGCATAGAACCTGTTTATAATTCTAAACAACTTTTCCTTTTAACAGTTTTTTTTTTAATTTTTAATAAAATCTTAAAAATACATTTTAAAAACAAGATTTTATTATATAACTGTTTTAAAAAGAAAAAAAAGTGTAAAGTTTTTCATTGCAGCAATGCTAAATGCTATTTATAAGTGGACGTATATCGCGTGGGTGGATCCTAATAAAAGTAGTATGAAAAGTATCACTGAAACAGATATAATATATTAGATAGGTATGTACCGGGCATTAATTTTGTTTGACAGAAATTGTAAGTAGGTACCTAAGTATGAATGTTTTTCTTTTTTATTTCGGTGACTAGCTTTTAAGACAATAAATTTAGGATAATATATGATATCTGTTTCAGTGATAACTTTAATACTATTTCTATAAGGATCCAGCCACGCGAACTACGTTCACTTATAAATAGCATTCAGCATTGCCCCAGAGAAAAAACCTTAATAATTCTTTTCGTTTTAGTACTAAATAATAAAAGTCTGTTTTTAAAAAGGACTTTTTGCATTAGATTTTATTTTCAAATTTTTAGTTGCAACTTTACCTATGCATTTATGATAATGCATCATTATTAAAATGCATTTTATGTTATCATATTCTGCTCGTCAAACCCTTTCATTTGATACCCATATGGGGGGGCTCGTGAAGAAAAGAAAATCCGCCATCTTGTGGCATCCGCCATATTGGGTTTAGAATGCCGTCTTATCGTATTCTACTCGTCAAACCCTTTCATTAAATTTAATTTAATTTTATGTCAAGGGAGTTAAGAAAACAGTAATCCGCCATCTTGTGACGTCCGTCATATTGGGTTTAGAATGACCACACAGCTGATCGTATTCTGCTCGTCCAACTCTTTTATTTCATACAAATGTCAAGGGAGTTGTGAAGAAAAAGGTAATCCGCCATCTTGTGGCGTCTGCCATATTGGGTTTATAGTGACGTCACTTCACTTACCGTATTCTACTCGTCAAGCCCTTTCATTTGATACCCATATTAAGGGAATTGTGAAGAAAAAGGTAATCCGCCATCTTGGGGCATCCGTCATATTGGATTTAGAACAATATTAGATATACTATATTGCACTGTTACCGGACTTATACATGTATGCAAAATTTTAAAGGTCTAGCTTAGTTAGAACTAGTCAAAATTTTGATTACAATATTTGGCCTAAACATACTAACAGGTGAAGTTAAATAAAAGCATGTAAAAAATTATGGTACTTTGCTCTTACGCCAAATTCATATTTTATTACACACCTCGTATATGACTGATACATTTTGATGTCTGATGATGATTTCATTATAAGTTTTAGACCATGTAGAACTTTTTATAAAAAGCAACTTTTTTTCGAAAAATTACAAATAATACAGTTTTTCCTATGTAGCCAACTTAAGTAGACACACTGTATGTCATGTTTGTAACTGGTGAATGTACGATTCGTCTTATAAATTCGGGACCGGATGTGGGTCCCGAGTCGAGACCGAACACCAGTCCCGACAAAACTACTAATGACGTCATTCGACCACGTTGTTCGGGACTGAATACGGATCCCGAGTCGGGACCGAACACCAGTCCCGACAAAACTATTAATGACGTAATTTGATGACGTTATTCGGGACTGGAGTTGGGTCCCGAGTCGGGACTCTAGTCACAGCGAAAAACGCTTAGGGAAGATGCATGTAAGCCAAATAAACCTGAAATATTTTTTTTTGTATTTTATACGTACATTATTTTATACGGCCGTTGTTTGTATCTATTTATTTTGGTCTTTATTTAAAAAAAGAATTCTCTACTACAAAATTTTAAACTTGCAAAACGTAGTTCTATTGGTTGTGACGTCACATCTCATGTAAATAAAAGTGTTATAATGGCTGATACGTGGTGGATTCAAGTGTTAATTTATTTTCTGGAATATTTCCCACAGTTTAGCAGATTTCGTGTTTAAGAATCATTACATTTGAATAAAACGAATTCTAATCAATGACAGTAACAGAATTTGTACGATGGAGGGCCGCTCATTTGTCTTTAAAATTTCGTTATAAATACCTATTATGTATTAATATCATAAAAATTAACGTGCAGCCAAATATGATCACTTTAATTTGACGATACTGACCTTTATTGATACCTATTTATGGAAAGTTGTTGACTAATAGAATAGGTACGCACTTTCTTCCAAGTTCTTGGCACATGAAAAATAAGGTTTTCGAGGCACTTGCGTAGCATTTTTGCACATTGGCACAAGACAATATCTATGGCATAGTTTTTAATAGATTTCATTATGTTGTAAAAAGAATTATACACAAATTACACTCTAATAAACAAAACCGTAACACAAACAACAATTAGTGTCTGGGTAAATAATAAGGCGGCTCTCCACATGCTACTCATCTAACCGGTTGCCAACCGGTGGTCGGTGGACCATACGTCGTCCGCGAGAGCCCGGAAAGTGGTCCGCGTGTTCATAAAAAACCATATACGTATTACTGCTATATTCTTAGCATCCAATCTACCCGTTGTTAAAATTTGAAGCAAAGATAAAATATTCTTTTGTTTGGTGTTGTACCACGTGATGTACCAGTACTTTTGACGGAACTGTCACTGTCAGTTCTGACAGCAGCTTAAAATGTGAGCTTATCGGTTTCCTTTTCGTCTTTTTACCTTTCAAAAGTAAAGAAAATGTGTTTTTATTTGTGAAAAGTGGATTAAAAGTTAATTATTGTCCTATTTGCGATAATGACATAGCTAATGCACCGATAATGCCAATTTTAAGCAGCAAGAAGTGGAAAAATTACTTGTAGTTTCAGCGGCGGATAGTCTTCACAAGAATGTAAACTGGAGAGTGAAGACATCATTTTTAATAACAATTTGAGATTTTGGGGCAAAACGGGTAAGAACATTAGGTATATAAATAAAGCGAGGGATCGGTTGGAAATCTAAAAAAAAAAAACACATTATTTAGCTCGAATTAAAACTCAAAATAGGTAAGTATAATTTATTGTAATTATAAACTTTTATATAATACATTATGATTAAAATCAAAATCTTCTTAAATAATTAATTACCTACCTACACAAAATCACTTTGTCTTTCTCAACTGACCGTCGACATGCGAAACAAGATCTTATTTTCTATCTAAAATATTATTAACTCTATTTCAATATTGTACTTTAAAGTTTATAATACTTGTTTTTCTGATATTCTATTATAAATTAAATTAAAGATTATTAGATTATTCACAAAATAACGCTACGGCGAAGTCGAAGGCTTGTCAGATTCAAATTTGAACTTTTGAATATGACAGGCGCGAGCAACCATGTTGTCATATTTCGTGTTTTGATTAGCTGGGCGGTACGTAGCACTGGCTGGGCAAATCACGTGGTTGTTTATGAGGGATGTTCAGTACGGCATGTGACTGGATAGCAATTGTTTCCAAATGCTACGTCTTTGCTTCATCATTTTTTCGTCGTTCGCTATATAGTAATAATACGTATATGTAAAAAACAGAAATAGTAAGCTCATAATATTTCTGAATTTCCATTATTTTTGAGCGATGCCTACATAATATTATAAGAGTAAAGTAATTCTAAGCATCCTCCAGTATATGTTTCATTAG
This sequence comes from Philopedon plagiatum, assembly GCA_963971165.1. Taxonomy (NCBI): domain Eukaryota; kingdom Metazoa; phylum Arthropoda; class Insecta; order Coleoptera; family Curculionidae; genus Philopedon; species Philopedon plagiatum. Next base: position 13,412,733 of record OZ020192.1, read on the forward strand.
TAGAGCTAGAATCTGCTGGACGGTCCTCTTGGCGGGATGTCGAACTTGATTCTTTATTTTACCCAAATTATGCAATTTCTTATCCAAAGGTTAGGAACATTACTTTAACACATATTGTTTTACATTCCACCAGATTTTTATGCGAACCAGCTAATCTGACAATAAGAAAACAAGCAAATGATTTGTTTGGATGCAAGCAATATTATGCGTGTAGTATAAGTAGTAACATCAGCTTGGGTTTGCTTGGGTGTAGTATAAGTAGTAACATCAGCTTAAGGATTGTCCTGTTAGTGATGCAGATACAGGCTCAAAGATCGAATTGAAATGCTTTAATATAGTGTGTACTTATATTTACTTCATTGTTGATATTTTCAATAAAAATATGTACGTATATTTCTTGTTCTAGTTTCGTTAAATTTTGAGTAGGGGGTTAAAGGATTGGAAGTGGTCCACGGCAAGGCTCATTTTTGCCTTAGTGGTCAGCGCTTTTTCAAAATTTTGGGAACCACTGATCTAAACGCATACTGTTTGTTTTCTCGTCTGACTTTTTGATGTCATGTTGCGAAGAGGAAAAAATAAACCTTGGTCTTGTAAAATGACATTTTGCCACTCTTAAGCATACACTATTACAAATAATAACCACCAGTTTGGTAAATCAGTTGATAAATGTACAGTCGTACTAGAAAATGCTCACTTGCTTTTGGACTATCATAGAAGCTGTCAATTCCTACACGTTTGTATGTAGCACCGCTAGGTTAAGCTTTACGTTAACATGTCGATTTGCCCTTATTTTTGCTTATCTCCTGACGTCACTTTGCCCTGAGGGCTAAATTGTAATAAATTATACCGAGAAGCAAAAAAATTTTAGCTAAATTATCACTTATAATCTCCCTAGTGCTCGAATTATTTCCGGAAATTTTTCCGAAGGAACGCATTTTTTGAAAATTTTCCCGAGTCGCAGACGAGGGAAAATTTTCTAGAAAAATGCGTGACTGAGGAAGAATTTCCGGATATTAATTCAAGGACGCGGGGGATTCGGTAAGAAAATTTCACACCTAAAATTTATTTGAAAAAAAAGTTAAAAAATCTGACATGTTTCATTTTGAAACTTACTTTTGCGACAATGAAGTTGGCTGGTTCTTACATTTTGACGTTTATGCGGTGACGCATGTCTTTGTTAAACGTGACATAATTTTATGAATTGACGTGTTTTTCTTTTCAATCAAAAATATGGTTCGTTTTGGTAGTGAAAATTCTGAAAACATAAAGATAGAAGTGGCAAATTTAACTCCTCAAAATACAAAGAGGTCAAAATTGAGCGTATGGAGGCAGTTTCTGGTTTTTTGCAATGAAAGATTTTACAATGTTGAAGATCCAGCCTCATCTATAACGACTTTGGCATAAGTTTCCTCACCGTTTAGGTAAACGAAATGCAAAAAATATAAGTGAAAATTATCCTTTTTATTTATTTTTACTACATTTCATTTACTAAAACAAAGGGAAAGCATAGTATAGTCTAGTTTAGGCTAGTTATGCCAGATAAAACAATTTTTAAAATCTAGGTAGATAGTAGATACCACAGTCAAGTAGGCTTAGGCTTGTGATGTCAAAATCGTCTCTGCTATACGTCACGTCGACAGTTATTTCTTAAACGTGCCTCTTTAGTTCACAATAATTAAATCATTAAGAAAAACCAGAATTCAGCAGAACAAAATTGCATCCAAATATTACATCTATTATATTAAACATAGACATCTGATAGAAGTGGAAAGGGAAGATAACCATTATCCTTGTTATTCTCCATTACGAAGAGAAGAGTTCCAACCAGAATTCCAAAAATATTTAGCCTTAATTAAAGAAATATTTGGTAAATAAACATTTGTATTTATTTAGTATTATAAAATGAATAAAAACATTAAATACCAAAATTTGATCCTGAATACTAATTTTCGGATCATATGATAGCTGTCAAGAAAAAATTTCCACTTATTAATTTTGTTCGCCTAGCTTGGCAGGAGGAGAAAAATTTCCGAAAAATTTGAAGGTTGTCATTGGTAACTGTCGAAATGAAAGTGTGAGATTGGCTTAGAATGACAGGTGTGAAATTTTCACTTATAATCTCCCTAGAGCTTGAATTATTTCCGGAAATTTTTTCGAGCTCATGAATATTTTGAAAATTTCCCGAGTCGAAGACGAGGGAACTTTTCTAAAAATATTCATGAGCGAGAAAAAATTTTCCGGATTTTAATTTGACCTCGAGTGGTATTCGGTAAGAAAATTCCACACCGAATTGTGGTTGAAAATCAAATATTTTTAAAATTTATTTTTCGATTCTTAACAATGCAGATTATTTTCTTCATCAAGTCACCAGCGAAACATACATACCTATAGGACCAGATTACATCATAATATTCAGTTTGTCTTCACACCAATGGACTTTTAGCCTATAAACTGTTGATTTCTACTGATTGTAGTAGCTCAAAAGTGCCATTTAGGAACAAAAAAAATAATATTCTTTCATTTTATAGTTACTTGAGCTTACTGCAAGTGGTAGAAAATTATAATTTTAGAGGATTTTCGGGAAGCTGCATGAACAGATTCACAAGCGCGTTATATCTTTGGCAGCTATTATACAGGGTGTCTGGAAAAGGTCTGTACAAAATGCTACCACGTATTCGTGAGACTAAAATAAGACGATTTAGCCCAACTTACCTATATCCAAAAGTGTTTCGTTAGGGAGATACAGAGCCCCAAAGGGGTACTTAACGATTTACTTTTTTGGCTCTAACTTTTGAACCGACTTGTATAATTTAATGAAATTTTAAAATTTTATGTTTGTCATAAAGACTCATAAAACTATACTACAGTAGATGTTTGACATCGTCAGGGAAGTCAGGAACGGACTTGCCACCGCACTCGTTGGGCCAAAATTTTTGACAGGTATCATTTTACAGAGCTCAATACTGATTGTTTAAATACTTTGGTCATTCCTCTTTAAAAAATGTACTCTACATTTGTTTCGATAAAATTAGCCGTTTTCGAAAAAATTAAGGTTTTGTATAACACGTTATTGAAATAATACTACAATACTACAATAAATCACCAGTCGTATTTATTTCGTTAACTATGTGTTATTGACAGGTAAAAGTTAAATCATAAAAAGTACTTAAAACTGAATCTTTTTGATATTTCAGAAATCGCTTAAACAGAAAAATGTTAAAAATGTGAAAGCTCTCCTTCTTCTTGTTTACTTGAGCAGATTTTCGAAGTGGGCGCCCTGTACCTCTATACATTTTCTTATCCGACGGATGTTTTGTTATTGTACTTGAAACAACATTCCAGGATTGTCTCAAATTTCGTTGCAATGGTGTGTTATTCTTTCTATCAGGTTTTCCCTGGTGGGAACTGGCGTTGAATATGCAAGCCTTTTTAAATTTCCCCACAAGAAGAAATCTAAAGGAGTCATGTCGGGCGACCTCGGTGGCCATACAATAGGCCCACCTCGACCTATCCATCTAAGGGCACATTTTCTAATAAACCGTTTAAGTTTTGTTGCAAGGATTGCAAATAGATGGCACGATTTAATCTGTCTTCAATAAAGAACGGTCCAATGAGGTGATTCCCAATAATCCCCGCCCACACGTTAACCAAAAATCATTGCTGATGCTTTGCTTTGTCTGTTCCATTGCATGGGGTTTTTCTTCATGCCAGATATGCAAGTTATGGCAATTTATTACACCGTCTCGGGTGAAATCGGCTTCGTCCGTGAACAAAACAATACTAGTAAAATTTGGATTTTGCCTAAATCGTTGAAAAAACCAATTTGCGTAATTGACTCCTTGGAGGATAATCAGCGGGAGACATGGCATGTACCTTTTGGACGTGATACGGATGTAGCAGTTGTTCTCGAAGGGTCTCATGAACAACCCACTTTGTCGCATGAACTTGAATCGACAACTTTCTTACATTATTAGAAGGATTTTCAGCAATCTCATCCAGAATTTCCCCCTCTAACTGAGATTGTCTTGCTCTTCTGGGAGGCCCTTCTCCACCACGGCGCGGCAAAAAGCTTCCTAAAATGGATTAGCAAAAGATTCGCTATTTTTAGCATTTTTTTTTTCACTTGTCTTTTTACCTGTTTCTCTTAAGCTACGATCCACCCTTTCAAAAGTTCTTCGGTGCGGTAAACCTAGATTTGGAAATGTACCAGAATAAATTCTACTTGCCTCCACACAATTGCCAAGTGCTTGTCCATAAATTAGATGCATGTCAGCATATTCGCTATATATAGGAATAATGCTCCATTACTTAGTTCTTGTATAATCAGTCAGACAATTTTGAAAAGTGTTGTCAATAACACATTGTTAACGAAATAAAAACGACTGGTGTTTTATTGTAGTATTCCGATAAAATTATTTCAATAACGTGTTTCATCTTAATTTTTTCGAAAACGGCTAATTTTATCGAAACAAATGTAGAGTACCTTTTTCACAGAGGAATGACCAAAGTATTTAAAAAATCAGCTTTCAGCTCTGTAAAATGATACCTGTCAAAAATTTGGCCCAAAGAGTGTGGTGGCAAGTCCGTTCCTGACTTCGCTGACGATTTCAAACATCTACTGTAGTATGGTTTTATGAGTCTTTATGGCCAACATAAAATATTAAAATTTCATTAAATTATACAAGTCGGTTCAAGAGTTAGAGCCAAAAAAGTAAATCGTTAAGTACCCCTTTGGGGCTTTGTATCTCCCTAACGAAACACTTTTGGATATAGGTAAGTTGGATTAAATCGTCTTATTTTAGTCTCACGAATACGTGGTAGCATTTTGTACAGACCTTTTCCAGACACCCTGTATAGGCCTTTAAATTGGTAACTTCTTCTTATTGTAGTTGAATTGGAATACTATTTCAAGAGAGAAAATAGTATATTCTTCAATTTTACATAAGTTTTGAGTAACTACAAGTGGTAGAAAATTGTTTTTTTTGCGTTTTTATTAAAGTGCGTTATGCGCGCTTTAATGGTATAGAATTCATAATCAGTGTCAGCAAGCATCAATCATAGGAGGCTGTGATCATTGTATTTTGATATTTCAAAACATTAAAAAAATTCGCGTTTTGTTGCAATAACGAATATTGCACAGACAGTAAAACCAACAAAATTCATTGTTTAAAAAATGAATAGATTTGAAAATTATACTATAATATGCAAAATATGCGTGAAATTGTCTGATGTAATGATCAATCATCGTACCATGACTTATTTACTTGCATTAATAGAGGATTGTGGCTCCAATTTCAAGAAAGAAAATTTGTTCCGAATTGTTCACGAATATTTGCATCTAAACTACGCAAAATTCAAAGTGTTGAATGGGAAAAAGGTGAATAAATTAGTTTCTAAATATTATATATATTTTATTAGACATAGACACTTAATTGAAAATATTCAAAGTCCTGCATTTTCGCCATTAAGAAGAGAGGAGGTGTCCGAAGAATATAGAAAACATCTTAGCTTTGTAATTAAAATGTATCAAAACTAAATATTATGTAAAAAAATAAAAACCAGTTTGTCAAAAATGGTCAGTTATTGTAAACGTCAAAAAATTTCCAGTATAATTCGCTGTTGGGTACCCCAGGAGAAAAAAAATTTCACTAAAATACCTCCGTTGCTATGGTGATCTGTCAAAATAACGTATTTTGATTGGTTTAAAATTATAGGTATGCAATAAAAAAAATACACGCGTATTCCTTATTGTAGAGATGGGCATCAAATTCTTCTCCTCAATTAACAATAAATCAGTGTAATTGTACAACTGACTAACAAAAGTGTCAAATGCAATATATTTATTGCGTGTTCAACTAGCGCTTTCGCAATATTGAAATATAAAAAAATGTGAAAAGATTTATTTCTCATAAATATATTCCGACATTGCGTGTGTAGCCGTTTAGAGAGCTCAACTATTTACCTAACGACAACCACTACATCAAGCTGACTGACGTGTGGGATGTCTTTATTTTGTATTCTACGTGAATCCCGAAATAAAAAACCTTTGGCGGAGTTTTCTCTCAAAAAGAATTTGTGAACAAGGCGGTTAAAAAGGAAAAGGGAGAAAAAGGCTTTTTCAAAGTTAAATTTTAAGTATTATACACATTTTAAATTGCTGAAAAATACGATACTTAGAGTATTGCTAAATATAATGTAGTTCTGATTTTATTCCTAAAACGAAGATTCCATTACCTTAATGTTTTTTAACTTTTAAGCGTAAAACAAGTAGAAAATAGGTATTTAGTATCATACTATAGTGGCTGATTTTCCAATGTCTTTAGTTCTACAAGATTTCTAAAAAAAAAAATCCTTCGACGAAATTTAATAAGAAAGAATTTGGTAAAAGTGGAGTAAAATAAGAACAAAAGTTGTTACCCTGTTATTTACTATATAACAAGGTTTAAAATTAAGTATCTACTTTTCTAAATTTGAACCTTCGGATTGATCAGTTAGGTTTTTCATTCTAAGTATGAACTAGATACATAAGCTAACTTTTAGAAAATTGGTTGCTCCCAACAAATTAAACCCTTCAAAAGATACAGGGTTTTCAATTTTAAAATTGGTTTTTCATCGTTTTTAGCTGGTACTCTTCATTTGTCTCTCAGATGAATGCTCTTTTTTCCTTCATGGTTCTGTGAATCGACATAATTGTAGATGTTGGTCGGAGTCCAACCCGAGAATCGTTAGAGAAGTGCATCCAGAAAAATTAAATGTGTGGGCTGGAATTTTTGGGGACCGTATTATCGGGCCGTATTTTCTTCCTGGTAATTTAACTGGTTAAATGTACAGATGTATCTGGAGTTGTTGTAAACCACTATTGACCCCGCTTTAATGAATGTGTTGAAGAAGATGATCGTCATCGACCAGAAAATCTAATTTTTCAGCAAGATGGGGCAACCCCACATTATGCATCAGGCGCGGCACGTCCGTAAGGTCATTTGGTCAATGACCCACCTAAATTTATTTTTAATGATCCACTTAATAATTTATTTTTTAAAACCAAACTTTCCTTTCAAAAAAGTGCCAGGTCCATGCGAAAACTTCCCAAGAAAGAATCGAGCCAAGCCATCGTTGAAAGATATCCAAGCTTGCTCCGGACTGGATCGTATTTTAAATTGGCTTTTAAATGGAAGATATAAATTCATTAAAACTAAGAGAGAAACAGACATACGCGTTTTAGGAAGTTAAAAAGAGACACAATCTGTCGACGGCCCACCAATAATATCGGGCCGCTCCCACTATAGAAATAGACTCAAACCGCCCCGTAAAATATAGTCTTTCAAAATATTTGGTTTGGAAAAAGAAAAACTAATTAGGTAGTTAATATGCGCATTGTATTTACATTGTATTAATTTATTATTAATTAGCGGTTAAACATAAAAATTTATAAATACGATTTCAGCCACCCCAGCGATAGTCATCAAATATAACGGCTTCGGTCCGGATTTGTTACATTACCAGCGTAGTCCAGAGGTAGAATCTCAGCGAGTTGACCAAGAGGTCGTGGGTTCGAGGCTGTGTTAGGGTAGACTTTTTTAATTTTTGTTATTTAAAAAATTAGGTCGGCTCTAAAAGGTGTATTGGCAACAAGCTAGCACTTGTTCCTCGATAAATTATTTTAAAAATTATTGGCAATCTCATATCTACCACACCTGCCAGCCTGAACGTGCGTAGACAAAGATCTAATTATGTCTAGTCGCCAGTATTGTATTTATTAAAGAAAACGGAGTTTCGGCAGCGCTCCTAATTTTATTTTACCAACAATACTTTTAGGTCAGAATAAACACCATCCATTTATTCTGGGCTTTTAGTACAAGGCGAGACCTCTATTGAGGAGAGGCTAAACGTATCAAAAAGAGAAGCCGCTACACAACATCTAGAGTAGCAACGTTCAATATACAACAGTACCTATTTTATGATTTTTGCGGTGTTTATTTGTAGGTAAATAATTTCTTGTTAAAATTATTTAAAAACCTTCCTTAATTAAAAAAGTGTATTTTGCTTGTTGCGTTGATATCACTAGTTGCCCACAAATTTTTGACCCACCTGCTACGCATTTCCTGTAAGGCAGTATCTGGATGACAATTTTTCAGGAAGATGGATTGGGTGAAAACGTCATATTGAATGGTCTACAAGATCTCCTGATCTATCGCCATTGGACTTGGTCTTATTGGGATATTTAAAAACAAAAATGTATGCAACCCAGCCCAATTCTTTAGAAAATTTGCGACAACAAATAGTGTACGAGTGCCGACAAATAACTCCCGAAATGCTTCATAATGTTCGCAATCATTTCGAACAGTGCCGTTCTAATTGCATGGAGGTTGGGGGTGGATATTTTCAGCATTTACTTGATTGAAATAAGTGGTAAGAAATTCGTTATTTTTAAATGTTAATTTTTGTAAGGACTCATTTCTCAGAAACAACTCATCCGATTTCAACGAGCAAGGTCCCGTTGGAAAGGCAATGCAATTTCCTTTAAAATAAATCAGTCGACCCCCTTCCCATTTAAGATTTTAAGGGTGAAATCCACCCCGGCTCAGGTGTTCAAGCAAGGGGGGTGAAAATACCAAAAAAATATGCCCCTTTGAAAGCTAAAGTATACGGATCTGGGCGTTTTTTGATTTATTTATTTAAACGAAAATAATCCCGGGTGGAAAGTTTTCGGTGGGCCACCCTGTATGAACAAATGTTTCATGTAAGAGTTATAGGAAATACGCCCACGGTACGTTAGTACTTAGGCTTGGAGTCTACGTGGGATGTCTTAAATAAAAAGAAAATACCTAGTTTTAAAGACATATGTAGGTATATTTTTATTTTTACATTATTTTCCTCCTTAAAATTCCCATCGGCTTACTTACATTTTCTTTACAATCAAGCTGCATATTTTAAAATATTTTTCAAGAAGGAAGCTTACAGAGCTTCATATCTCCTCGCTTGCATAGATATTTATCCCCCCGGTAACTCGGAACTTACTAAAGAAGACGTATGAGGTCAAAACTTTTTATACTTTGAGTAATCTCGATCATCCACATACTTAAAACTCTTTTATGACTTCTACTGTGAATGAACATGCCCTTTGTTATGAAAATACGAGCTCTGGTTCCTTAATAGAAATATTTTGAAGCAAATATAGTGGTTTATATAGGATGTATTGTGGGTGTATTGAAGTATGTACGTCACAGTAGAGTTTACTGGGCAGTTTTATGGATTTTTTTTAAATTTTTACCTTATTTATATTTATTATTTTCCTTTTCATATGGCATCATTCTGCTGTATACCATATAGGTTGTATGTGCAAGATTTACATTGCAAAAAGTCATACTTTGTCCATCGGAACCACCATAATATTATACACTTACGTGCATAGAAATCGACCCACCTCACAATTCTGAAATCGAATGCATTTTCTTAGAAACCAGTCCTCAGTCATCACTAAATAAAAAAATCTAGACCCACTGTAATCTAGACCCACTGTAATGGGTATTAGATAGATGAATGGTTGCTAAAAAATATTCATTCGATTTCAAAAGTATGGTGTGGGTCGATTTCTACGCACGTAAGTTTACATGAAGAACAGTCCTTGAAAAAAGGAATAATTTTCCATCCACGTTTAGGGTTGTAAATCGCGTGACAAAAATGTGAGAAAAAGGCGTCTCATAAAAAACCAAAAAAACACTATTTCAATTTTGTCGGGTCACCATCTTTAAAAGGCGTTTTCTTAAAAACTACTAAACGAAATTTAAAAAAATCAAAGCAGCATTAAAAAGAGAATTTAATGACCTTTGAAATGAGCTATCACTTGACCCCTATAATAATAATAATAATAATAATAAAGGTCTTTATTTAATTAGAACATATTACATCGTTATAATAATTAGTATAGCGGGCGAGGTTCAGTTCGCCTCAGACATTGCAAATGTCCGGGGCGTCTGTTCAACTAACCCGCGGAGTACTTAATCTTAATCTTAATTACTGTCCCCATTTAAAATTTTAGGGATGAAGCTCATCCCTTCTAGACAAGATACCTCCTTCTTCACAGATTAAGGGATGATAAATACAAAAAATTGGGCTTGTGTCGTTTTCATTGGCCAATCCTGTATTGTTAAGTTGCATATTATCTAATTGGGGCCATAAAAAATGCCCTAATATTTAGCGGTAGCGTTCGCCATTAACATTAACTGCTCCACCATCGTCATTTTCATGAAAAAATGGCCCTATAACACCTTCAGTCCATATTGCATATCACCAGGTTACAGTGGCAGATTTAGGGGGGAGCAGGGGGTGCGCCCCCTACAAAAAGTATTTGAATAGCGAATTTTATAAAAACAAATATTGTAACACAAACATTAATCATTTCTACATATTCTACAAAATATTATAAACGAAAACAAACATTTCGCCGTATATGTAAGACCTTTGAAATGAATTATAGCAAAAAAAATTAGAATAATATATCAATACTAGTATGTTTGGCATTTTTAATTAACATGCTCTTACATTGTTTCTGAAAACATTCGTTACACATCTCACTGCGATCTTATCAAAATTTGCGCCGGATAATTTTGGCTTCTAAACGAAAACAATAATCCAATAATTTTTTTTCACAAAACATCTCTTTGGAAAGTCAATTTTTTCGAAAAACAGCTTCTTCGAAAATGGATTAACGAAATTTTTTAATTTTTTTTCCGAACCTAGTTTTTCAAAAGTGTCCTGACCGCTTTTTCAAAAATGATTTTTAGAAAACGGATTTATGAAATATTTTGAAAATATTTTCTTCAAAACCCGTGCATTTTTTTCAAAAATGCATCCAAATAAATAACTTTTAAAACAGGTACATTTTTCGAAAATATGTTTTTTTGAAAACAATATTTAGAAAATTAAATTATGAACTCTAGTGCCTTGAAAAATGTTAATGAAAATAGATGAAAAAAGGTCCTGAACAAACCCAAACGAACCTTTTTGGATTTGATCATGTTTCCTTAGGTTTGGTACGTTACTTTCTCGTAAATTACTTTTTCAAAAAGCCTTTGCTTGAAAAAATCAATACTATCAGAACAAAATTAATTTCGAAAAAGATGTTCACTGAAAAAATGTATTTTCAAAAGTGCTTTAAAAAAAATTGAAAAATTATTTTTAGACAAATTATACTCTCGTAAGTAGATACTCGTATATCCCCCCAAATGAGCAGAAGGCATAAATAAGAAAATGCTACAATATTTACACTTTCATATTGATCAAACAATTTGTCCTGTCGCATGTAAGCTAACTCTTTTAGCTTAGCTTTTAGCTGTTTCTTATTTCAACAAATATCTTTTTGATGTTAAATTAAGTAAATTTTCTCGAAAAACAGCTTCTTCGAAAATATGTTTTTTTAAAAAAGAGCCTTTTAAAAATACATTTCCCGGAAATATATTGTTTAGAAAACATAGTTTTTCTAAATTTAAATTATCAATAAATGAATGTATGAAATGTCAATGAAAAAATGACAAAAAGATCCTAAACGAACCTTTTTTGTGTTTGGTCAGGTTTACGTTTCCCTGTATTTGCTATGGTACTCGTGGTAAATTACTTTCAAAAAAGTGTTGTTTTTTAATTTGAATATTCGAAGTCTTCTTCGAAACAATGTTTAAAATATGTTCTTTCTAAAAACATGTTTTCCTGAAAAAAAATTGTTTCAAAAAGTGGTTAAAAAATTTTGAATTTAGAAAACATCCCTAGCTTTCGAATATCTGTATTATTGAAAAATTTCTGTTTTCGAGAAAATATATTTTCGAAAAATTTTCATATATCAGTCCAAACGGACAGAACGTATAAGTAGTTAAAAGAATGCTAGAATATTGGTAAGTTAGGATGACAAACCGTTCTGTATTCGCAAGAACAGGTTTAGATATTTTGTCCATTATGAAATAGCGTACATTTTTTTCGGTCTGTGCTCTTGTGTAGTTCGAGGTGGCTAGGTAGACGAAATTCTAAATCCGGCCCTGGGCGGTTACTTGGAGAAGATGTTAAGGCTTTCCAGGCGCGGCCAGTGAAATTTCAAAGTTGTATCTCTGTTGCTGCTTATGAGACCCATGCCAAATTCAAGTTTTTTAATAGTGAGCCTACTAGGAATGCTTTGGTAAAGAAAAAAAATATTTTGCAATTTGCGAAAAAAAGTTGAATTTTTGAATTGACCCACCTGGGAAAAAAATTAACAAGCTTAGGTATTTTATTTATTATTTTTCCTAAACAAATTTTACATCATTTTGTCGAAAATTCTTAAATTCTAAGAGAAAAAAATGTGTTAGTAGAAAGTTATAGGCATTTGAATTTTTTGTTAAATTATATTTTAGGTTTAAAAAAATTACGATATAATAATTCAAATTATAATTCGATTATGGACATAACTCATAACAATAATGTGATTATTGAAATAATGATATTCTGTCACCACTAGCACTAAACAATAAAACATAATAGACGAATAAAATAAGTCAATACATTATTAGTTTATTACAATTCTTTTCATATAATGGCCTATTATTCATAAACAAGGACTTTGTTTACCTCATGTAGGCTGTTAGCAAGAATACAGTTAACAAGGGTAGTATCCACTTAGATATTCCTAAAAAGAATCAAAATTTCCACTTCAGTTATTTTCTGTTACCAAATTAAATCAAAAATGTCGTTGAACACAAAAGTATAATTTATTGATAAAAGAGATCTCAAGTAGAAAATATTAGTATCGCCTACATTTTTATTACTCTACTGCAATACTGTAGCGGGCCTAACGCCTCCGCAATCCTCGCAGTTCGAAGATGTCCAAGGTAAATAAGGAATATGCATTAGAATGGGTCGATTTTTAATAAAAGTTTTAGAATTCTGATTTGCAATACTTACAGAAAGTCTCCTCTTATAATAATAAAAAAAGAAGTTTATATCTAAATAATTTTAATTAATTTATATATTCTGCCCTCTACATGTAGCTAAAGCTGGTTGTCGGTCGATTTTTACATTTTCTTGGAAATTTAGAAATTCTGAATATCGATAAATAGATTTCTCTTGTAGGTACTCATACAAAAACTTTAGAATTAGAATTAGAAAGTCATTATTACTTTCAACAAAAAAATTATTTCTTCCACTCTCTACCAGGCTTTAAACATTAGAGCTATACCGTGCCTGGCATGCCTTGTTATTGGCACCATCCGGGTCGCATGTTTCACAAGGATCTATATACACCCCGGCAATATCGACTGGAAAGCTTCGCGCCTGCGTAATGTAAGTCAGGGTGATTTAACCACTTTCTCGATACAAATAATCAATCGCACCACCAAAACAATGCAATATAAAAAGAAGGCTAAGTAAACTTGGGTAAAACCTGAACAAACCTGAACAAACCCAAGCAAACCTGACCAAAGCCCCCACGAAATTTAAACAAAATATATTTCCATATTTGTTAGATGTTTTTTGAAATAAAAAAGACTATATTTTTTGTCGGTAATATGTTGAACTGTGAGTTAAATGGTTCGTGTGTTAAACGTTAGTAACTTATTATTTGTGGTGTTGTATGTCGTCTACGTTGCGAATTTTTCTTCTTTTTTTGCTATTTTCTGGGAAGAAAATAGTTCATCCATCGATTTTTTTAAAGTGCTTCAAAGAAGGTAATTTTTCCTGTGCACATTCGAAAATTTCTTAATTCCGACATACCTAAAGTGCACAAGACCCCTAAACTCGTTGCCGATACACTTTTTAGAGCCGATCTAATTTTTAAATGACATAATTTTTTTAAAAAATTCGCCCGAACGCGTTACAAGTGCATCATATACTTATATTTTTGAGGTTACGTTTGATTACTCACAATACGCAGGCGCGAAGCCTTCCAATCGATATTGCTGGAGTGTATCTAGACTCTTGTGCATTTTTCTGTACGCCACACGTGATTGCAAACGCCACTTGCGATCGTAAAACACCCGCGCTAAACAGCACACGTTGTCGCAAATAGAAAGTCTTGGTATTCTCGTTGCTCTCGGTTTCCTTGCATTAGTAACGTAGTCTAGAGGTAGAGTATCCGCTTATGAATCGAGAGGTCGTGGATTCGAGACCATGCTCGGGTGGACTTTTTTTTTAATTTTTGTCATTTAAAAAATTAGAGCGGGTCTAAAATTTGTATCGGCAACGAGTTTAGCACTTGTTCCGGTGCAAATTTTCTTTTATATTATTGGTAATCTCATATATACTATTCAAAATCTCAAGCATGGGCAAATATACCAAGTACCGCCGAGCGTATGCGAGAGTAATGAGACAAAAACAGTATTCTGTCGCAAATAACCTCCAGCCTAGTTATAAAATAAAATAAAAACCTTCGGGTTTGCTCAGTATTAGTTGATCAGTTTTTGTTTTGTAATGATATAATAAAAAAGACAGAAAATAATCCTGATTAAACCCCAGGGCTTTTTATTTTTATTTTATAACTTTTTAAATTATATTTTAGGTTTTAAAAAAATTCAAATGATTATATATATATAATTAATAACTGTCCACTAATACATTCTTTTTTCTTAAAATTTAAAAATTCTCTACAAAATGATGTAAAATTTGTTTAGAAAAAATAAATAAATGAAATACCTAAACGCGTTCATTTTTTCCCAGCGGGGGCTCAGCAAAAATTCAACTTATTTTGCAAATTACGAAATGTTTTTCTTTTAATCAAAACATTCCCAGTGGGCTCACTAGTAAAAACTCCTTGCTGCAGGTCCTGTAAGTAGGAACAGAGATATTACAACTTTGAAATTTCACCATACGCCTCTGCCCATCCTTACATATGCATCAGAATCCTGGACAAGTACAGAAAAACAGAAACAGAAAATCATGACGATAGAAATGAGGTACCTACGGAAAAAAGAGGACAAGATTAGATAAAATTAAAAACGAAACATTCAGAAATAATTTAAACACAAAACCTATAAACCAGATAGTTGAGGAAAACCAACTTCGATGGATAGGGCACATTAAGAGAATGAACGAAACGAGAATAGTAAGACAAGTATATGAAGCAAGGACCACAAAGAAGAGAGGAAGAGAACGATCAAGGAGAACATGGCAAGATAAAATAAGGGAAGCAGCAGAAAGAAAAGGAATAAAATTCGTAGACATCGATAGACTGGCACAAGGCCGAAAGAATTGGAGAGAAATATGGAAAAGAAGCCTATCCCAAAACTCCCACCCTCGCATTCCACCCCGTACGAGTAGATAGGCATAAGGAATAAATAAGTTATTTAATAAAATTTAATAACATCTTAAGTCAGAGTTTCCTAAGTTGCTAATAAAAAGCTCTGCGTAGTTTCTTAATCAAGATATAAAAATCTAATAAAATTCAATTACATTTTAAAGATCTACAACAATAACGTTCGATATTCGTTGCCAACTATTGCAACAACTATTTTACAGCTGAACTGACTGTAAAATAATATTTATTTGTAAAAATACATTTTCTCTCGCTGACCTTTTGTAAGCAACTTTATTCGCTGTAAATTTACTATAACTTTTTTTTCAGTGTAGTTCTGGCCATATTTAACCATTTATTTTTACCTTAATTTCGCGAGACACCTTTTTAAGCGTAGCATTAAAATACAATATAAGAAATTTGGCACGTATACCCCTGTTTGAACAGAGACGCCCAAAGTATTCTGCTGACACCACCACTCAGTGTTTATGCAGCTATCAAGAAGAATTTATCTGAGAAAGGCTACATAGAAACGTTAAAGGAAATATATTCTACTCGTATTTCGCCACAAAAGCGATGGAAATAAAGTAATAACAGAATAGATACGTATTCCGCTCTATCAGACAAAATTGGAAAGAACATACAATATAGCGAATTTGAGTGACAAAGAATTGTAAACCTACTTTGAGCTTTAAATAAACTAGGGAATCAAGCAAGGGGAATTCATTATATTGTGTCTTTTATTCAATTCTAATGGATATATCTCAGAAAAATTTTCAGAAAACAATAATTCTTAAAAACACATTTTTCGAAAATTCAGTTTTAAACTAATCCCAAAATTCCCTATCACTACGGCCAGTTGGATGGATAAGGGGCTCTACCAAAACCTTACCTCCACCTTACTGTAAACTATTTCTATAGGTTGCTGGTGCTGGTTCATTTTCATCCGAGTCCGCAATCTCTGGCAGCTGCGACTTGTAGACAGCAAAAAACATCAATTTCACTAAACACTATGTGTATTTACTTACTTGTATATATACACAGTTTTGACAGTTGTAAGGAGAAAGTTTAGTTTTGCATACTCTGTTGTTCCGAGATGATATTTCTTGAATGGTACTTCGTTGTAAGTTGTTATAACGTAAGTAGTTTAAGGACCAAAACTGGATGAATCCTGCTCGAAGCACCAAAATGGTTAATCTGGCATTTATAGCCTGCTGAGGTATTGACATAAGAGGGTACTACGACTCGAAAGAATATAACTTACTTCTAGCACTGATGGCCAGAAGAAGTATTGAGATAAGAGGGTAGGTACTGTGACCCGAATCGATGTAACTTTCATCTGGCACTGACGGCCACAAGAAGTATTGAAATATATAGATGGGACTTACTTCTGGCACTGACGGCCGGAAGAAGCATTGAGATATGAGGGTACTATAACCCGAAAGGAGGTAACTTTCATCTGGCACTGACGCCAGAAGAAGTATTGGGATATATGGTATCGAGAGTAAGTAAGGCTTTGCTTTGCCTTAATGGGGGTTCTGTGACCCGTATGGCGCACTTGGTCGAAGGTTCCTTGAACACCAAAGGCTCGACAGAGGAACAGGGGGTTCTTATGAACCGAGAACAGGACCATGCTTGAAGAAAACGGGGGATAACAACACGATATAGAGCAGGACTATTCCTGGTTGGAAATGGCGGCGTTCTCGCGACTCGACAGAGAGGGAGGACTTTTTTCCGCACTCACTACTTTTTCTCACCGACTTATTTGTAAACATCTGTCTGGTCGGACACTTGACCGACTGAACTGGTCATACACTTGACCGAACTTTGGTTACGTCACGCTTGGCGCGAAGCAACCACGTCAAACTTCCCCGTGAGTTACTGAAGAACTGACTTGTTCTCCCGACGGGCACTAAGTTGAATTGAAATGTACCAACCCTTCGCGGATCAGCCTGAACGGGTTAGAGCAATTACAGGTCATTTTGCTATGACGCTTAGGAATCATCTTTAAGCAGATATTATTCTATTGGTTTGAAACCAAAAGAGTTCGATCCCGAAACTTCGGTACGACGGGGTGAAGAGATAGGGGCGTTGATATCTGCAGCCATGTTTGCTGGACTTTCTATGCATGCATTTTAGAACGTTAAAGCAATAAAACTAAAATATAAGATCTGTGCTAAGGAAACTCGGCCTTTGAAGTTTCGCCGACAAAGGTGCCGGTTTAGAAGAAATAAATTAAAGGAAAGATTTCCTTTAGATATTTTATCCGAAATGGACTTTGTGTTTTACCGATAACTGCGTATTTTAATGCAAGTTAAATAAACAGGACATACGAGTTTCAGTTTTATCATTTGAAAGGGATTTTATTCCTGCTTGCTTATTAATATTAATTTGGATATAAAATTAGAAATATGAAAATTAAACGAACGCCTGGGTTTCCCCAACACTAGCCTTATTTGACAATCATGGTTTTAACCTGACAGTGGGTTTATCCAGCATTTTCTTTTATTTTATAATACATCCCCAAAAAAGTAGTATATTTTCTGATCGAGTTCCCTCATTCCCTCTCAAAATAGCGATTAAATATCGCTTATTATAAAACGGAAAGATGTCCTCGGATGACATAGTCCCACGATGAGCGACCCAAATTTAAAAAATAATTAAGCGTTGGCCCTGCCGCCAAACTTTTGCGGGTTGGTCATCGAGGATATGTTACCAAATTATATTATTAGAAAACGTTGCAATATTTGAAATTTATACTGAACTGTTACGCAGAAATATTGAAAGAACTGAGGAAACGGTCAGCGCATAACATTTTATAACCTAAAAAGGATATTTGCGCAAGACCATCAAAAAATACTAACCAGAATTCGCCGAATGACGGGGGTAAAAGCTTTTGCACGCTATGGTTACTCCACAATAATTTTTTGGTTTTACTACTATTTCTGTTGTGCTGTACGAGACAATAATGGCCTATTGCTACCCTTAACAGCTGTTAAAGAGGTGATTTTAATATAATAATAAAAACGTATTAACAAAATAAACATATAAATAAATAGAAATAAATAAATAAACCAGCACGAAAATAGTTAGTAGATAACTTAAATATAAAAAATCATTTGAAAACCAAGCAAATCGCTGAAATATCAGAATAATTCACAAGTTTTTAATGACGACTTACTAACAATGACAACACAAAAACCTGTCAAAACATAACTGATCCACTAGAAGATTTTAATTTAAACCAGTACTAAATCTTAAACCTTCTTAGTAAATCTAACCATTAAAGTTCTTAAAAGTCCCTTTTAAGTATACAATATAATAAATATTTAGAAGCATTGTAGCTTTCCTTGCCTTAAACCTAGCCGTTTATAAAAAAGCAATAGTGTTTAAGTAGGTATGCATTATGTTGTCAAAAATAAAGCCTATCATTGTAATCCAATAATGTTTTGATATAAACTGATGTGTTCTTATTCTTCAATCAATCATATTTTTTTGTGCTAACTTAACAGTGCTTTATTACCAAAAGAAGAATAGGTTAAATATTAAATTAAATATAGTAGTCATTCAGGAATAGGGAACATAGTCTACAACTGATTTAATGACTGTACTCTTTAATACTACATTTAGTCGAGACAATGAAGCACTCAACCTCGGAATTTTTTGCACTAAGACGGAACGGAATGCGGATTTTTGCATTCGCTTCCGAAAATTATTTGAAAAAAATGTATCTACTTTGTATCTTATACAAACCGGAAATTGCATTGCTGCAGTCAAAAATGCGTTCAAAAACTGCATTTTTTGAAATCGCTTTAAGAAAATTAAATAACTTTGTTAATAAGACTCTGAATTGACTCAAACCGGGTTCCCGTGGGTTTTCGAGGTCGCTGGTCACGATTATGATGTTCAAATCGACCCATAGCCGACCTGGAGCTCAGGATCGCTGATGAACGTCATCTCCGTGGGACTCTCCCAAAATTCACGCGGGGAAGGAGAGAAACTCGGCGCCCGGGGGGTTTTTGGGTTGCTGAATTCAAATATGGCATCAGCGAACACCCCCCGGACACCTGGTGCGCCGAAACCTGGACATGGACGTCATCCCCAAGAGTTTTCCTGACAAGGTCTCAAAAAACAAACCGAAAATCATTATGGGGTTTTTTTTGGGGCGCTGAATCCAAACTTCACGTCGAAAACGACCCCCCGAACACCTGGTGCACCGGAACCTGGACGCGGACGTCATCTCCGAGGGTTTTCCAGACACGATCGCTAAAGACAAACCGAAAATCGTTATGGTTTTTTTTTGGGGCGCTGAATCCAAATTTCTCATCGAAAACGACCCCCCCCCCCCAGGTGTTCGGGGGGTCGTTTCCGACGTGAAATTTGGATTCAGCGCCCCAAAAACCCCCCATAACGATTTTCGGTTTGTCTTTAGCGATCGTGTCTGGAAAACCCTCGGAGATGACGTCCGCGTCCAGGTTTCGGTGCACCAGGTATTCGGGGGCTCGTTTTCGACGTGAAATTTGAATTCAGCGCCCCAAACACGCCCACACAACGATTTTCGGTTTCTTTTTTGCGATCTTGTTAGGACAACTCTCGGGGATGATGTCCACGTCCAGGTTCCGGCGCACCAGGTGTCCGGGGGGTGTTCGCCGATACCATATTTGAATTCAGCAACCCATAAAACCCCCGGGCGCCGAGTTTCTCTCCTTCCCCGCGTGAATTTTGGGATAGTCCCACGGAGATGACGTTCATCAGCGATCCTGAGCTCCAGGCCGGCTGTGGGTTAATTTGAACATCATAATCGTGATCAGCGACCTCGAAACCCTCCGGGAGCCCGGTTTGAGCCAATTCTGAGTCTTATTAACAAAGTTATTTAATTTTATTAAAGCGACTTCATTTTTTGAATGCATTTTTGTCTGCAGCAATGCAATTTCCGGTTTGTATAAGATACAAAGTAGATACATTTTTTACAAATAATTTTTGGAAGCGAATGCAAAAAACCGCTTTCCGTTCCGTCTTAGTGCAAAAAATTCCGAGATTTTGGCTGTTTTAGTGCTTCATTGCCTCGACTAATTAGTCTTTGTGTGTGTACTTGCCTGTATGACTTAGTTATGCAAAAGTAAAATGTCGAACAGTTTAAAGAATTGTAAACCTCGACAACAAATCTATTTAATTATATTTTTTCTAAATAAACTATTAAAGAAAGTTATTCAAAAGTATTTAAATACGTTGTTCCCCAAGGAACAATTTTTGGACCTTTATTTTTTAATATTTACATTAATGATTTATTTAGTATAAATTGTGATAGGAAAATTCATAGTTTTGCAGACGATACTCTTATTTTTTATAGTGATACAAATTGGAACAACATACATAACAAAATTACAAATGATTTTGAAATAGTTAAAAATTGGTTTGATAATAACTTACTAACAATTAATTTTGACAAAACAAATTATTTTACTTTTAGTCTAAATCAAAATAATAACACCTCAAATGAGGATAGTATTAAAATAGACGATGATATTCAGATTTTAAAGGCTAACAGTGTTAAATACTTGGGACTAATTTTTGACAGTAAATACATGTAGATTACTTAATTAAAAAATTAAGAAGTTTGCTACCAATATCCAAAAATGTTAAAACCTTTTTGGATATAAAACACTTAGAAACATTGTATTATGCATTAGTTAAAACTCATTTGAATTACGGGATTTTAGGTTTTGGAGGAATAAGTAGAATTTTAGTGAAAAAAATAGGAGTATTACAAAAAAGGTTTCTAAAAATTATATTTAATACAGACTATTTTTATCCTTCAAAGGAATTATATTCAGAAACAAAAAAATGGACGTTAGGCAAATATATATTTATAATAGTTTAATATGTGTTTTTAAAAATAAAAATCCAATACAATTTAAAAAACTAACCATGACACGCGTCATAAAAATGATATTTCCATTAAACCAAAAATACATAAGTTTGTAGCATAAAAGAATTATAAATATCTATGTTTTTATTTACACAATTATTTAACAGTAAACATAAAAGAATTGTATCATTAAAAAAATATAAAATTGAAATAAAAGCTTGGATATTAACAACAAACGATTTACAGAAATTTTTGGAATTACTTTGATATTATTTTGTATAATATAAAAATTTATTTATTTTTCTCTGAGGATCTCTCTTGTCCTAAAAAGGAAATTGGATGTACACAGAGAGAAAGAATTAATTTACACAAGTAAAATTTTTTTCTTTCAATTAAATTATTTAATTGGTATGGAGCAATTAAATATATAATTCAGCGAATTTAATTATTTAATTGGCAGGTTTAATTAACTGAAGTAAATCATAATTTTTGTAAGTAAATTTACACGATAAAGTAAAATATGACTTAATTGTATCAATTATCATTTAATTCATTTAATGTGAAGGTATGATACCTACAACTAATATTGGTGAATAAAAATATCTTAATTTAATTACGTGAAGTAAACCTTAGTTTTACTAAGAAAGATATATACTATTTGCAATCCCGATATAGTTCCCAAAAAAAATTGATTCAGTTTTTTTAGGTTTATTTGCTTTACTTTAGCATTTGAAAAAAGTTATATATAATATGCTATTCGTTAAGCAAATCATTATATACTAGTTTAGTATGAACGCATATCTCAATCTATTTTTTAAATGTTTGGCCCTCAAAAAATTTAGTGACATTTTTTCTGACACTATGATCGTAAATTTTTTGCGGGCCAAACAGCTAAGAAATAGATTGAAATATGCGTTCATACTAGCCTAGTAATGACTTGCTTAACGAATATCATATTATACATAACTTTTTTCAAATGCTAAAGTAAAGCAGATAAACGTAAAAAAACTGAATTAGGTTGACAATACCAAACATAGCGGAGCAAAGAGAACCTTAAGCAGTAAGAAAATATTTCTTGAGGTTAAAATATAGAGCTTTTATAAAACAAAAGATGAAAATGTCTACTTTCGTTTCACATATTTATTGCATTTAATGTGATACAATCATTTTTAAAATGACACAATAAAACCCTGCAATAAAGTCGCCATACAGAAAAGTATATTTTTATTTTGTGTTCTATAAAAGATCTATACTATAGCGCCAACAAATATTTACCAAATACAAAGAAACTTGAAATTTTACTTATCACTGAATACATGCATATTCTTGGTACATTTATAGGTATATCCCTACAAAATAAAACAACAAATGGCTATTATATTATCCATAAATCTACACTAACAAAAATAGACCAAATGGCCGTCACCTTCACTGTTACTACCGGAGTAGCCGCTTAGTCTACTCTCATCAAGGGACGATGGGTAAATGCGATGCACGCCGGGATGATTTACATATGTCGATGGAATGGCATGGCGGTTAGGGCTAGCGTAAAGAATAATTTTATTCTCATAAGCCTCGATTTAGTTGTCAGGAATAAACTTTAATTTTTGGAATTACATATTTAGTTCTGTTTTTCCCTTATTAGGAAAATTAAATTATAATTGTCAGTAGATTTTCTTCGTTATTGCGACAATACAATTTAATGTGTACAATGAAACGTTTAATACAATGTTTAATTATGCAAATTTTTCTATTAATTATTAAAGCTTTTGTTGGCGGAAAAATAATTTAATTTTTTTAAGAATATATTTCCCAACTAAATATTTTAATTACAGTAATTATGCAAAATATAAAAGAAATTTTGTTGCAAGTATCGCTTTTTTATTTGAAATATGGTTTTATCCAGGGAATTATTTTTTTATTTAAAAAATTATAGAATGTGATTTAATACCCACCAACTTTTTTCTCTCTCTGTGTATGTATTTGAATATATTCCTTTTTTTCAATTGAATAATTCATATAATTAAATAATGTAATGGTAAATATAAGATTTGCCCCCAACAAGTACGTCTTCTGGGGTTTTATCAAGTTTATTTATAATATACATATATAATCATATTTAAATTTTAATTAATTTAAATAAACTTTATTATTATTATTATTTATTACCTAAAATTGTAAACCAAACATCTAACTTGTGATTAATAAACGACGTAATAAGTAAATAACTTTATTAAGCCCTATTAGAGTTTCAACTTGAGAAGCCATAGTTAACTTAAATTGCAACTTGTTGAAAATCAAATTTAACCACAGGCGAAAATTAATTAAAGGTTAAGTTAATTTAACTTAGCAAAACTGCAGGAGTATCGGTATTGAAGTGAAAATGGAGTGGCGTTGCCTGTCGGTTTAAAAAATATACAGGTAATTAAATGGTTTTGTTTGAATCTGGGGAAATATTTTTTTAATAGTTATTTGTGTACTAGTGTACGAAATAGTACTTTGCTGCAGTGGCGGTTTTTGTGTAGGATCAATTGTGCAGCGAACACCCTAAAAATCTACACAAAAAGATGGTTTTCTATACCTATAACCATACTATTATACTATTACACATCAAACATAATTTGTTTTAATATTTTTATTATAACTTCAAATTTTACATTTACTTTTATTACTGTATAATATATTTTTGTATTTTTATAACAGTCAAGCTCTTTTCTTTCACCGTCTGACATTAACATTAGTACGAGCTCTAGCGCGTTCAATATCAGAACTGAACGCCGAGAGTATCGGTAAAGACCGTGTGTTGGAGAAGAGGAGTCCGGCGCGTGAGACAAAACATGGTTGTATCAAAATGATGCAAATTTTAGCGTTCTGGCGTGCACTGCACAATGCACCCGAATCATATCAGTAGTCAGCTGAGAGAATGGTGATATACGCGGGAGCCCCGCCGGCTAGTAGTGGTAGTAGGTTATTTTCGAGGTTATTTTGATTAAAATGCAGTACCAGATTTTAAATTATAATCGCGTAGTTGAAGTTTTTGCAAAAATGGAATGGACTTTTTACATAGATAAGCTTAAATGGGTATGCATTTTTTTGCAATATTTCCCTTCGTATTTTTCTTGTATAACCACCGAGTTGAACACCCAGTTTAATACCTCACGAGCCGCCAATCCTTTGCTGTTCAAGAATGTCAATTTGGACAAAAAATCATTCGAGAGCACCAAAGGTATTTCGCGCACTAGTTTCGCAGAATATTTTTTCTATAACTCTTTTCTTAAAACCATAAAATACAAATGAGAGTGGATTCAGTTACTATGAATATAATTTATTATACCTATTTGTTGACAAAGAGTTTTAGTTATCATTTCTTTATTGCGCTCCTTGCTAGTTATTTTCCTACAAAATAATGGAAATAAGTAATGACGAACATTTTAGTGCTACTCCGGCCCCAGGAAATATTAGAAACAGCAAATATGGCAGTTTTAAACCTAATACCCGCAAAATCTAAACAACATTATGAGAAACCATAAAGGCAGTTTAAAGAATGGTATGATTAAAAAACAATTAGTGAAAATATTTTCCGGCGTATTTCAAAGAAAAAGAAGGGAAGTCTTCTACACTGTGGTCCATACATTTGATGTTAAAAACTACACTGAATGTTAAAGAGAATATATGAAAATTTACGGAACATATTCCATATTAGAAGAAGAAATCAGTTGGGTATCGTCCTAAAAAGTCACAAATTTTAACAAAAGAAATAATTTCGCTGCGGTCGAGAATCTATTGAAGATGATACAAAATCTGGTTCACCATTTAAGGCAATAACAGAGGGAACAATAAAGAAAATTGCTTGTTTGGTGTTGACAGAGAGAAGAATTAAAGTTTCGGTCATTGCAAGGGAAGTTCAGATATCAGAGATAACAGTTCTGATAATTTTGCATTAAGATTTAGGGATGAACAAAGTGTCAACGAGATGGATCCCCAGGCTTCTTACACCAGAACAGAAGCTTGTCAGGCGAGAAATTTGCCAGGAAAATTTAGATGCTTTTAAACAAGACTGCGACTTTTTTTAGAAAGTTGTCACTGGCGATGAAACCTGGGTACATCACTGGAATCCTCCCACAAAGCAAGAGTGGGCCAATAAAGGATCTTCGCCACTAAAAAAAGAGGCGAAAACGCAGTGTTGGCTAGGGAATTGATTGCAACAGTTTTCTGGGACTGCGAGGGGCTTTTGTCGGTTGAGTACATGAAAAAGGGCACTATAATTACCGGTGATGTTTATAAAGAGACCATTAAAATCTTGAAGCTTAAGGCTCAACAATTATCGAGAAGTGTGGGTTTCAGATGTTGAGACATCCACCCTATAGTCCGGATCTAGCGCCCTGCGATTACTATCTTTTCCCTAAGTTGAAAAACAATTACGAGGGCGGAGATTTTCTTCTGATGATGACCTGAAAGCTACTATTAATGATTGCTTTGAGGAGTTGCCGAAATAATTTTTTTAAGAGATCTGGATATTACAGAAACTTTGGAATATTTGAATAGATTTTGAAGGATATGAAGAAAAATAAGTAGTAGTATAGGTATAGGTAGTATAAGTAGATTACATAAAAATCTCGCCTCGTATATGTAGGACTTTTTCATAAAATTTGTATAGGTGAGTTTACTGATAAAGGTGGTTTAAGGAAGAATTGATCAATATAAAAGTTCTGACTAGTCATAAGTCATAATATATCATTAGCCCATAATGAATTTAAAACGTGGAGGCCGGCAGCAACGTTTAAACAGTTTTACTTAAAACAAGACGTTTGGCCAGTAGCACAGTGATGCAGTTACGGATGGCGGCGCCCGGTAGCAGGTCTGTCTTTATGGGCGTTTTTTACTCTAAAGCGGCAGAGCAGGCGATTTCAATTTTGATTGATTGTACTTTACTAGAAAAGTTATAATATTAAACACAAATTTCAATTACTAATGTCTATTTCTTTAATTTTTTGTAAAACAGCACGCTGTTTTGCCCGAAAAGGGACTGCGTGCCCTTAGGTGATCTTACTCTAGTATTTTTACGGTTGCCTCTCCGCCTATCAGCCGGTCTATCCAGTAGGCCTTAGAAATAATAAAAAATAAAGTACATCCGGCAAAAAAACTCATTTGTCATAGCATACGGAAACACTTCCCACTGGAGAGAAATATTTTCCAATGGAGATTTTGCACTTTCATTTGGCATTGTATCGACGATATGTAAATATTCACATTGTTCACCACTCACTATCTACTTCGTCAACAAAATAGGTTCACTTAGAAATCTTGCATTCAAACTCCCAAGAAAATTTATTTAGGATTTTTCCTGCCGTACAATAAAACGACAGACAGATATAAATAAGTGCTGGCGTACGAACAACATATCCCACTCCGTCAGACAGTATTTGGAAGAAAATTCAATAAGAGAAATCAGAATGCCAAATAAAAGGATACTTTTGGAAAGTA
This sequence comes from Philopedon plagiatum, assembly GCA_963971165.1. NCBI lineage: Eukaryota > Metazoa > Arthropoda > Insecta > Coleoptera > Curculionidae > Philopedon > Philopedon plagiatum. The sequence continues at coordinate 13,439,333 of OZ020192.1, forward strand.
CAATTTATTAACATCACAGAGTACACTTTTTATATTTTCGTTTAGGGTTTGTCTTTTCTTAAGAATAATACAATTAAGAAGAAGAAACATTTCTAGTCTCTATATACAGAGAATGGTAATAGTACATTTTACGGTTTTCTGTGATTATCATGATTTAAAAAAAAAATTGCTTATACACAGAAAAAACATTACTTTATGACCAATAAGTTCTTTTATTGAATAAGCTTTCATTATTTAAATAAAAGTTAAGACTTAAACAATAAATTAAATCTAAAGCAATACAAGTAAAATATTTGGATCAACTGTACAGGGTGTCCAGTTTTCGTGTGTTTTCATATACCAGCTCCCTTATTATAAAAGATAGAAAGATGGGGTTTGCGGCTTACTGTTTTATTTTTTTATGAAACTTTCATTGCCGCAAACGAAATTTTCATAGCCCTCTCAGTTTCTGACATACAGGGCCATTTTCAAATTTTGTCATTTTTGACGCTCCCCTGTATCTCGATTATTTGATAACTTATCAATAAGGTAAAAATGGATTTTTATATAGTTTTTTATTTTGAATTCAGTGGCGTAGTTAGTTTTTTTCTAAAACGTTTTGTTTATGAGTTATGACCCAAACTTATATATTTTTTAATGGGACACCCTATATATTATTTCTTTATCTTGTTCCTCTTTTTAAGAGCTTTTCAAAAATATATAACAGTCCATATTTTTTTCTTTTAAAAAGGGACAATTTCAATATTTTTGGTAAAATTAATCATTTTTCATCTAGAATCTAGAAGGCCATGATCAATCATGGATAGACATGACAGAAAACAAAATTTTGTAAATGCGCCATTACGGATTATTGTCAAATATTATTGGCATTTGTTTGATTTTGTTAGTTTATTTGTTATTTCTGTGAAAATTTATTTAACATGGCAGAAAATAATAAATATGAAAATTATGAAAAACACGATATGTATGTTTGTTTTATCCGAGCGAATGAAGACGCGAACGCAGCCTCGGCACTGTATTTTAATAGGTAAGTTTCAAACCCATTTGTTATGTAGATACCATTAATGTTAATAATAAGAATAAAAAAGTTTTAATCATAATTATTGTTATCTATTATTAGATTTTTGATACATAACATTTTTCGTAGGTATCCAGAAAGGCAACAACCGGATAAAAGAATATTTCAAAATATCCAAGCCAATCTCATTGAGCACGGATCTTTTAAACGACCAAGGCCTACTTTTTACAATAAGGAAAATAGGGAAGAAGAAGCAATAAATGTTTTGGCCTCTGTTGCGGTACAACCATCCATATCATGCAGAAAAGTATACGATGAAGTTGGGGTTAGAAAATCAAGGACGCAGTTAATACTAAAAAAATATAAATTTAAACCATATAAATTCCATCTCGTCCAACATTTGCATGTCGGTGACTCAGAACGAAGAATAATTTTTTGCAACTGGTACCTACAAATATTGCAAGAAAGCGCAAATTTTGAAAGAAGGGTGGTATGGTCTGATGAGGCATATTTTACGAGTTCTGGTATCCTTAACCGAAACAATTCAAGGTACTGGTCCCAAGAGAATCACCACGTAATATTTCCACGAGAACGACAAGGTCGGTTTGGATTTAGCGTGTCATTCTTTATTTTTGGCACTAAAATTAAAATAAATATGTTATTTATGAAGGAACTTTAACGGGAATTAGGCACCTAGACATAATGCGAGATGCACTAATGGAACTATTAGAGGATGTTCCTTTAGCTGATTTAAATGAAATTTATTATCAGCAAGATGGCGCTCCTAGTCATAATTCTCGAATAGTAAGAGAATATTTAGATAAGTGGATTGGTACAAATGGACCTGTCAGGTGGCCTCCAAGATCACCTGATCTTTCTGTGTTGGATTTTTTTTATGGGGGTATATAGAAAATCAGATATATGAGACGATATCACAATATTGATCAACTTCGGGAAGCTACACATCAATCCTTTAGGCTTCTGCAGGGAAGACCAATTACTTTGCTAAATGCATTGCGAAGAATCGAAACGGTGTGTCGAAAGTGCTTAGAACACAATGGAGCTCAATTCGAGCAATTTTTGTAATATAAAAAATTATTATATTTGAAATTTTAGTGATGAAATTTGATGATTTTAGATAAGTTCGTGACAATTTATTTTAATTTTCACAGACACGAATCACTTCTTTGTTTTTAAAATAATTGCTTAACTGTTCGTTTAAAGTTATGTTTAATAAAAATAATGTTGTTAATTTTTTTTTATTTGCGGGCATAGCCATAGTCATAACCATAGACATTATTCGAAAAATTATTAATTTTACCAAAAATATTGAAATTGTCCCTTTTTAAAAGGAAAAAATATGGACTGTTATATATTTTTGAAAAGCTCTTAAAAAGAGGAACAAGACAAAGAAATAATATATAGGGTGTCCCATTAAAAAATATATAAGTTCGGGTCATAACTCATAAACAAAACGTTTTAGAAAAAAACTAACTAGGCCACTGAATTTAAAATAAAAAACTATATAAAATTCCATTTTTAACTTATTGATAAGTTATCAAATAATCGAGATACAGGGGAGCGTCAAAAATGACAAAATTTGAAAATGGCCCTGTATGTCAGAAACTGAGAGGGCTATGAAAATTTCGTTTGCGGCAATGAAAGTTTCATAAAAAAATAAAACAGTAAGCCGCAAACCCCATCTTTCTATCTTTTATAATAAGGTAGCTGGTATATGAAAACACACGAAAACTGGACACCCTGTATATTAAATATCGACCTGTTTTACCAAATATTATTTAGTAAAGTAAAGTATGATTTAAAATAATCATGTAAATATAGGGATAAATTAATATAAAATAAAAGATATTGATAAATGCTTGCCAATTGCGTTCTATGTATTTATTTACGTGAAAAGAAAAGATAAACAATTTTATAAAATAAAACTATGCCTAATAATTAAGATAATAATTTTTATTTAGAGGCATATTCTTATTAAAATATATACCTACAGAGTCTTCCGAAAATATGTTATAAATACGAATTTTGTTTGTTCCTATAATATATTTTTGCAGTGAATAACATCTGTATGTTTGCGACGGCAACATGTTTTTTAGGGTAGTTTTTGTGAGCTTATTACACTTTAAATAGTAAATTATTAAAAATTATTGTATTTTTGTATTCTTCGATTGTTCAAATTTTAAAAAATCTTAAAATGCCAATTTTTTTATCTTCTGACAGCCCACGAAGACCGCAGTCTAAGTACTATGTACCGTGGGTGTACTGGGGAATCGACTCACACATCCAGACCTAGAAACATCCGTAGGGATTTCACCAGCCCGTTGAGAGGATGTGTGGGGTGGTACTACCTCGGTCGACGAAGAATTCCTCTACCACCTTCCAAAAATTATTCTAAACAAAATAAAAATATCTAAATTTATGAATTTAGGTAAAACAAGAAATTATTTTTTAAGAAAATAGCCTTTTTTCAATCTCTTTGTTTCTCGTATTTTCTCGATTAAAGTCTGGTGATTCGTTACCGTGAAGATTTTTAGCAATTGTTTGTCACAGTAAACTTTTTTATTGAAGCGAGTTTATAAAAACATTAAACACATTTGACATTCATGACGACACAATTTATGCTTTAAATTACCTTCATAATCACTTTCGTTAAAATGTCTGGAACAGATTCTAGCATTTTTCACATTTAACTTATCTTCTCGTTTGCACAGATGCGTCCAAACACTTTGTGTTTCTTTGTTTTTTGGGAAGCTAAAAATTTTAATATCGGGCATAAAGACCCTAAAGCATTGATTGTCCACATCACAACCATACACAACACCCTTCACTTTCACTTTTAAACTCTTAAAAGTGATATAAACACACCAAAAAATAAATTTAAAACACAACGCGATCTTAACAAAGACATATCTCGTTTACAAAATATGGCGAAATTACTCACAGCGTGACGTACATGGCCACGCCTACCTTCACGATGTCATATCTTCTTTTATTTGTATCATGTTGATATCCTTCTTAAATCGTCGTTCCATCGTGTGGGGGTTTTGCCTCTGTGTTGTCTGTCGGCTCGTGGTCTCCACTAGAGCCGCTTTTTTGTCCTGCGGCCGTCTTTCAGTCTGGCGATGTGTCCTGCCCATTTCGATTTCGCAGTGTACTCCGAAATGTCGGCCATCTTCGTTCTATTACGTATCTCTTCATTTCTTACACGGTCTGCAAATCTCAAACCAAGCATCGATCTTTCCATTTTTTTCTGTTACCCTTAATTTTCTTATGGATGTTCTGGTGGTAGTTAGTGACTCTGCGCCATGTGACAAAACTGGTAAGATACATTGGTTGAATGCCTTTCTCTTTAGGCTTACGGGAATGTCTGCTTTAAACACATCTTGCACTTTTCCGTCTTCTGCCCATCCTAGGGTGGTTCTTCTAGGCAATTCGCACGTTTGATTGTCTCTGTTGATTCTAACTTCGTGGTCCAGATATATGTATTGGTCCATCATTTCCCCGCACATGTTTTCGATTTGGATTGATTGACTGGGCACCATGTTAGTCATCATCTTTGTTTTAGTGAAATTTATGTGTTGCTCTATGCTTTTAGTTGCGTTTTGCAGCTCTTGGAGCAGAGTTTTGGCTTCTCCAAGGTTGCCTGATATGAGGACGATATTGTCCGTAAAGCGAAGATGATGCAATCTCTCTATATCAATCATTATACCTTTATGTTCCTTGTATGTTAGCTTTTTAAATGCTTATTCAAAATCTGTAGTGAACAATTTCGGTGACAGTGTATCAACGTGTCTGACTCCCAGTTTGGTTGTTATTTTGTTGGTTGTGGCACAGATTTTGGGCAGTTGTTGTCGTGTTTAAATAGATATTTTTAAAATTATTGCAGTGCCCTTGGTCGATTCTGCATTCTTGAAGGTAGCTCTACTGTATCGAAGGCTTTTCGAAAATCGACAAATACTAGAGCTAATGGTCGATTATACTCACTAATTGCTTTCTCTATGAGGGTTTTTAAACACTGACGGTGGTCATATTTGTGCCGTAACCAGAACGAAAGCCAGCTTGTTCTCTGTGTTGGTAGAATCCTAGGTAAGTATTCAATCTATTAGCAATTATTCGGGGTATATACTTTGTACTGTTGACTTAACAGGCTGATGGGCCAGTAGTTCTCCAGATCTGTTTTATCTTCATTTGTGTGTATGAGAATCATAATATATAAAAGCATTGTCTTGCATCAAACCCTTTTATTGAAAAGCAGTAGTGCTTAAGTATACATTATTTTGCCCCAAATAAAACCTGCTATTATTACATAAACCAATATGTTCTTATTTTTAATGAGTCATACTCGTTATTGCTAAAGCAAAAGTAAGTTAAGCGTTGAGTTTAATATAGCAGTCATTCAAGAATGGGGAGCATAGTCTTCATCGATTTGTCTCTTTTATAGTCTATTAGTGATTTTTTGTGTTTACTCGTCCTTACTTATTGTTAACCAAATAACTGAGTAAAGTATGTTCGTGATAACTACAATACTCTTTAATATTCCTTGAAACTTTTTGTATATAAAATGCTTTGATATTAATAGTTGAAGGTACACACATCTCATAAACCCACTTTCATAGAGTTTATTTCAGGTTTTTAAAATCCATTTCGAAAATATCTCTTGCAGTAAATAATGGTGGATGGATCTAAAATAAAAGAAATATATACACAAGTACTTAACAAAATTTCAGGAATAAATGTATTATTTTAAGAAGTCTAAAACTCATGAAATATGAAAAGAAGTTTTAAAAGAATTTGTTATTCTTATATTACAAATCTCAGTATATTTTGTATTTTTGCGTTAGACGATGTTTAAAAATGTACATTTAAAAGCAAATTAAAACTTACAAAGCTTAAATACTTCACGAAGGAATAAATTATTATTATAAAAAATCTGGATGACTTTCTTTCGCGAAAGGAAATTATAAAGCTGAAGAAACAAAGTTATCGAAAAAAGAAGCTAAAGTTATCTATAAAATATTTTTTAACAAATATCATTGGTTAATAAAAGAGACAGAAAATATTCAATAACATTTTGGCACAATTTGGTTCAACTTCACCAATAACTTTGCTTCAGGTCATTAACCGTCGGCGGATTGTTAGAATAGACTTTGTCCTTGAAGAAACACCACAAGAAAAAGTCGAGGGAGGTTAGATCGCATGAATTTGCAGGCCACTGAGTATCACCATTTCCATAAATGACACGTGGCGCCATCATGTTCAAATAACATATTGTTAAGGTGGTTATCTAATTGAGGCCATTAAAAGTTTCTTAATATATTGCGGTAGCGTTCGCAATTAAGATTAACAGATTTACCATCGTCATTTTGATGAAAAAATGGCCCTATAGAACCTCCAGCCCACAATGTACACCACGTAGTTACTCGAGGGGCTGTAAAGGTTTTTCTTCAATCACACGAGAGTTTTCAATTCCCCAAATCCTTCAATTTTGTTTGTTTACATAGCCTCCGAGGTGAAAATCAGATTCGGCGAAAGAGATAATTCTATTGCAAAATTATGCACATAACCTCTCTCGCTCTCATTTTTGAAAATTTAGGTATATTTCGAAAATGGATTACGAAATTTTTCAAAAATATTTTCCCGAAAACATATTTCGAACCTACATTTTTTCAAAAATGTCTCCAAATAAATAATTTTTAAAACAGGGAAGTACATTTTTAGAAAATATATCTTTTTGAGAACAATATTTAGAAAAGTAAATCATGAACTTTAGTAGGTTGGAAAATAGTAATGAAAAAAAGAGGAAAAAAGATCCTGAACAAACCCAAACGAACCTGTTTTGGGTTTGATCAGGATTCCTTAGGTTTAGTACGTTACTTTCTAGTAAATTACTTTTTAAAAAGCCGTTGCTTGAAAAAATCAATACTATACGAACAAATTTAATTGCGATAAAGATGTTCTCTGAGAAAATGTATTTTTGAAAAGTGCTTTAAAAAAAATTGAAAAATTAGTTTTAGACAAATTGTACTTTCGTAAGTACTCGTATACCTCCCCAACAAGCAGAAGGCATAAATAATAATATCTTTTTGATGTTACGCTCAAAAACTAATTTTTCAAAAAAAAAAATATTTTTAAAATTTATATTTATTTCTACCTAGGGGTCCATGGAATGGAAGTATACAATCTACTGCCTATTGAAAATTTCCTTCTTGTTTCTTAGCCTTCCCCGTATTAACAAATCGAATTTTCCTTAAGCTTTTTACGAGCATTTCCAGATAAAGAAACAAAATATTCTCTTCATATTTCATTAAAATAATTCAGAAAAATTTAATTCTCTTTGCAAATTTTTTTTTCTATCTCATTCGAGAGTTAAAATATTTTACATAGCTTTCTATAGAAGGAAAATGAAGAAGCCAATATATTCCTGCGATACCACCATTACTGTTTATGCAGTTGTAGAGACGAGTCCATTCTGGAAACGCCAAAGGAAATTTATTCTAGTCATCTTTTACCACCAAAAGAAAAGTCAAGTGGATGGAAATAAAGTAATAACAGAATAAAAGTAAATTCCATATGCCATCAGGCGGAATTTTAAATTAAATTTTATATTTGGAATCCCATAGCAAAGAATAGACTTTAAAGCAGAAAAAAACAGAGTTAAACAAAATTGACAATTACGAGTATATAAACAGAATAAAGAAAGATATTGCATAAATAAGAATGAAGAATTAGTAGTTAACAAATCTAATAATTATTAAAAAACAAAATATTTGTTTGTGTTTCATTAAAATAATCCAGAACAATCCGTTTTCAGAATTGTAAGAAAGATGATTTTTTTTATTTGAGATTTAAAATATTTATCATACAGCTTTCAATACAAGCAAAATAAAAAATCAATATATTCCGGCGACACTCACTGGTTATTCAGCTATAGAGAAGTGTCCATTTGGGAAACGCTAAAAGAAATTTATTCTAGTCATCTTTTACCACGAAAGAAAAGCCAAATCGTTGGAAAAAAGTAATAACAGAATAAAAGTATATTCCACAGGCCATCAGGCGGAATTGTAAATCAAATTTCATATTCGGAAGCCCATAGCCAAGAATGAACAGAAAATCAAAATATATGAGTACCTTTTGTACAGGGAGTAATTTCGTCTTGATTCTTAAAATCAAAGAAAAGTAAAGGTAAACAATATTAATAATTATATGAAACAGAATGAAGACAGATATTACATAAAGAAGAAAGAGGAATTATTAGCAGATGTTAACAAATCTAATACATATTACAAAACAAAATATTCGTTCGTATTTCATTAAAATAATCCAGGACAATCATGTTTGCAACATTTTAAGAAATGTAAGAAAGATTATTCTTATTTTGAGTTAAAATATTTACCATGCAGCTTTCAATACAAACAAAATAAAAATTCAATATATTCCGGCGACACCACCGCTCACTGTTTATGCAGTTATAGAGGAGTCCATTTGGGAAACGCCAAAGGAAATTTATTCTAGTCATCTTTTACTACAAAAGAAAAGCCAAATCGATGGAAATAAAGTAATAACAGAATAAAAGTATATCCCATAGGCCATCAGGCGAATTTTAAATCAGATTTCATATTCGGAATCCCATAGCAAAGAATAGGCAGAAAATCCAAATATATGAGTGTTATACAGGCAGTGATTTTTCTTAAAACCAAAGAAAACTAAATTTAAGCTAAAGTAATAATTATATAAAACAGACTAAAGAAAGATATTATATAAAGAAAAAGGAGAATTAGTGAAAATTAATGGAGAAATAAAGACCTGTTAAAGTTGTAGTAAAAGAGGCCTTTGCTAGGCAATTAATTTAGTTACAGAACATCTGGCGTGTAAGTTTATACCGCAATCTATTATTTTTTTTGTAATAACTCTAATAAGTCTTCCCAACTCGGTAAAATATATTTTACAATGAAATTTGTTTAGCAAGATATTTCGTGTTTCTACCTTACCTTTGACAATAATAATTAAATTACAACCAGCAAACTTGAGGCCTGTCTCATATGGGAGCTTTTAAGTTTTCATTTACAATGCCTTTCTATTAAGTTAGTTAGTACGAAATAGCTTGCCATTGGAAACCAATTATGTGTCAATAAAATTCAATCACGATATGCAGCTTCCAGCTTGGTTTCTACCTCAACGGCCGAATTCACTAGAGCTGAGACCGGCTCAATTTGACAATTAATGGTTTATTTTGAAAAGGTTAAGAATACGAGGAATACGTTTTGTATTATGGACGTATTTCTTTTTGTAAAGAGAAGTGTAATTTAAGTCTGTAAATTTAGAGTAATAAAGAGCGCTGGTTTACTTTATCTAAAAGTAGAGACATGGCAGTTCTACTTTAAAAATCCTTACTTACTTACTTCTTCCTATGTCTTTCTACCATGATGGTGTAAGACTAAGAAATTGAGTTTATTTGTCTTTTCCATTCCTTCCTTTCTTGTGCTAAGTTTCTGACTTCATTCCATTGGATCTCTCGTGCACTGCTTCCCTCACTCCGTCTCGCCATGTTCTTCTAGGTCTTCCTTTTCGATTGATTCCTTGGATTCTTGCTTTGTATGCCCTTTTCGTCTGGCATTCGGTGAATGTGCCCGAGCCATCCTCGTTTTCTGTTTTCGATTTTTGTCAGTATTGGTTTTATTTTCAGTTCATTTCTAAATACCTCGTTTCTAATTCTGCCTCTTCTAGTTTTTCCTTCTATTTTTCTCGAAAATCGCATTTTCGTTGCATTTATCTTGCTCTTGTCCCTACTCGCGAGAGTCCATATTTCGCTAACATATAGTAATGATGGGCTTATTACCCTTTTGAGAACTTTCACCTCTATGTCCTTCGTTATTTCTTTTCTTCCAAAGAATGTTGTTCTCAGTCCGTTATACAATCATCCTATTTCTGCTGTTCTGTCATTTATTTCTTTTTCCTGTTTACCATTTCCTTCTATTACAGTTCCAAGATACTTAAATTCTTCCACATGTTCTATGTTCCTTTCCTCTATTCTAATGTCGTGTCTTTTGTTGTTTTGTTCAATAATCGTCGATTTCGTTTTTTGGATATTTATTTATGTTCATATTTATTATTTTTAGTTCTTTATTGTTTGTCTATATTATGCTGTAGGTTTTCTTCTGAGTCGGCCAGTACCACTATGTCGTCCGCGAATAGCCGTTCTGATATCTCTACATTTTTCATCTTCCAATATCCCAACGTTATAGGTTTTATCTTTTGTTTTGCTTTCTTTATTGCCTCGTCTACCACTATTGCGAACAATAGAGGGCTTAGCATGCATCCCTTCAGGCCGTCCATTGTTTCCAATTCTGCCAATTGTTCGTTATTTGTTCTCACCACATTTTTTGTCGTGTCATACATGGTTTTTATTACTTCTGTCGTTTCACTGTCGTTCCTCTTCTCTCTCTCTCAAGTGGTACTTCTCAGTACCACTTGAGAATTTTGTAGGGTCGTGGCGTACCATTGGTTATGTTATAACTTTTTGAGAGGGGTCAAATAAATTCTAAACATGTGTGAATAACTTTACAAAATGTATTTAAGTATAAATAAAACGGAAAGTTATGTTTTCCCCCGTACTTTTGTTTTGCATTATTATCGAACCCTTCTGCATACCACCCCAAATGCTCTAGCGTACCACCAGTGGTACGCGTACCACCAGCTGGGAACCACTGAACTAGAAGACCTAGTAGTAAGTCTTAAAAATATATCGCAGATAGTTTGGTACATTTCGTAGAACAAGAAGGAATTTTTCTCAATTTTATTTGTTTTCCTTTGTGCGAGTTACAATTGTAACTCGCCAGTGACTGTAGATCACTACTACTATGTTATGTTATAACTAACAATAGTGTGTTTAAAAGATTATTACCGACTAGTGACTTATGAGCTACTTCATTAATAAAATCTCACATATCATAGCACTTTGATCACTTTGTCATTTAAATGTTGTTACACAAGTCAAATCCAACGCAGTTGGAGCTGATGGTTTAAATCATAGAAATAGGAGGGGATATAGAAATCGCTTCCCCTCTGCGCGGATGGAGAGATTTGTTGGGCGGCCATTTTGACACAGAAATGTCAATTGCAAAGCGGCAAATTTAAAACGGTATTTCTACCGTGCAAATCTACAGCATTTGCAACAAATTTTGTAGTACATCGACTGTTTATCTGGTTTAACTGATTATTAGAAAGAAAAACAATAGATATATATGTATGCCTGGGCTGAATATAAACCTACAATAATCGTCTTTTTTGGTACGAGCCAATAACCATTATTGTAATTTGTTTTTTCAAATTCTCGTTATGAATTTTTAGTCATTTAATACCAAAACCCAATTAAACCAAAAATCGATTTATAAAACCCAAAAATACCTACTGGGCTGCATTTTATACTAAACTTGTTCTTTTCTTTCAAACATTGCTTACACCGTACCTTAAACTAAATTAATGTCTAAAAGTACCTACCTAACTGCAATTATTTTAGTACACACATACTATTGTAGTGTATTTTGCGAAACCATTATGTTGTTTTGATGAATATGAACGCTGTGGTGCTAAAATATCCAACAATAGTAGTTCAGGATTAGGCTTTGGTCCCAGAATACCTTATCTGGGCTTTGGTGGAGTTAAGATTTTAAATCATAATAATCTTATTTTGTGGTAGGTAATTACAAAAATTTAAACTTTTTATACTGGTAATTTTAAATTAAAAAACAACATAAAAATTTGTTTTATTTCATTTATTTATTTGCTTTAAGATCATACATAATATATTGTTATGATATAAGCTTCGTCAGTACCCACAAATCTGAGTAAAATGGTATAACAAAATTTAACATACAAAGAATTAACAAATAGATAAACACTATACAAAGTCAAGTACAAGCACAAATAGATATAACGGGCAGTTCACATCAAGAAAATTATATTACGAGGCAACATTTATAAATTCCGATCAGCTATAAAACACCCTGTCTTGTAGTAGTTCCTTCAGCCTCTTCTTAAAGGCTTTCATGTTATCTACTGATCTGATTTTGTCTGCCAGTTTATTAAAGATCTTAACGCATGCAAATTGTGGAGATCCTTCATAGTGGGCAGTCTGATTAGCAGAGCGGAAGCATTTCTTGTTGGGTAGCTGTGGTTGTTCGTCTTGAAACTGCTTCTGTTGTTGAAAACATACATGGCACATTTCAGTATAGTATCTTGAACTGTTTAAATATTGGTCTACATAATTTTATGGGCTTGGGCCCAAACAGCAGTCTTATTATTCGTTTCTGTGTAATGACAACTCTGTCGATGATCGTTGCTTGACCCCAGAGTATTATATTATAAGCAAGGTAGTGATAGGCAAGCGAATAGTAAGCACTCTTTAACGTATGTTGGGGGATTGTCTGTTTAAGTTTCACGTATGTCCCCAGAAACTTTACCATAGCAGAGCTGTTGTTGATGTCTATCCTAGGTTTGTTTTTGTAAAAGTGTACCATCACCGTCTTTTCTTTGTTTAGTATCAGTTTATTGGAATTTCACCACCCACTCATACTACCACAAACTTTGGAAATAGAATTCATAATTAATATTACTTATTACTGCAGGGCACAATGGGCTCGATAAGTACCTATGTGTGTGCTCCTATCACTATACTACTTAATTCTAAGCATGTAACATTATCAGATTTTCTTCCACTAAACCAGAATCACAGTAATTATCAGAATTAGTGATTTGTTAACATTTTCAATATAAATTACAAGAAGTCTAGAATCAGTTATTTACATATAAATGACATTTAACTTTATTTATTCCGAAGCTTCAAACGTCAAATTTGTAGGGGAAGTGACAGTTCTGTGTCAAAATGGCAGCCTCCGTTGCGTTCCAATAAAATTGGATGCGCACTCGTCCAAGCGCGTTCTAACTACCCTCTCTTTTCTCTGGTTTAAATGCACAAATTATTTATAAGTCTTTGCTGTCCGTTTATTCTTCCATATTTCACGCACGTGATTAACTTCTGTTTGGAGAACTCAGTTTATCCCGATGGTTGGAAGAGGGCTCTAGCGACGCCGTTACCGAAAATAAATGACCCTCAAGAATTCAAGGACTTAAGACATATTAGTGTCCTTCCTTGTATTTGTAAAGTTTTGGAAAAAATTATAAATGAACAACTCTTAGAACATGTAGAGCGAAACCGAATTCTACCGGAAACTCAGTCGGGTTTTCCACGAAATCACGGGTGCTCTACTGCTTTAGCAAATGTTAGTGATGATATCTTTAGAGCTACTGATGCTGGTAGAATTACGGTGTTGGCGGTACTGGATTTCTCGAAATCCTTCGACACTTTAAATCATAAAATTCTTTTAGCAGTTTTACACTACATAGGTTTGAGCAATAATGCCGTAAAATTTTTTAAAAACTTTTTAACTGGAAGGACCCAGTGCGTTAAGATTGGAGAGAATGTATCTGCAGAGTTATCTATTACCAATGGCGTACCGCAGGGTTCAGTTATAAATCCTTTGTTGTACGCTATTTATATTTGTAATACTCAAAGTGCTCTAAAGCATGCTAATGCTCAATACTATGCAGATGACACCCAAATATATCTGTCATTCAAAAAGGAAAATGCTCTTGAATCTCTTCAAAATTTAAATAATGATTTAGGAAACCTAAGATCTCTCTCTTTAAAACATTCTTTGTATCTAAACCCAAAAAAATTTTGTTAATCGATCCAAATTAATGTTATTCGATCCAAAAAAATTACGTCAGTTTTATAAAGGACCAAGTCAAAATAAAAACAGATAATTCTAGAAATAAAAAATAATGTACGTAATCTCGGACTTGTGTTTGACAGTTCACTAAGGTTTGAACAACATATTTCAAGCTGTATTCATCGTGCCTATATGAGGTTAAAGCTACTTTACTCTAGTCGTCATGACTTGTCAGTGAAGCTTAAGAAGTTGTTGTGTCAATCCCTTGTTCTCTCCATATTCAATCATGCAGATGTTGTTAATGGCAATTGTTTAACTCAAACTCAAATTAAAAAATTTGAAAGAATTTCTCACAAGCTATTGGACGCAAAATGGTTGAATATGGAGGGTAGCTGACGGGCCCACTTAGCTTGTTTTTACCATAGAATTATTATCTATAAAACCCCTGTTTACTTGCATGATAGGATTGTATTTCGGTCTCATTTGCATAACATAAACATCCGATACAAAGGTCTGCTAACACCACCTATTAATAAAACCACATTGCTCTCATATAACGTAGTCAACCTGTATAATTATCTTCCTGAATACCTAAAATCGATGTCCTCTTCGAAATTTAATCGTCTTATTTTTTAGTATTACCTGAACAGACAAACCAATCTATAGTAAACAATTTTTTTAATCAAATTTTTAGAATATTGGGTTGTTAATAATCTAGTAAATATTTATTTACCTATATATTAACCTTTATTTTAAACTAACCACTATGTTACGCCAAAACAATTTTTTTATTTCATATCATATTACGGTTAAATAGAGCAGGATAGATAACCCCTATGGGGTAGTCTATCGCTGAGCTTCGCCTTTTTTACATTGCAAAATAGCTATTTATGCCATCAGTTACGAAATGCCTAATTTTTTGTAACGCGTGAGATTTTTGCGGAACGAACGAAGTGAGTTCCGCAAAAACTCACAAGTTACACAAAATTTCATTTCGTAACGTATTGCATACAAGATTTTTTCTAATTTTGAAGAAAGTAATAAAAAAATAAAGTTTAATATAATTGATAAAAATTTTAAAACATAAATCTAGTTTGTTGCTGTTACTTCATGTTAGTTGTCAGTTTGACATTTTGTAAAAAAGTCTAAACGGAAGGTTTTTAGCGAGATTGATATATTTTTAGTTTTATTTTTAAAAAATGAGTGATTCAGGATCTGAAGAGCTACCAAGCGATATTGAAGAGGCAGCAGGTAATGCTTTAGTATCAGTAATTCCCAAAAAGTCAAAGGCAGTTTATGATTTGGCATACGAAAAATTTGTTACGTGGTGTGATGAGAAGAAAATTAAACATGTTAATGAGAAAGTTTTACTTGCATATTTTGAGGGTAAGAAAGATCTAAAAGTTTCCACATTATGGACACTTTACTCAATGTTAAGGTCTGAACTAAATCTGAAAAGGAATATTGATATTAAAAAATATACAAATTTGGTAGCATATATTAAAAGGCGAGCGGACGGGTACAGTGCTAAAAAGTCAAAAGTTTTTAGTAAAGAAGATTTTGCCAAATTTTTAGTGGAAGCTGATGACAAAGAATACTTAATGGCTAAGGTTGCAATGATTATTGGAATGGCAGGAGCGTGCAGAAAAGCAGAATTAACATTTCTTCCAGTTGAAAATGTTATAGACGAAGGAAGCCATTTTCGTGTTGATATCCCACCTTCAAAAACAAAAGTTATACGGCAGTTTGCAATTACCACTGGAGACATTGAAAATACGAATCTTGTTGAAATATTAAGAAAATATATTAAGTTGCGTCCCCAGATTCTTAAACACAACAGATTTTTTGTAAAATATGCGAATGGAAAATGTACCAGAAATCCTGTGGGAATTAACACATTTAGCAGTCTGCCAAAAGTTATTGCACAATTTCTTGGTCTTTCAAATCCTGTTCTATATACTGGCCACTGCTTCAGAAGAAGCTCTGCCACTTTCCTAGCAGACAGTGGCGCTGATATTTTAAAATTAAAGAGGCACGGAGGTTGGAAATCTAGCTCTGTTGCGGAGGGATATGTTGAAAATTCCATGAATAATAAAAAACTTATAGCGCAAGAAATATTTGGTCAAACATCTAATGCAACGTGCGTCGTCTCCCAAATAACAGCAAGTTCGAGCAATGAAAAAAGTATGTCGTCGGGAATTAATTTAAATAATTGCAATAATTGTGTTATCAATATTTATAATAATTAATTAATTTATAATTTATGTTGTTATCGTGTATTAATAATAATTAATTAATTTATAATTTATGTTGTTATCGTGTATTATAACAGTTTAATAAATAGAATAATTCTTTTTGTCACTAATTTTGAAATACATTTTTCGTCACCAATTGCATAAAATTTTACTTTATGTAACTAGTTACAAAAAGTAAGACGTTTCATAACGTCAATCAGTTTTACAAAGTGTCACTTTAAATGTCAAAATTAGAAAAAATATTTTTTTTTAAATGTACATTAGTTTATATTGTAAAATAGGACAATGTAAAATAAAGACATTATTATTAATTTGGTTTCTAAAATATATTCAAATATTTTTCTTTTGGTATTCCACTTTTCTTGCTACTAAATGCGCATCAATTTCCGCCAACACTGATTTGTTCCATTCTTGTTTCAGATCCAATTCTACGGGTTTAACAAAGAATTATATCATAATATGTCGGAAGCGCAGCATAAATCACAAGGAATCGTTGCCATCTCACTAATGGTGCAGGTAAGTCATATTTATGAGCGACCGAAACGTTTTTCATGAATACTAAATGTAAATACGGTCTTCTGTTCATTCAAATTTAGACTGCAATAGTCATAAATAAATTTACATTGTGTTTTAAGCTATTGTCGTTTAAATTTTGTGTGATTTTTACCCTCGATAAAAAAAGGCAGGCGTAGAGGTAATTTCTTTTTTTTTCTATCGACTTTGTAGCAACAGCTCTTAATTTTCTATATTTCGTGCCAAAAAATTGAGATTTTGGCATGGAGACAATGTTTTGGTTATTGAAACTATTAATACGCATTGGTAATAAAATAACGCAGTTCGAACATGTCAGTTTTTTTATTTTATTTTTGAAAAATACTTGCGTAGAGTATCTCAAATTTGTTTTCCAAAACTGCTCTGAATATGCAGAAATGAGTAAATATTTTTATTAAAATAAACAATTTATAATAAGTTTAAAAAAATATTCCCTATTCTCCGATGTATAATGAAAATGGATCTATAATACTGCCTACCTGCGAACAGTGACGTTTGTGTAAGTTAAAGACACAATAAAAATTGTTTAATCGAATATACCCAGTAGTTTCACAATTTTTAACTGTAAATGTTGAGTCTTAGTTCTAGAAGGATAGATACACTTTGTAATGGCACTGTAACTTCAGCTTTAAACTGAAACCAAACGTTTCTAGGGCGCAATCTTCACTACTTTCTCAATAACTAAAGAAATCTTCTGTAATGCCCACTATTCTCAACTTTATATCGGATCGGCGTTCCTGTTACTCATTCCCATAACGCCCGGTCCAAGTAATGTAAAGGAGAACAAATATGTACCTTGCGTAATATTTCAATAGTTGTTAGTCAGTCCCAGATTCATAGAACACAGGAATTTAAGCTGCTAATACTTCATATTATAAACTTTTTATGTATATTTTTACACTGCAAAAACAACTTATATTATGAGACAGGCTTCAAATAATATGTCATGTTTATCTTTCTCATAACCTAACTTTCTACCAGCTGCAAAAATTTTACGAGTATGAGAGAGAAAGAAGACGAGAGAGAAAAAAATGTGAGAGAAAGAACACTCACTCTCACATCTTCAACCAGAGTACTAGTTTCCACGTATTAAACAATAATGATACCTATGGACATGTTTGGCAATGTCTTTATTAACTGAAGCAATTATATAATTTAAAATACTTCTCATCAAATGCTATCTACTGAGCAAAGGATTTTTATAGTCCAGTTTATGGGGATGGCCAAGTATCATACCAGTACATCATGGGACAATTTAGCGACAAATTTGTAGGAATCCCAATAACTGAAATGACAATCTACAACACAATAAAAAAATTCCAATGAATCCAGGTTTTGAATCTCAAGAAGAAAAAGATGAATAAGAAATATGACCAAAACGACTCCGCCACAGTTTTAGTTCTTTAGTCTATTGGAGAAACTCCTGTGATGGCCCTTAGAAATCGTGCTAAACATATTCTAGAAGTTGTGAGGAAACTCGTATTCAGATGATCTTAAAAGAAAATAAATTATTTCCTTTCAAACCCCCTGTTTACCAATCATTGGCAAACATTAGAAAACATGCGTGATTAATTCAACTGCATGCTTTGAGGACGGTATTTTTTGATTTTACGTTATTTAACTAGAACTACGTTATCACTATCGCTGTCGCTTCTTGCGCAGCTAATCAGCGAAACTCGTCTAAAATCGTAAAATCTACCACGCTCAAACTACAGTGTGTATAGGCTAAGCAATAGAGCGATTTGTCGTGACAGTAATCTTATTAGAAAACCGCCTGTGCCATCATCTGAAAGACGATCCGTAGATGATTCCTGTTATATTTCCAACTCTGAAATTTTTTCCTTTAATTTGTTATAAACATTTTTAAGCAAAAAAAACGCGATTTTTTTTTAGTTTGTTGCTTATCAAATGGAAAGTAATGAAGCAATCTTAATAGTGTAAATGGACGATTTGTAGAGAATAAAAATACGAACAAAATGAGAGGTCGAACGTCCCGATAGTATAAGTAGCAACGGAGAAAATCCGGAAAATTAAGAGTTTCTTTTTTTTTAAATCATAAATCGGCCATTCTTAAACGTAGAGGGCTCAAACTTTGGGAAAAAGTAGTAACTTATAGCTACTTTATGTGTGCAAAACCCTGACGCTGTCCGACGATTAGTTTTGCCACAATCGTCATTTTAATTTTTCAACACACTATTTTGCACAAGGTCTGGATGCTCCATGGATCGTCCGTAATTGCTGAAATGGATTTGCAAAGTACAAGTTTAAAGGAACAATGTGTATATTTTAATTTTTCCATAAAATGCTACGAAACCGGTTGAAAATGCACGTAAAGATGCGTGAAAATGGCCGAGCGCGCGAATATAGGCTCCCTTTCGCTCCGCTTCTCTTCGGCTACTCGACCGATTTCGCGCGCTCGGCCATTTTCACGCATTTTTACGTGCATTTTCAGCCGGTTTCGTAGCATCTTATGGAAAAATTAAAATATACATATTGTTCAATTAAACTTGTACTTTTCAAATCCGTCTCAATAATTAAAATCGGACGATCCATAGAGCATCCAGACCTTTTGCAAAATAGTGTGTTGAAAAATTAAAATGACGATTGTGGCAAAACTAATCGTCGGACAGCGTCAGAGTTTTGCACACATAAAGTAGCTATAAGTTACTACTTTTTCCCAAAGTTTGAGCCCTCTGCGTTTAAAAATGTCCGATTTATGAATTTTTAAATAAAACTCTTAATTTTCCGGTTTTTCCGGATTTTCGCCGTTGCTACTTATCCTATCGGGACGTTCGACCTCTCATTTTGTTCGTATTTTTATTCTCTACAAATCGTCCATTTACACTATTAAGATTGCTTCATTACTTTCCATTTGATAAGCAAAAAACTAAAAAAAAATCGCGTTTTTTTGCTTAAAAATGTTTATAACAAGTTAAAGGAAAAAATTTCAGAGTTAGAAATATAACAGGAGTCATCTACGGATCGTCTTTCAGATGATGGCACAGGCGGTTTTCTAATAAGATTAATGTCCAAAAATCGCTAATTTGCTGTTTCTTGGCCTAGTAATATAATTCACATTAAGAAGCTTATATCGAGAAATTATCTCGGTAGATGATTCATACGTTAACAAATTAATTTATAAACACACTGAATCCCCGCGTGGTGGGATTAATAAAGACAAAGGCATAAAATTGAGATGGTTATGTAAGACAGGATGTAATTTCACAGTTTCTTAGTAAGAGGTATTAATGTTTAAGTTAAGCATAAGGCAAGCCGTGCCCGTTCTTATCTTTTATAAGGGAATTAAAGATTAGCTTCCATTTTAATTATTAATTTTATGAAAACATGTTATTAGGCCCGGTAGCTTTACTCATTTCTATTAGCTTTACCTTATTAGGCAGTAACGATATAGTTCATACAAAATAAAAACCGATGCACGTCACCGATGACGCTATTAAATGAGCGCAGTCATACCACCGCATAATTATTATAAAACGAAAACTGTAATGGAGTGTTTTATTGAATTTTAAATTTCGCGCCTGATATTCGTTGTTAGGCAGTTGGCAGCATATGCGACGTTGCCGAGTTGTTCCGTTTAATTTCTTGACATTTCTAGTTTGTTGACAGCTGTGGTTGACAGCTTATCCGAGCTTCACATTGTTTTTTTCTGTTTTGTGTCTTTTTGGAGCTTTAAACTTTTATCTTGCGTTTAAAAACTGTTTGCGAAATGCCGAAGCAGTTAAACAGCCGTTGCCAACAGTTAGTAGCATCTGTGATACGCTATTTTGAATAAGAACGAGACAATAATGGCCCATTGCTACCCTTAACTGTTAGAGAGGTAATTTTAATATTATACCTGTATAATGATAAAAAATTTAGGAAAAAGTACCGTCAAATATATTGTTTTAGCGTGTAGCAGCAGCCCTAAACTTGAATGTTTCTACTGATCTCATCTCATATCAAAGAAAAAGAAGAAGCTGTGTATACAAATTTGTTTTCTTAGATGAAACCTGGATTTTTCACAATGGTACCATAGATCATTCATGGCAAGATATTAATAAGAAAGTGTAAAAACTACTAAAGTTGATGGTAAAAGGTTAGTTACGCAAATGTATTTCAATATTTTCAATATTTCAATATCTTTATTTATGTGAATACACAAAAATAGTGTTCTCACAAGTCATAGATGAAAATGTAGTATAGTAGTAGTGAAAATGTGGTGTAGTATGAAAATGTTTTTAATCAGAATTATTTTAGACACATCGTACTTTATGCTGGCAATGAAGATGGATTTATCGAGGGTGTAGAGCTTATATTTTCCTCAAAAACCCAACTTGCGGATTACCATGGTGAAATGAACCAACAAAATTTCATGAAATGGTTTGAAAATCAATTATTAAAGAAATTGACTGAACTGTCTTTAATTATTATTGACAATGCCCCTTATCATAGCATGTTATTAACCAAAATACCAAACGGCTCATGGACCAAAGCTGCCATTCAAGACTGGTTAACAAATAATATCATAGAATTTGCAGCCCCGATGCTTAAAAGCGAGTTTTTAAGAACTGTAGCACAGTAAGTATCACATACAATTTATTATGTTAACATATTTGCTAACTAGATATTTTTTTAGAAATAAACCAGCACGAAGATATTTAGTAAATAACTTAGCAGAACAATATGGACACTGAGTTTTACGTCTCTACCCATACCATTGCATTTTTAGGTTGAAATATTTACTTTAGGAAAGTACCTTATGTAGCGGCTCTTGTTACGGCCATAGAACTAAGAAAGTTTTAGCCCTAATACAATGCATGTACATAGTTAGATTTAGGGGGCTCAGAGACATGACGTTACAAAAACAAGACTTTCCTTGACCGAGGTGGTACCACCCCACACATCCTCTTAAAGGGCTGGTGAAGTCCGTACGGATGTTTCCACCTCTGGATGTGTGAGTGGGATTTCCCCAGTACACCCACGGTACATAGTACTTAGACTTCGGTCTTGTCAGAACATAAAAAAAAACTGAATGGTGCTTGTGAAAAAGTTTTTTATTCTTTAATATATTTTAAAAAATTAATAAAATTCAGTGTACTTTTTTCCTACCATTAAAAGATATCTTTACCTAAACTGGCCATAGACACAGAGAGATGTATGAGTGCATCAAAGCGCTTGCATCAACGCCCGTGTATGGTATGAATGTGGCACGCACGATAAAAAAAGTTTGTCATTTCATACTTACACACGGGCATTGATGAACGTGCATTGATGCACGCCTGCGCGCGATGCGCGCGTCTGTGACCAGTTTTACATATCATTTTTCGTACTCTTTTTTGTGCTTGCATATTTATACACTAATCAATGTCTTTTACAACGATATAAACTTTTTAAATTATTGTACATCTTTTTATTGTTAAAAGATACGTCATTTAACAAAAAATGAATGAGTAAATAATTCAAAAAAAAATCCATCCATGTGCTAGGTAAGTTATTTCTCAATATTCGATAAATTTATAACAATCTGGCAACAGTGTCCTCCAAAACTTAAACACGTGTTTGATGACGTGCATCGGTTTTTAATTTGTACGAACTATAATCAAATTTGACAAACAATGTATTTAGCAGAGTATAATAAGGAATGTGCATATAATCGGAATAAACCTGAAGTATTTTTTGTATTGTTTACATGAATTTAATATTTATGTTGTTTTCATTAATTCACTTTGGTTTTTATTAACAAAAATTTTTTTTTCTATTACAAATTCTCGCAGAAATTTCGAAACTAAGACTTGTAAAACGCGATTTCACTGATTGTGACATTACGTGTAAATAAGAGTGTGATTATTCCAGGTTTACTGTAAAATCTAGTGTTAATTTATTTTCGTGATTATTTTCTGTAGATTATGGGATTTCGTGGATAAGAAACTTTACAAAGACTGTTTACCAATGACCACAAGGACAATTAGATAATTTTCGAGCTAACAAGTCTATTGTATTTTCTTCATTTCCGACATTTGATTTGTTTACGATGACTAAAAAGTAATTTTCCATACCCCTCGTATATGAGCTAATATAGGTCGTATAGGGCTTCTATGGAAACATCGCCTATCTTCAATTAATTGATAGATGCTGTAACCAGGTGCTTCAGCCATTCAAAGAGAGACAGTTTTACGTTTTTAATAATCCATGTGTTTTACTTTAATATAAAAGTAAAATCTTGTAAAAATATTTTTCAAAAACAAGCTTTTATTATTTAGATGTATTAAAACGAAAAAATTAGAGATTTTTCATTGTGGTAATGCTAAATTATCACTGAAACAGATATAATATGTTATGTTATATTTATTGTCTTAAAAGATTGTAGGGCGCGAAAAATTCATACAGGCGTTAATTTTGTTTGGCAGAAATTGTAAGTAGACACCTAAGTATGTATTTTCTTCTTCTATTCACGCGACAAGCTTTTAAGACAATAAATTTAACATAATATATTATATCTGGTTCAGTGATAACTTTGATACTACTTTTATTAGGATCTACTTATAAATAGCATTTAGCATTGCCACAATGAAAAAACTATACATATTTTTTTCGTTTTGGTACATCTAAATAATAAAAGCTTGTTTTTAAGTATTTTTTACAAGATTTTATTTTTAAATATTTAGTTACGTCTTAACCTATGCATTTCTGATAATGCATGGCTATTATAATGAATTTCACCTGTTGTCGTATTCTACTCGTCAAACCCTTTCATTTAATGCCCATATCAAGGGGATTGTTAAGAAAATGGTAATCCGTCATCTTGTGGCGTCCGCCATATTGGGTTTAGAATAACGTCACATAAATTATCGTATTTTACTCGTCAAACCCTGTCATTTGATGCCCATATCAAGGGGATTGTGAAGAAAAAAGTAATCCGCCATCTTGTAGCTCCGCCATATTGAGTTTCGAATGACGTCACCCAGCTTATCGTATTCTACTCGTCAAACCCTTTCATTTGATACAAATGTCAAGGGGGTTGTCAAGAAAAAGTAATCCGCCAACTTGTGGCGCCCGATGAATATTATTTTTAAAAGATACCGGCCATTTATCTAGTTTTTGATAAAATATACATGTACAGCATGTAATTTTTCTAAAATAGTTGATTTTATTTAAAAAGTAAATCCCTAACTACCTATTGGGACACCATACCTTTAATTTTTAAAATAATATGTAGTCACTAAAAACATTACTTAAAAAACTACCTACTTATTGAAACGGAAAAAATTAAAATATTTTACCATTCGATATACAGCAAATATACGCGATTCTGCGGAATCAAATAGAATTTTTGGGCCCTATTTTGTCGTACACTAGAAGTATAAATACGAAGGGAAAACAGCGTATACAATTTTAAACGTGGACCTTTATTTTCTTTCCGCGCCGTCGGAAATGGGAAATATTTTTGGCTTTAAAATTGCCACACTGCAAAATTTATCGTGTAACAAATTAAATACCTGCGGTTGCCTTTTTTAATAGAGTAAGCTGATAAAATTCTTAAAGAAATTTAAGGGAGCGTCTGTTAAGGGTTTGTGCAAAAGAAAGGATTTCAGGGGGACCTACGTCAGAAATTAACCACAAAGCCTTTAGTATCGGTTCATTTTCTCTCTCTATCTCTCTTTATCAATATCTCTTTTTAAAAATCATTTGGTAAAGAAAATTTGATCATTCTCCGTTAAATAAGGAATGTCCATGTATTTTTTATTGCATAAATCGTTTGAGAAAGTAATTTCAAACCAAAAATATTATTTTTTAGGAAATTATTAGGAAACGTGTGTCCTACGTACTTAAAAGGACTGAAATAACACACTAATTGGGTCGATAATTTTACTGTCCGTATATTAATTTTAGCTCCATCACATATATTATGAACTGAAATAGTGCAGAAATAAGTTATACGTACCTTCAAATTTCACCACTAAGTGGCCCAGATTCCAATCTTCCATAACTAGTGAATTGCCATAATTACCGCTAAGAGCACAACACAGATCTTCCTTCATCAAGGTTTGTTACGCGACTAAATTTTGATCGGTGTGCGCGGTTTTCTTAAAAACCCTTCGCGAATTATCCAGAACCCAAGTAATACGTAGAGCACAGGGCCTTCAGCCAAATTCACAGCATCTTACAATATCAATTGATTTACCAAACTAATTGTTATTATTTGTAATATTGTATGCTTAAGAGTGGCTAAATGTCAGTCTACAAGAGCTAAAGCTGAACAGGTTTGTCATGCAACACAAACACATCCACATTTCCTAGGGTCATTTCTCCTCTTCGCAACACGACATTATCCAGTCATACGAGGAATTTAACTTCAGCAACGTGTTTAGACGAGTAGCATATGAAGCACCGCCTTATTTGCCCAGACAGTAATTGTTATTTGTGTTACGGTTGTTTTATTGCAGTGTATAACTGTTTTTATTAAACCGTGAAATTTATTAAAAAGCTACCCTATAAATATTATATTGTGCCAATATGCACAAATACCACTGCAAGTGCCCTAAAAACCTCATTTTTCACGTGCACAAAACAGCCGATATTGGAGGAAAGTACACACCTAGTGCAAAAGTTAATTAAACATTTTCCATAAATGCGTATCATTAAAGGTCAGTATCGTCAAATTCAAGTACCTAAGCATATTTGGCTGTGCGTTTATTTTTATGTTAGGTACAATAAATAATAAGTATTTGTAACGAAATTTTATAGACAAATAAGCGGCAATCCATCATACAAGAACAAGCTTAATCTAATCTTAATTCTCTGTATATACAAGAAGAAACTGGCTGACTGATTGACTGACGTATCAACACGCAGCCCACACCGCTGGGTCTAGAAACTTGAAATTTTGCACAGAGGTTTCTCATATACCGTAGGCATGCACAAAGGAAAGGTTTTTCAAAAGTCAACCCCTAAGGGGGTGAAACAGCGGTTCAAACTTTGTATGCAGAAAAAATATTACATGGTCCTATTAACTTCAAACTTCATAGAAGTACCTACTCTAAAAAATATATGTTTAAATACGTGTTTTACAGTTTTTAATAAATCAACAAGGGTGAAATGGGGGTTCAAAGTTTGTAATGGAATAAAATTGTTATACAGTTCTTCCAAAAATGTGAACCAATATGCCATTTTCATTAAGGTCAGAAAATTCAATTTTGTCTAACAGATGTTAAAAAGGTATCGGGGGGGGGGGGGGGGGATACAAGGGAACGACTGAAAATTTATCTAATAATGATAATGAATACATAGGTCAGTTTCGGGGTTATTAAGGTCAGAAAATCGAATTTTGTATGTTAAAAAAATTAACGGAAGGGGAGGGGGGATAAAAAGGAGCTGCTGGGAATTGTTCCAAAAATGTTAAATGTGTCATTTTCGGGGTTATTGAGGTCAAAAGATCTAATTTTATTCAACACATTGGTAGAAAAATTAACGGGTGGTGGCGATTTGCAATTTCTCCAAAAATGTTGTCATTTTCGGGTTGATTAGGGTAAAAAAATATAATTTTGTGTAATAGATGTTAATAAAATTAACAGGGGGGGAGGGGCGTAAAAACAGCGATTGTCAATTTCTTCAATAGTGTTAACTAATGTGTAATTTTTGGGGTTACTAGGGTCAGAAAATCTAATATAACATGGTCATTACAAATTTAAAGAGGAGAGGATAAGATAAAGGGAGGAGGTAAGAATAGGTGCACCAAAAAGAAAAAAAATCATAAAACTGATCACAATGACCATTGACCGCAGTAATAAATACGTAACAATATTATTTCATACTTTTCAGTGCTTTTCCTTTTGTGAAGTTGATTCATTTTTTTGAACAAAAAGGAAATATTTTTTGAAGCAATAAATAAAAAATAAAACCTGACAAAATCTAATATTAATTTCATTTACCTTTTATATTAGTTACCTGAGTCCGATCCGGAATTTTGGGTCATGTAATATTGAAATACGGTCTCTAGATATAACTGACCGAACCTAGTTGATAATAAAGACAAACTTATTAAAAAAAAAAACAAATTTGAACTATAACCATATATATATATATATATATATATATATATATATATATATATATATATATATATATATATATATATATATGTGAAGTGTGAAGTCTACTTGTCAGGGGTACATATAAATACGTAAAATTGAGAAGAAGTTCTCTAAACCACCTGAAAATTCATTTAAGGATATGCTGTTTAGGTATGATCGTTTATCCTGTACTGATGAGAACTAAAGAGCTCGAAACCGGTATGCAGGTAACGACATCCTAACTAAAGAAAAAGCTTCCTTCTTCCTGGTAGTTTCTTGCAGTCAAGCCAAGTATTTTGTTGTGTTAGCCAAAATACGGCAAATTTTGGTATGTAATCCAGCGCTCGGAGGGGCATATAGCCCGGAGAATAGCTGTTTTACCATGATTTGTTCAAATCCTTATTGTATAAGGAATTTTCAGGTGGTTTAGAGAACTTATTCTCAATTTTACGTATTTATATGTACCCCTGACAAGTAGACTTCACACTTCACATTCATTGTTGAAATAATTTTACCTCACAGTAAATTCTACTCCGACTGCTTGAAACTGCTAATGGATGGCGCTGCTTGTGTTATACTGCTTATGCAGTTCGACATGATTAGCTTTAAGGATATGCTGTTTCGGAAGGTAGGTATGATCGTTTATCCTGTACTGATGAGAGCTAAAGAGTTCGAAACCGGTATGCAGGTAACGACATCCTAACTAAAGAAAAAGCTTCCTTCTTCCTGGTAGTTTCTTGCAGTCAAACCAAGTATTTTGTTGTCTAACAGTGTTAGCCGAAATACGGCAAATTTTGGTATGTAATCCAGCGCTCGGAGGGGCATATAGCCCGGAGAATAGCTGTTTTACCATGATTTGTTCAAATCCTTATTGTATAAGGAATTTTCAATTTTACGTACATATATATATATATATATATATATATATATATATATATATATATATATATATATATATATATATATATATATATATATATATATACCACTACTTGGTATTAGTTCCGAAATTCACTACAAAGATTTAAGACCTGATATAGATTTAAATGTAAATCTTCTCATTAATCATATCACAGAGATTTCAATAAGCTTTTGTCCTGACACTGATAAAAAGCCGTCGTTAAAAACTTGTTTGGTTTTGATTTTTTTTTTCAAAAGAAAAGCGAATGAGTATAAAAAAGAATAGAAAGTTGCCACAGATTATATAGTCAGAATAGTCAATTAGATTAGTTTTGGACGTTGATAACCGTCTTGCGCGCAAAACTCCTCAAGGCGTAACAATCAAGTTGTTCTTGAACGCACCTTGTTGCCTACTTTAATAAATTTAATACTTTAATTAACTAATTATCTTTTTACACAATACTGTAGGGTAAACATAATTACTTAAGTATCTAACAAATCAGTTTTTATTAGGTTGGAGAGAAAATTAATTATTTCATTGTGGCACATACCAGACAAAAGTTTCCCTGCCCATCCCAATGCCGTGACTGTGCTAAACTAGCAGTTATATCTGATTTTCATGCACACGTTCTATTTTAGGTTTTTAATTAAAAGTATAAGGTGATGCTTTATTTAAAATAGCCATTACTATCACGTATTTGCTAATTAAAATCGTATTAATTTATTTTTATTACATTGGATATAGGTATTTAAGTTAATTATGCAGTAATACATCGAGTACTAAACGCAAAGCAAAGCCCATCTAAAAATTAGTAAATAATAGAAAAAATATTTTATATCAGAAGTTTTTTTTATCCATTCCGGACGTTGGTTTATCCCAATCCTCCGCCCCTGACCTACTTCTGATTTAATTGCTTAACCTCCAATCATCGTATAAATAAAGTAAGAATTTCTTTATCTGGTAGGCAGAATATTAAGCCTGAACAATTTCGTTACTGGACAGTGTGACAGACAGGGTGTCTGTCCTGTTTTTGACACTTTTGCAGGGTATCTCCGTTATCTTTAAAGATACAGAGCTGCTATTTCCACAATACTATGCTACTTTTTCGTGACACATATGATGCTATAAACCGAATTTTCATAGCCCCCTTCGTTTCGGAAATGTGTCATTTTCAAGCACTCCTCGTATCTCAGTGACCTTTAAACTTATCTATATGGTAAAAACTGGATAACATAAAGTATTTTGCGTAGAATCCGGTGGCGTAATCAATTTTTTTCTAGAAGGAACGAATTTGAAGATAAAAACCAAAGTTGCATTTTTTAAATGGGACACCCTGAATATTTTATTTTCATTCGATTCTTTATAAGCTTTTCTTTAGAAAAAGGTATAATATTTCATAGTAGGCCGTAATATAATGATAATGATTTGAAACAAATGAATATAATACCTAGTATCCTTTCATGGCTGCTACTTAGATCGCTTGTAGTACAGGATACGAAGTAAGCTCGTCCTTCACCGATCTGCTTACCGGATGAAAACTATTTTTTATCAATGATAATATGTTAAAAAATATATCGCAAATGGGTTGCCTAATGAAATATGGTCATGGGTGTCATTCACTAAAAATACTGTAATTAATTTTTTTTTTTAATATTTCACTCACTTGCTTACCAAACGAACTTAATACTAATCGAAAGTATAAAGCATAAGGAACATGCAAAAGTTAGGTTGCCTACCTTTTTCGTGTCCTATTACCGGGTTGCCAGGTATAAAGAGGTGAGTCGATACGAGTAATTTGTACTCATCTGCTTGCTCATTGAAACATGTATTAAAATAAAGGTAATTTTATTGCGAACACGGTGGTGTAAGGTTGCCTGCGAAAAATCGGTCATGAATCACGGTTGCCAGGCTTTGAAATTTAAAAATTGAAGCAAGCGAACATGAGCGACAGATACATTTCGTACTATTCGGTGCATACAGGAGCATAGCAGCTGCGCGTGCCGCGACTTTCGGATAT
Organism: Philopedon plagiatum; assembly: GCA_963971165.1. Lineage (NCBI taxonomy): Eukaryota > Metazoa > Arthropoda > Insecta > Coleoptera > Curculionidae > Philopedon > Philopedon plagiatum. The sequence goes on from OZ020192.1 coordinate 13,468,895, forward strand.
ATATATATATATATATATATATATATATATATATATATATATATATATATATATATATATATATACAGCGTGTCTTCGGAAGTTCTTACTATATGGCAAAAAATTTTATTATTGATTTTATGAAAAAAAGTGCCTCTTTATAAAAAAGTTCTGCAACATGAGAAAATAGCATCGTCATTTCAAAATTTGATCTTGGACATACAGGGTGGTTCAAAAATGTAAAAGTCCCAATCCACGTGAAGCTAAAAACACACAAAATCGTTATTTAAAGGCAAACTGCCACTGTAAATGTACTAGAGTTAACTTTTTGTATGTTAGTGAATTAGGTTAGGAACATACAGGAGCCCCAAAAATAAAATTATTATCAACTTTACAAAAAAAGTATATCTTCATAAAAAGTTCTACCTTGTAAAAAAAGAGCATGGTTATTTATAAACTTGATGTAGGACAATACGGGGTGGCTTAAACAGCTGAAAGTCACAATTTAAATTTAAATTATTTTGCCACCTGTATGTCCTATATGAAATTTTTGAATAACAATGCTCTTTTTTCACAATGTAGAACTTTTTATGAAGATATACTTTTTTGTAAAGGCGGCAAAAAAAATTAATTTTATTTTTGTGATCTCCTGTATGTTCCAAACCTAATTTACTAACATAAAAAAGTTAATTCTAGCACATTTGCAGTGGCAGTTTACTTTTAAATAACGATTTTATGTCTTTTTAGCGTCACGTGTATAGGACTTTTACATTTTTGAGCCACCCTGTATGTACTAGATCAAATTGTTACGATGCAGAACTTTTTATGAAGAGGTACTTTTTTTCGTAAAATCAATAATAAAATTTTTTTCTATATGGTAAGAACTTCCGAAGACACGCTGTATATATATATATATATATATATATATATATATATATATATATATATATATATATATATATATATATATATATATATATATATATATACATATATACTATAACTCAGAGTCATTAAAAGTATACTGTCAGTCGCTCCAAAACGATTTTCGCCAGTAGAGTAGTGTTGTCCTTTTCAATCGCACAAAAAAATAGCATGCGCGCTCTCTTTCATCCGAAAGTCGCGGCACGCGCAGCTGCTATGCTCCTCTATTGCACCGAATAGTACGAAATGTATCTGTCGCTCATGTTCGCTTGCTTCAATTTTTAAATTTCAAAGCCTGGCAACCGTGATTCATGACCGATTTTTCGCTGGCAACCTTACACCACCGTGTTCGCAATAGAATTATCTTTATTTTAATATATGTTTCAATGAGCAAGCAGATGAGTACAAATTACTCGTATCGACTCACCTGTTTATACCTGGCAACCCGGTAATAGGACACGAAAAAGGTAGGCAACCTAACTTTTGCATGTTCCTTATGCTTTATACTTTCGATTAGTATTACGTTCGTTTGGTAAGCAAGTGAGTGAAATATTAAAAAAAAAATAATTCCAGTATTTTTAGTGAATGACACCCATGACCATATTTCATTAGGCAACCCATTTGCGATATATTTGTTAACATATTATCATTGATAAAAAATAGTTTTCATCCGGTAAGCAGATAGGTGAAGGACGAGCTTACTTCGGATCTTAGACTATTGGGGAAGCAACGAATTTGAAGATAAAAACAAAAGTTGCATTTTTTAAGTGGGACGTAGCTTTTCAAAAGTACATGATCGTTTTCTTGAACAAAAATGGGATAATTTTGATAGATTATATGGGACAGGCTAAAAGTATCACGAGCGCATATTATACTGAGTTGCCTACTAAATTAGAAAACAAAGTTGTAGAAAAACGCAGAGGAAAACTTGCCAAAGGTGTGTTCTTTTTGCCAGACAACTCTCCTGCTTACAAGTCGTTAATTGCACTGCAAAAAATTGATGAAAATGGTCTTGAATTTGTTGACCACCCACCCTATTATCCGGATTTAGCACCGTCGAACTATCATTTGTTTCCAGAACTTAAAAAACATTTGAAAGGTAAAAGATTTTCGACAAAATACGAAGCCATATGTGCCGTTGAGATCAAGACAACGAATTTTTAAGGAGCTTAGAATTACTTTATAAACGTTTTGCTAAATGTGCAAGTCTTAGAGAAGATTATGTTGAATAAATAAAATTTTGTTTTGAAATATTGTGGCGTTTTATATGGTAGGCTAAGTACTTATCAATACTCCCTCGTATGTGTTGTATGCCACGATATATGAATAAGGACATGTTTTCCACTCGCGGAATTTAGCGCACTCGGCTATACCTCGTGTGATAAATATTCAGCTCGTAGATAAAGCATGTCATTATTCACCATAAATAACTATTATTTGGCAAGACCTTGACACGTGCTATATTAAAACCCATGTCTTTAATTCTCTGATTTACAACTTCTTTACGCTTAAAAATAAAGACAAATCTTCTGTAAAGCCAGACGATTAAAATTAAAGCAGAATTAGCAATTAGCCGAGGCGAAAACAGCGTTTAACGCCAAAGAGCAAGAGAATTAGAGCGGATTACCCCGTTTTAAAGCAAAGTATATGACCGAAAAGACTTTAAAGAGTGGTTTAACCCATGCCAGGGATATTTCTGCATTTTTTTGCACGTAACTTAGACGTCTAAGAATTACTTTGTTAAGGTGATTTTATATAACACTCTTAACGCTCTTATATTATTACTTATTTGGTAATTGGCGGTTATATTATTACTTATTTGGTAATGGCGGCCGTTGAAACTTGTCAAAATATTTGCCAACTTATGATTTAATCGTTCCCTGATTTTTTTTTATCTTCTGACAGCCCACGAAGACCGAGGTCTAAGTACTGTGTACCGTGGGTGTACTGCGGAATCGACTCACACATCCAGAGCTGGAAACATCCGTTGGGATTTCACCAGCCCTTTAAGAGGATGTGTGGGGTGGTACCACCTCGGTCGAGGAAGAATTCCTCTACCACCTTCCACTTTTTGTGACAATCCTACTAAATGTCTGGCCACACTTTTTTTTTATTAAGCGTGCGGCCGGGCCAGGATTCGAACCTGGTCTAGTGCCGGAGACGCGTCACAAACCCAGCGCGTTCGACCACTGGGCTATTGCTCCGACGAGATTGATGATTCAGAAAACGCCTCACACAGACAATCGCTAAATTCATGAGAGATATAAATTTACATGTACGCGACGAAGATACATATTCCGCATCTAATCCTTGCAGCCGGAAAAGCGTCAACAGGTGGAATTAGTGCTGCAACTCACATCAAATGCCGTGTAGACAGGCATCCTTTTCTTACGCCTTTGCACCGGCATATCTCTTTCCGGCAGTCTTCAATCCATCTGTCTATTCCGCGTTAGTTCGCTATTTACAGAGCCGTCCCGTCCGATTTTGATTTATGACGTGTGAAATCACAATTTGTTTTTAGGAATATTGTTCATTTTACCGTGTTTTCAAAAAGCATTTTGGCATTATTTTGATTATTCTGTGCTTATTAGATATTTTCGTAGTATATCGTTGGACTTTGTGTATCTGTAAAGTGTTTCTTTCAATTGTAAAGTAAGTAGGTATTTTATTTATTTAACAATTATCTAGACAAACATTACTACAAGATTAATTAATGTTATAGGAATTATATGTTTTGCGGCGTGAATTAGGAATCCAAACGAGTAGTTTAGTGTAAAAGTTTTTAAAATTTTCTTTTTAAATTGCCTACCATAATTTTTAGAGGTTACGGTTACTCACGAAGAGAATATTATAATCGTAGACAATCTCGCCCATGTCAAGCACCTCGGGCGCGCTCAAAAATGACGCGTCTTGTTTTATTATTTTTGACTGTATTCATCACATTCAGCTTTGTAATATACGCCTCAAATTAGATAATTCCAGAACAAATCATTATTAATTTGTTGATTATTTTTGATTGGAAGTAGAGAGACACGTGATATCAGCGTTAGGATTTTTGTGAGGTGTCGTGGTGCCTGATATGAAGTGTCGCTGATAAACAAACCTAATCATTAATTATATTAATGGACAATGTTAATAGTTATTATTTTTATTATTATTATTTTTTATGATTACTGATTATTTTTATGCTAACGTTTACTGTATTTTGTATTTACCTACAAGACAGTGTCCTAAGTTTCCACTATTTTTCCGGATTTAATTTAATGTAGATATCGTTATAAAAACGTTTTCTTAGGTGTAATACTTACATTGCCATACACCATTTTGTGTTTCATACTGTACATATTTTGCCAATATCGATTCATTTGAATGGGCAGAATAAACGTTATTTTTTGGGTAATACTTTGTTTTATTGACTATTAATCACACGCAAAAAGTCTTTGTCTTATTTAATGTAACATTTACCTCAGCTTAGATTCTGAGTTTACTAGGCGGCAAATTTGCTTCCTTTATAAAAACTCAGTGGCGCCCAATTGCCTTGGAAAATCTAAACAAAGAGAAGGAAAATGGAAAACTAAAGACCTACGTCCAATACCATTACCCCTAAAAGCTCTATGCGACAAGCTGCCGCGCACTTGTAGGACTTTTGGGTAGCTTACTTTATTAATTTAACCCCAGAATGCTGCAATGTTCATTTACATTCATAGTTCTAGTACAATTGCTTTTTCATATTTCTACACACACGTTGTCAGTAATTTAATTTCGGCAGGATTCTGTTCCACTATTCAAACAGTCATATAAATTTTGATAAAAAATGTGAAGTCCAACCAAAATTTACCCAACCCAAGCAAACCCAAACAGAATGTTACTATAAATGGCATGTGTCAACGGACGCCATTAAACTCTATGCTGATATTGAGTACGCCATTTAAATATGCAAACTGTGGCGATTCGCTAAAGATATACAACGGTTGGACGACAAAGCTAACAATTTCACAACTACCAAAAATTCTTTTATTTTAACATTTTTAAACTTAATATGTTGAAAAAGAAAATACACATCAACAACACTGATCGGTTGCCTTGTACTAGCAACCAATAAAACTGCCGGATAGTGATGACATCACTCCCTTAGGGTGATGATTTACGTAAAAAATTTAAACTTTAAATCGCAATAAGGCATTTCTAGCTTAAAGATACTTACTACTGGAAAAACTGGCTCATCAAAGTTTACAATCAGATAGCAGCTTTTAATCTGGACGCCACAATATTTCAAAACACAATTTTATTTATTCAACATAATCTCCTTTAAGACCTATACCTACATTTAGCAGAACGTTCAGAGAGTAATTCTAAGCCATTAAAAAAATTCTTTGGTTTGGTCTGCTAACCACTCGTCAACGGTACACATGGCTTCGTAATTTGTCGAAAATATTGCACCTACCAAATGTTTTTTGAGTTTTAGACACAAATAATATTCTGACGGTGCTAAATCGGGTGAATATGTATATATGGAAATACACTCAAACCGCCCCGTGAAATATCCTTTTTCAAAACATTTGGTTTGGAAAAAGAAATACAAATTAGGTAGTTAATATGCCCATGTATTTGCATTGTATTAATGTATTATTAATTAGCGGTTAAACATAAAAATTTATAAATACGATCTCAGCCACGCCAGCGCTAGTCATCAAATATAACGGCATCGGACCGGTTTCCTTACATTACCAGCATAGTACAGAGGTAGAATCTCAGCGAGTTGACCAAGAGGTCGTGGGTTCGAGGCTGCGTTAGGGTAGACTTTTTCTTAAAATTTTTGTTATTTAAAAAATTAGATCGGCTCTGAAAGGTGTATTGGCAACAAGTTAGCACTTGTTTTGCTATTTTACGAATAATCATACTTTCACTTCAGAAAAAACACCATCCATTTATTTTGGGCTTTTAGTACAAGGCGCGACCTCTATTGAGAAGACGCTAAACGTATCAAAACGGGAAGCCGCTAATAATCTAGAGTTCTAAAACACATAGAAACAGCTCAGAAACATCTAGAATAGCAATTTTTTCAATATACAACAGTACCTATTTTATGGTTTTGAGGTGTTTATTTGTAGGTAAATAATTTCCTGGCAATACTAGGCACATTATTAAAAACCCTTCCTTAATTGAAAAATGTATTTTGATGGTTGCGTTGATATCACTAGTTGCCTACAGAATTTTGACCCACCTGTCTGATGGATTATAGAGAGGATTGTTGGGGTGTCGGATTTTGGTGATGATTCATTGGGTTGTTGTTTCTGCTATAACTATTTCTCACTGCTGGATTTCGAAAATAAATGCTTAATAACTAACCAAAACTCGATTTTTTCAAAACCTGGCTTTTTCTCTGACATGCCGTTTTTAAAAATTCACAGTTTTGTCAAATCATAGTTGTAACCATAGCAACCAGATTCAATTTTGTCTTCTACAAGCTTTTCAGGCTACCTAGATATCAATCTCGTACCTGGATCGATAGCTTTCTCTCTAATCGGCGCATATCTGTCTTGGTGGACAGACACTCATCTACCTTCCATCCTATCAATGCTGGCGTACCCCAAGGTTCAGTCCTGGCACGAACCTTATATCTTTTTCACATTAATGTCTTGCTCTCCTCAACTACAAACCCCGTTCACAGTTACGCTGATGATAGTACTCTTCACTTTCCCAGATAAGTCTCGAATCAAGAGCTGGATATCCACTATATCCTCCTTGATTCCTTTATAAGCGTAATATGTTTCACCACCATATTTTTCAAGAAAAGAAAATTGCACAATTTATCAGACTAGTTTATTCAGAATTTATGCTAAAATGTATAGCAGATACACCCAAAGTCCGTATTTGCCACAAAACACAAATAATTTAAACTTTATTTGGTCGCAGAGAGATGTTATAAATACAAAATAAAAGCAAGTATATATACAATTTTAAACACAGCCCTTTATTTCCTACTCTGTAGCTTGGGCCGGGAAACATTGTTGGCTCTAAAATTGCCACACAACAAAATTTATTGTGTTACAAAATAAACATCTGTGCTAACTTTTTTTAACGAACTTTGGGGATGAAATTCTTAGCGAGGTTTTATAATAATGCGAATTTTATCAAGTCTTTTATTTCTGTATAAACCTTTTTTTATATAAGTCTAATAGCAACACTTTTTTCATGTCATATAGATTCGGTTTTAACATTTGACTCTTAGTGTTGATAAACACCTATTCATTATAAATAGGTTTTTTTTCCAGGTACACCATTTAATAGACTTATTTTTAAAATTTTTATAAGTGTACCTACATTGAAGGACCGCAATGTCCGAGGCATTCAAAAAAATATTCCCGTTTATATTTGATTCGTCCACGTATAAGAGGCCGCAAACGCATTCTTTGAAAATGCCCAGAATCCCTCGGGAACACCCTAAAAAGGGTTCGCGTTATCGCTCAAACATTTTAAGAATTTTATCCGCAAAGTCCATTTGAAAAAGTCACTGCAGGTATTTAATTTGTAATGCAATAAATTCTCTGCTGAGCAGCAATTTTAAAACCAACAATGTTCCCTATTCCAGATGGCGCAGCGGGAATTAAAAATACTTTTCTTTCCTATTTATACTTCTACCGTGCGACGACGGCAAAATGAAGTTTGAAATTATCGAGTGTTTACTACAAGCCTTTTGATACAGGGTAGTCGTAGTCCGAGACGTCTGATGTCACAAATCATTTATTATCTTTAGTTTTGATATAAAGAGACAATTTAAGTACTAGGTTATAGCTGTTATATGTACGTAACGAACGTACTAATGTTTTTATAAAAAGCTTCGCAAGCTGATGTGTGATGGTACCATTGATGTCGAATTAAATAGATAACATTATTTTCATTTTACATCCAAAGTTATTTATAACCCGCTAAACGATATGGTCCCCCACCTACTTTTGGGAAACGGCTGTTGCCAGGCTTTTAGTTATGTAGAATATTTGCAGATTGATAGACTCTACTAAAACAAAGCAATTACTGTGGGTTAATACTTACCTACAATGATAAATACCACAGGCTAAAGCATTTGACTAAGAATTAATAAAATATATCAATATACCATAATTTTTCGTGATAATTAATTTTTAGTACCTAATTTATTTTCATTGCAGACACAGCTTTTAAAAATTCTTAGCTTATCAGTTACTTAGATAAGTTATACCCGAAGAGGTAAACCTAAAACAATAGGGAATCATAAACATTTAATTTGTGTAGAGAATATAAAAAAATATATTTCAGATTTATTTGGGTTATATGCATTTCGTGCGAATTTCGAAACTTGTAAAACGTGATCCCATTGGCTGTGTCGTCAAAACTGAACTTATGACTCATCATGAGTATATGGCGAATTCCAGTGTTGTAGAGTCATCGACCACTCAATAAAAATGGTATATAATGCGTAACCTATCCAATGAAATATCCCTGCACTTAAAGTAGAAGGTTCCTAAAATCTTATTCATCTATACTTCAAGCCGAAATCGGCCCAGGAACCTTTCAATTTTGTAACGGAAATTGGAATTTCTGCGAAATTTTGACATATTATCTTAATAATTTCGAGTAAATAAGCTGCAATTCTTTATTTTCATGGCAATCTTCGAAAATCCAAAAATTTTCAAATTTTAAATGTGCCCGATACAAATAAACCTATTTATTTATATCTTTACCGAAAAAATAAGCTATTTAAATTAGTGGGAGGTATTCGTATATCATTAACGGATGAAATAATCCCAAAAAGAGTCACTAAATAGGGTAAATAGTGTGGAATAATGTCTGTTAAAAATAGGATTTGTCGGAAAAAAATCAAGAAAATCCGAATTTTACCCCTTAAATACGCTCCTGGTTGACCCATTTAGTATTCATTTTACAGAGTGATTATCCCTTTATAATATAGTATTGAAAAATTATGAAAAAAATAGATAGGAAAAAATACAGTGATTCAAATGTCCCGATGTCGAGGGCAATTAAAAAATCGAAATTTAATCGGCGATTGCTCCCTTCCTATAGAGAATGAAGAAACTAAAAAATATGGGTAACACATACTTTGACGAGCTCTTTCCGGTGACGTATATGGGATTTTAATTTGAACCATTTTGACCCCACAAAAATTGAAAGCCGTGAAATATGTGGGTCAAAAATCTAAATTTCCAGTTGTTTCCAAATATTTCCATTTTCCAGTGATTTTAGGTTTAGGTAAATATATTGCAAAAAACGTATTTGAGATTTTAAAGTTTCACGTAAGAGTCCGTTTTTCGATCTGACGTTTTGTTTTCGAGTTATTAGGTATCAAAGAGGGGTCTTAAAATGACATTTTTCGAAAAATTCAAAAGAATTACTTGCCATTTTCTGATCCTCACCAGTTTCAGTGGAGTCCTGAAGCTCCGGGTCCCCTACAATCTCCGAAAATTTTGCATCGATTTAATTCACATTTGCGACCTGTACCCTGTACCCGATTTTGACGTTTAATAGCTCCGAAACGAAACATCCTGTATAACTGAATTTTTTACCGAAGCTAGTTGAACCATTGCTCTATCAACCCAAAAAATTCGATTTCTCTCCCTCTGACTGTTTCCGAGAAAATCAAAACTGTTCGAATTTAGGTTAAGCTTTACGTTAACCTGTAGATTTTTGCTGATCTCCTGACGTCACTTTTCACTAAGGACAAATGACTGCTTTTTAAATTGTAATAAATTATTTTATTACAATTTAAGACATTTAAAACATTTTTTGTAGCTAAATTATCCTAGTAATTTTCTTCAAAATATTTTTTTTGGGTTTGTAATGACTTCCTTAAACTATTAATGCAATAAAAAAAAATGTGCATATTCCTTATTAGATTCCTTATTAGCCTGTCAATTTAAATTTATTAAAAAAAAATTAAAATTAAAAATAGATGTTGTTTATTTAAAAACCACGTTGCATATTTTGCAACTAAAAAAAAGCAAAAACAAAATAGAAGTTACTTAAAGTTTATTTCTACCAATACTGTTTTTACAAAAAAAGGCACCTGTACAAGTATCGCACTAATGCATGATTATCGCGAAATCTTATTCTGATTGGTTTAAATGAACAACTAAAACTTGTCATTTGAGTGTTAGATTGTCTATTTTGACAGATAAATGAATTTCTCGATCAATATCGGCGTGAAATATTATTATAAACAAAAAATGTATTAATGCATCCTGTTTATTTTACCCTATGTTTGACGTAACATAAATCACCAGCAGCTGAAAATTAGCACATAATAACATTATTATTTAATAAACTCGTATTATCCGATATTTAACTGTACGTTTTATATTCATAATATTATGCAGTTTATTAAACATTATACGTCGATAATTACCAGCTGTTAACCGAAAATGCATAATAATCTACTCGAAACATCATAAAACGACAAAACGACCGTACTGGTAATTTGGAGTCGATAAAACGACAGCTATGAACTAATAATTTTCAGAAAATGCACGCGTGACGGGACACAAAGTGTTCATTTCGGTTTTTATTGGAAGGCTGTGGAGACAGTTGAACGTTTATTTGGGGCGCTTAGCCTACTTTATGCGACAGGCTGTCCAGTGTAACTGATGTGCACTTGGGTAGTTCTAGGATTATGTGCAGTTCTGTGCAGTTTACGTGAAATTTAGATAATTTTAATTTTCGTAGTGTTAAATGTTCAAAATTTTAAAAATTATAGTAATAATTCTAGTGTTTTCCTATTGGCAGTGAAAAACGCGGAGGCTAAGGAGATTATTTTTCAATATTATATTTTTATTTTTGAAAGATTGTCGTTATTACCAAGCCTATGGGCCTATGAATTGAAAATGATGACAGAAACCCATTTTAACACTAACAGATGAATTATGTCTCTCTGATGTTCTTTCTCTCTGATTTGTTCTGTCTCGTCTTCTTTCTCTCTCATACGCTAATATTTTTACAACTGATAAAAAGTTAGGTTATGAGAAACATCAACATAAAATATTTCAATATTGTTTTCGCAGTGTAAAAATATATCCAAAAAGTTTATATAAAGTGTATATCTTTAATTTCTGTGTCCTATAAATCTAAATCCTTAAATGTAAATATTGAAAGAGTTTTCAGCTATCCATCATTTTTTCCTATTTAATTACATTTTTACCCCGACAAGTGGTTTAAATACTGGAAAAGGAGTTTAACACTAATATTCGGTTTGTACGAATCCGAAGAACTACCCACAAGGGCGTGCACTGTTGATCTTTGACTGATGAATTTTTAAAACGCACTGGGCTCTACGGCAATGTTCGCAATTGGGTAATTGTCAATAATTTAGTCCTTAATGATGGGTATTTCATGCTAAGATATAGAGAGTTGGTTAAATTGGCAGTGTTACGTAATGTGACACTAAATTATAAGCTGCTAAAAAATTGAGATGGGTACACGAAAAAACAACGATTTTACACTGTTTTTTTTTGAAATTATAAAACAGCTTTTTTAGGCTAAGGGTGAGCATTTCTTGCCAAGATATAGAGAACTGGTTAAATTGGCAATATTTCGTAATGTGATAATAAACTATAAACTACCAAGAAATTGAGATACTCGAAAAAACAACAAAATTTCAGATTTTGATTTTACGCTGCTTTCTTTGAAATTATAATACAACCGCTTTTTTAGACTAAGGGTGGGCATTTCCCGCAAAAGATATAGAGAGTTAGTTAAATTGACAATTGTACGTAATATGATACTAAATTATAAGCCACTCAGTAATTGACGTACTCGACGAAACAACGAAATTTCAGATTTTACTTTTACGCTGCTTTTTTTGAACTTATAAAACGACAGCTTTTGAGACTAAAGATAGGCATTTCATGCTAGGATATAGAAAGTTGGTTAAATTGACAATGTTATGTAATGTGATACTAAATTATAAGCTACTAAGGAATTTAGAACAAAAAACATCGAAATTCGAAATTTTACAGTTTGATTTTACGCTACTCTTTAAAATTATGAAACAACAGCTGTTTTAGGCTGAAGGATCGGGTATTTGTTTTTTTTAAGTTTCTCAACATTTTGTCAGTAAAAAAAAATTAAAAAATGAGATTATGTATCATTTTAAAAAGTAAACCGATTTTAATAGAAAATTGTCCTTTATTTCTAAATAACCTATCCTTCTGCCACTAGGAAAAGACAAAAATTGAAAGCGATTTTTTAATTAATCATGTATGACACGACAAAAACCTACCAAACCCTAACTGATCACTGGTCTTAATTTAAACCACTACCTACTAAATCTGAAACCTTTTTAAAGAATCTGAATGGTAGATCTGAACGCCGCTATTCTAAAGTGTTAGGCGATATGATGATGATTTTCATGAAATGTTGGTGAGTTAATAGGGAGATGGGAGATGTTTGCATATTTTTGACATTTACCCCTTCTCTCTATTTTGATAGGTGGGGGATAACTTTGGAATTTTAAATGGGATGATATACTCTTGCATATAAAATTCGAATATACGTAAAAACTACGTATTTGTACAATTTTTATTTTATTTGCTCTTTCGGTACGGAAGTATTGGTAACTTAATTTTGATTGAATTTAAAAAATAAATAAATTTTACCAATAACTCAAGTTCACTTATTTCAGAATAATTATTATTCGTTTTTATGGAAATGCGTTAATTTTACCTAAGTCAGTTGAGAATTTTGTCGTTTTAACGATTTTTTTTTCAATTTATTGCTCAATTGGCCTGCTAGGTCCCCGGATTTGACCCCCTTGAATATTTCTTGTGGGGTTTTATTAAGAACAAAGTGATGATAACTGCACCTACAACTTTAGATGATATGAAAGACCAAATCCGCTTTGCCTGCTTATTAGTGACACCTGAAATGTTAAGCGGGTCCGTAATTCATTTAGAAAAAGAGTAAGAAAGTGTTTTAAAGTTGAAGGGGGACATTATGAACAAATTTTCAAGCGTGACAGACGATAAATAGGTTGAAATGAAGTGGTAACTATTTTGCTTATTTTATAAAAAAAAATCATGAAAATATTGTACACAGTTTTCGAGATATCACCTTGAAACACTTAATAAAACTTACCCTGTATATTAGATTCTGTTTACATAACAAGACAGTTTAATTATCTTTGTAGTGTTTAAAGTGTCTTAACCCGGTCGGTGTGGTAAATGAACACCAACTCTTCTGTATTCAAGCGAACATACTGTCACTTTTAAATGTCTCCTTTACCCACAACCTTTTTTTAAAAAAATCCTGCATATCTGATCGTATATGTTTAATTTTCAAGAGACAATATTTATAGCAATCCTTACCCAACATTAAATTTTCAAGTAACCGCCCCAACATTTCCTATATTTTCTCCAGATTTTTCACTTGGATTTCCACACGAGAAATAAAAGTAACAAATGTATTCTTGTCACGATTTCAGATTGGGGACACGCCAAACGGGGAGCTCAGGCTGATCACGAGCGTATTTAACAAAGTGCAGTATAAGGGTAAGTTTTTCTTTCTATCAAATATGATTTATATATAGGTCTCCGAAAATTAAACACTCCAAAATAAGCAACTCGTCAAGACACAGGCTATTTGTTTGAGTTAAAGCCTTTTTGCAGCATAGTCGACAAGTGCGGAAAGTGAATTTATTCGCGCGAAAATGTAGTTGAGTGCAAGAAACGCACTTTCTGCAAGCGTTAGGATTTTTTTTCTACAAGCCTGAGTAGAAATCTAAACCTTGAACATATTGTTAACAATTTTTTTTAAATATTTTCTTTTATCAATAAAATAATAGTTAATGGTTAAAGTACAATTTATTTGCACTGCTTAGGTTAATCACAGAGGCTAACTGGCTGCTTTTGTTTGGGTTTGACCCAATAGACAATTTTTGCAGATTACATTGCTAGGCCGTGTTTGCGATTATGGAGAAATTGGTGTAGTTTAATACTGCTGGGATTGATGCTAGGCCACGGGAAGTTGACTCTGTTAATGCAATGGTGACTGAATTCAAAATTTTATTTACCAATTATTTTTTGTTCCCCAGTGACTTATCCAAATAGGCCAAGGCTACTTTAGTAGAGAGCCATCGATCATGGCGTTTTGGGTTTGTTATGTCCACTCCGGATTCCACAACTATGGTGGCAGATGACCACCTGTAGCAGTGTTCCGTAAACTGCTCGGGATTTGATAGTTTTTAAAATGCACCAACATCTGATGGCATTTTCCCAGTTTAATGATTTCAACGCATTGAACACTGTATTTTCACTTTTGGTAGTTTACGAAAAATCTTTAATAAGGGATATCTTTGGGGCGTAAACTTCTTAGTTTGCACGAATTAGTAATAATAAATTAAAAATTCAGAGGTTGAATCTATATTTCATCATCGCAACAGTAAAATCATCATCATTTGTGGTGGCACAATCTGGATCCAACCTGGTAATTTCGAAAATCAATTAGGATTTGGAAATAACATACAGAGTGCAAGCGAGGGGGGGGGGGGGGAGTGAAAGAAGTAGAAGAGATTCTCCAGTGTTAGTTTATAAATCAGTGGCTAAACCTACAATGATGCATGGAACAGAAACACAACTGATCGATGTGATAAAAATGAGAATGTTAAGATGGATTTGTGAAATAATAAGAACAAACAAGAAAGAAGACTACGAGCATATGACAAGAAGAAATAATGATTATTTTTAATGTTCTGTGAAACGGAATCAGGCAAAAATTTGAAGTTTAGCATAGAGATAAAGAGTGGTGACCCAATTATAGCCGTTAGCTATGTCAAATCTTTATATTTCGACGCCCATCCTGAGACGCTCAAGAAAATTCCTCCCAGGATTGTAAGGAAGAGTAATGTCAAATTGGTCAATGATATTTTAAACAACCAGGATCATTGAGGCTACTGATCGCTTGCACATCTTTACCTTGAATTACTTAAAAAGAGCTTATAGTGCCTTTTGTAAATAAAAATGTGTTCTAGGAGGGGGGTAAACTGAGTCTCCCACTGACACGGGGTTCTAACCGGGCGCGGCTGGTGTCAATTCAGGTGCTACCCCTTACACCGGTAGCCAAGACCTGAGGGAAACTCTTTTGTCCCCCTCACCTAGAACTCATATACAGGCCCGGAAGTCCCCTTAGCTTTCGGGCCTAAGCCCATTGAGAACACATGTCAACGACGAGGAAAAACGGATGGTGGACTTACTAAGGCTATGCCTTCCATCGAGCCCGAGAAGTTAAATTTCGGTGCTCAGCCCGTCCAACCCTTCAAATGTGACGTGTGCGGAGATGCGTTTACCAGACAGAGACTGGGTTTTTGGAGGCGTTGAACTGAACAGGGTTTTTGCCACCCCAGTCTCAGATTAATTAGAGATCTTCGGAAAGGGATAGGTGCATTGATCTGCCTTTATTACCCATTATGCCAACAGAGTGATACCGAGAACAAAGCAGATATGGATTGGTGGAATCAAGAATAATTTATGAGAACACACTCAGGACACGAGCGTCGTAGAGACGACGGCTAAAAAAAATGGAGCCCATCTAAATTTTGGACAAGACGAAGTCAAAAAAATAGAACAAAATTAAAATTGTGTGCTAAGGTTCAAATATGGACATCCGCTTTGCATTTGTTACGATTTGAACCTTGACAGGTTAATTAAATATTCAAGCAGACAAGAGCCAGATAGCCCTAACTTGGCCCGTAATCGAATTTGAATATTGCATTAAAATTTGCAAATTCATCCCCATTATTGCGGAATACTTGTCCTCTTCGCAATGTATTTCATTCTAATTTAATAGAAACTCCATTAAACCGACAGAAATGTCGATGACACGGTTACACGGACCGCCACTCCACTGATATTCCAGTTTCAATTGTGTCTGCCTGTTAACGGTTTGTTTGTTTGATATTATCCCATTTCAAAATGGTTGGTACACGAAGCATCAATCCGCTTGGAGTAGCTGCTTTACATGCTATGATATGGGGCAACGATTATAACAACAATGAAATAATAATATCCGATGGTTTTGTAACAATTTTGCTATTTTTGGTCCAAATATACTACTTGACTTAAAATGGTAACATCTATTTCCACCTACTTTGGGGCTAGTAGTTCAGCACGTATTAGCGCATGAGTTAAGAAAATTATTCGCCCGGAATTTTATTACATAATCTTGTTTAATACGTACTACTTATTATATAAATGCATGTTACCGGACGGCAACCCAGTCAAATATTGTTTACGCAAAAGGGAAAAATAAACATTTTTTCACGACCGGTGGTAGAAATCAATGGCAGAAAAAGCAAATTATTCCCTATGTAAATAATTTTTGAAAAAATTTCCTAGGGAGTTTTTATTATAAATCACATAAAAATTGAAGAATTTAAGAAATCCAACATGTTTATTTATTACAAACTTGAACCATACATTTGTATCATTTTTTGTTTACATTATAATTAAGCATTACGCTTACAATAGGGAATATGCATACAAGCCAAATAAATCTGAAATATTTTTTATATTCTCTACATAAATTAACTATTTATGGCGGTTGTTGTTATCCATTTATTTTGGTCGTTATTAACAAAAAAAAAAGAATTTTTTACCGCAAATTTTCGCGAATTTTGAAACTTCTAAAAGGTGATCCCATTGGCTGTGTCGTCAAAAGTGATTTTATAACTCATAATGAGTACATGGGGAATTCCAGTGTTGTATGGTCATCGAAAAATCAATAAAAATGGTATTTAATGCGTCCAATGTCCAATGAAATATCCCTGCACTTAAAGTAGAAGGTTCCTAAAATCTTATTCATGCATATTTCAAGCCGAAATCGGTCCAGGAACATTTAAATTTTGCAACAAAAACTGACATTTTTGCGAAATTTTGACACATCATGTCTTAGTAGTTTTAGGTAAATAAACTGCAATTCTTTGTTTTCATGCCAATCTTCGAAAATTCAAAAATTCTCAAATTTTGCATGTCCCCGATGCAAATAATATTTAAAATTTTAACGAAAAAATAAGAGATTTAAATTAGTAGTAGGTATCCTTAGATAATTAACGGATAAAATAAACACAAAAAGAATCACTAAATAAGGAAAATATGGTAGAATATCAGTTAAAAATAGGACTTGTCGGAAAAAATCAAGACAATTCGGTTTTTACCCCTTAAATACGCTCCTGGATGACCCATTCAGTATTCATTTCAAACTGTGATTATCTCTTTATAAGATAGTGTTGAAAAATTTGGAAAAAATTAGATAGGACAAATACAGAGCGATTCAAAGGCACCGATGTCGAGGGCAAAAAAAAATCAAAAAATCAAAATTTAATCGACGATTGCTCCCTTCCTAAAAAGAATAAAAAACTATAAAATATGGATATCATGTATTTCGACGAGCTCTTTCCGATAACGTATCTGGGATTTTAATTTGAACCATTTTGACCCTGCAAAAAATTAAAAACCGTGAAATATTTGTCAACTTTGAATTGCCGCGACATTTTCTGGAAACTCAACAAAGTCCTGTCTCATGGCGAAAAGATGAAAGGGTTTCCGTGCAGTTGCTTTGGTGGAAACAGTGAAGAGTTACGTGCGTGGTTTATTTTTTGGTGAAGTTGTGTCTGGAACAGGAGAAATTTTAAAACAACTACCAAAAAAAGGTATAGTTTTGCTGACTTATCTAATTAATGCAGCGCTTAGATTAAAACACGTCCCTAGCATCTGGAAAGTGGCTGAAGTCATTATGCTACCAAAACCAGGCAAATCACCGAATGAAGCCAAATCTTACAGGCCCATATCACTACTACCAATTATTTCAAAATTATTTGAAAATCTTTTCTTAAAACGACTTAAGATTATAATAGAGAACAGTAACCTAATCCCAAATCATCAATTTGGCTTTAGATGCAAGCACTCCACGATAGACCAAGTCCATCGAATAACAGACATCATAGAAAGGGCACTAGAAGAAAAGCTAATCTGCTCAACCATCTTCCTTGACGTAGCTCAAGCTTTTGATAAAGTTTGGCACAAAGGGCCAAATTAAACAGAATGTTACCAAAACAATATGTAGAGTCGCTAACCTCCTACATTACAGATAGAGTGTTCAGAATTAAACAGGAGGATGAATACTCCAAACTGAAGGAAGTTAAAGCAGGTGTGCCTCAAGGAAGCGTCTTGGGTCCCGTCCTTTGTTTACTGTACACTTGTGATCTCCCACAAACAGAAAATGTAACTGTGGCTACATTTGCTGATGACACTGCTGTATTAGCAGTAGGAACAGACCTAGATGCAGTAATCAGACAACTCCAACATGCTAGCGACCAGATTTACAATTGGACTACAGACTGGAAGATTAAGCTTAATGAGCAAAAATCTATTTGTGTCAACTTTACCAACAAAAGAATAGGCAATCATCAACCAGTTAACATAAATGGTATCATAGTTCCCTATGAAAATACTGTCAAATACCTGGGGATGACCTTAGACGCGAAACTAAGATGGAAGGAATATATCAGAACTAAACGTACTGAACTAGGGCTCAAATAAAGACAGTTGTATTGGATTTTGAGACGAAAATCTAAGCTGTCAATACACTGTAAAATCATGATATATAGCCAGATTTTAAAACCAGTCTGGGTTTATGGCATCCAGTTATGGGGCTGTGCCAAGGAGAGCCACATCAAACGCATCCAAACCTTCCAAAATAAAGTATTACGGAACATAGTTAATGCATCGTGGTACATACGAAATAGTGACTTACATCGCGATCTTGGTATCCCGTATGTCGCTAGTGAAATTAGAAGATTTGCCATCAAGCACGAGTCTCGACTCCATCAGCATGTTAACGTCGAAGCCATCAGGCTTCTTCACAACCAGGACCTAGTTAGAAGGCTAAAGAGGACCAAGCCCTTTGAACTAGTATAGACTTTTGAAAACATAGTACAGTGCAAGTGTGTGAGTGCTAAGTGCCATGGCCATGAGTCACAACAGATAAACCTTTAGGACTCCACTGGGTGAACTTTAGTATATAAGGATTTTAGTTTTTACGAGTTTAGAGAAAAATTAATGGTTGGTCTTGCAGATCAGTTTTAATAATAGTAAACGCCGCAGGCTTTATCAATAAAAAAAAAAGTTGTGTCTGAACTCGGGCAGAAAATTTAGTATTTTGCTTGCAAAATTTCGGTCCTATTAGGTTTGTTAAAAGTTCAAAGTCGCTACTAGATATTCTAGTACAATTTTGAAATGAAGATCTCAATTCTTCATTAATTCCCAAATCATCGTTTCTTAAGTCATGAATCAGTTGGTCACTAGTGTAATATCCTCTTCGCCTTTAATATGGTCTCGCCCAGTACCGTTTCATTCTTCTTTGCCCCAATTACTGTTGATTTGATTTGATAATAAAAAATCCACAAGCAACAAGAAACATGTCGTCGTCGGTCAATCGCTTTAGTGAAAATGCTGCAGCAAAATGCTGTCTGGTTTCCAAAGACATCAACCAAGAATAGTTACTGCTTTTGAAAACAAAACCGAGTAGGTTTGGTTGAAAACCGCCCTTATAATGCTTTTTTGCTTCCTTTAACGGGCCAAAGTCAAAGGTTAGTCAATTTTCAAAGGGCCAATGTCATTTTTTTTTTGTAAATTTTAGTTTTGGCAAGTTATTTTTTTTTCTTAAATGGCATATACCATAAAGAACAATAACACGTTTACCGGAGAACTTTCAAGATGTTCTACAAGTCTACAACACATAGTTTTCGAGATAATATCAATACAAAAAACTTAAAACCTCTTT
Source organism: Philopedon plagiatum (assembly GCA_963971165.1). Taxonomy (NCBI): domain Eukaryota; kingdom Metazoa; phylum Arthropoda; class Insecta; order Coleoptera; family Curculionidae; genus Philopedon; species Philopedon plagiatum. Next base: position 13,488,620 of record OZ020192.1, read on the forward strand.
TTCTTGAAACAGTCAATTTTGACTTTGACCTTTCATGCACCAAGCCACAGAAATGTGACGTCAAATTAATAGCATCGCGTTTTACAAGTTTCGAAATTTTTAAAAAATATTTTGTTTGTTAATATAGACCAAAATAAATGGCTGAAAATAACCGCCTTAAATATTAAATTTACGTAGAGACTATATAGTCTCTGGTAGAAAATACAAAGAAATCTTTCAGGTTTGTTTGAATCATATGCATATGCATTAATAGATCTATTCAGTATGAATCCGCCACAATCATATACACATTGTTTATAGTTACCTGCAACATATCTAATAGACCACCGATGCACTGTGGATCCGTGGCATATGCGTCCACCAGTATACTGCCTACGTAAAGTAAACACGAATGTTTATGTATACTATAAATCCGCACCACTTGACTCACTAAGCTTTCAGCAACTGAGATTGCTAAAAAAGTAATTTTCCAAAATATTTTAAAATTTAAAAATTAAAATATGTATAGTATGCCAGTAAGCTCTTACTACATATTTTAGGATGTAATTTCAGGGCTGATTTTAGGTAAAATTTTTATCTAAACGTATGTCATAAAATGCTGTATTTTCAAGATACGAAGTGATAAAATCAGTACTCATATTTATTCTAAAAGTTTTTGGTCCGGTTATATAGATAGATAAATTTTTATTTATTCCACAGTAAAATCCCAAATCGGGCCTGGAACAATGTCATAAAAAACTATAATAACAGAGATGAAAATACATAAAACATAAAATACAAACTTATTCTTGCAAACCGTTTAGATTTGTTTTACTTACCATAAAGCACTGAAATGAGTTGCCCAGTCCCAAAAATCTATTATTATTATTGGCGTATAGCGCAATAAACAAACAGGCTGCAAGCTTAAACGACAATTGAACAAGCAAATACCAACAGCACAATTTTAACCCCTCCCTCCGCGAAAAATACAACTAATATTTCAGCCAACAATAGAACCCATTGAATTAATATTTTTTTATTATTTCTCTAATACCTTATATATTTTATAACAGTCTTTAATTTAATTGAAATGATATAAGGATAGTTCACTTAATTTTCAGATTTTATTATTTAAACTGTAGTTCTTGTTCTTTAAATAAAATTTAGTTTAATTTCAATCACACCGCCCACAAATAGCTATTTTTCACCCAATTATATTTGAGCATTCTCGTCAAATAATTTAATGTTTTAGCTTAAATAATTCTATACTCTAAGGAATAATAGTAATTTATTGGTTTCCAATAGTATTTTATTTGAAGCAATGTTTTTTTTTGGATATGTCAATGTTTTGTTGAAACAGTATTAACTTATACACCAACTTGTATAACCAAAGTGAAAGTGGTCAAGAATAATACTATTATTGAAAATAGCATAGCGGTTTTTTCTTTGTACGGCTAAATAACAACTAACATTATTTTCCAAAAATGACATACAAATTATGATTTTATTAAATAAGTAGTCGTAGAAAAAAGCTAGTATTACTATAAATATGATTTTAAAGACACATATTTTCTACTTTTTTTATAAAGAATACTTTAAAAATTAGTTAAAGAACCCATTACATTATTCACGAAACAATTCCCTTTGATTTTGCGGAAGTCGAAGGTGTCATAAGCCGATTGTTGTCAGTAAAGCGGCTTTGCCTGGAGAGCTCGTTTCTCTTCTACCCGCTGTGTCAGCTTTTTGCCTCTTTATCTGTTTACGTCGTGAAATTCCTGTAAAAAGCGGCACAATCCGATTGTTACCGGCTGACTAAGGTAATTTCGTTTTGGGGGTTTGTTTCGCTTGGGGATTTAGTTTTTGTTTTGGGGAAATTTGAAGTTTATGGCGAGTGTGACACCTAAATTTATAATAGTATATTATGCAATGATTATGTAATGATGGATATTATTACACGAGCTTTACCTATGATTGTTTATTAATTAGTAAAAAAAAGTTTTCAGCTCTTTAACAGTGCCATTAGTAATAAAAAAATATCATACGCGCTGATAGTGTTGATAGGCACATGTTTCTCTGAGATGCAACATTAAATTTGCAGCTACAGCCTGTCAAATTTAAAAAATGTCATCTTTCTAATATCAATATCTCTAAAACTATTGAGTCCAGAGATAGAGAGTTTCGTAAAAAATATGATCGGAATTTTGCATACACTTCAAAATTTTATTAGAAGACAGTCGCTCGGGTTTAAACAATGTTTCGCAAAATCAAACGTTATTAAAATAAAGCAACAATCATACTATCGAAAATTATGTGAGAAAAAGAAATGGGTATCATAACTGTAGCAGTAATTGAAAGCCAAAATAATAAACCAAACCTTATAATTTTAATGCTGGTTTTCATGCAACAAAATAATCTAGTTTTGTCAGTCTTATCCCTGTCTACTTAATAATTTTTAAAGTCAATTCTTGATTATAGACAAGGTACCACCAAAATGAGTAGTATAAAGGATCGTGTGGTATAGAGCAAACCAGACCGCCAGGTATGCACAAAATTTTCTCCAATAGTTTAAGGTATTTTGTTAACTTGGCGCGTTTTGATAATCACAAGGTGACGTATTTTAATAAAAGAAAAGTATATACTCGTACCAGAGACATATATCAGGGACATCTTAGTTTGGATCTTTTCTAGCTTAATTCACGAGAAAAGGGAAAAACAGATCCCTTATCATATACTGGCAGAATGGACTGTTTTCCAGAAAAAAAAAGCAATAGGCCACAAATATAGTGGCCGAAAATTGGATCTGATTTGGTGTCGTTTGATCATCTTGTCACCTTGTTTTTTTAGATATTTTAGGTAATACGCTGTGTAATATATTTGTTTGTAAGAACCAAGTGGCGAATAACCGAAAAAAAAAAAAAAGAATCCACCACAACAAACCTACAAAGTTCTTTGTCACGTTGTGAGTAAAATTAGGGAAAAAGAGATGTGACAACTTTCTGGAATATATAATATATAAGAAGAATGGTATTAGTGTCCGTAATAGTGCCAGGAAAAAAAATGTTAGTGGCAAATCGAGCGAAAAAGACAGTGAGACATGCTTCCGCTTACGTTTTTGTTTTACCGGCTGCCTATATAACAGTAGCAGCTTTACACTAGTTGCATTGCAGGGGCTTCTTATAGGTGGCGCTCGCGCGTATTCTGTACCGTCTCTGATCAAGAGGCAGTATTGAATATGCGAGTTTGCTATGGGGGAAACTGCCTGATGGTCACATTAGTCTGATGATTCCCAACAAGGGTGAAAGCTTACTCTCTACCGGGGTTGCCCATTAGATCTTGGACTCCCCATACTTTAGTGCAGGAGGATAACTCACTAAACCCATACTAAAAAACAGTGCTTGGGTGACTCTGAGACTTTTTTTAGCGAGGCATGGGGTAAAATTAAAACTGCACCCTACGTATGAGTTTTATCAATGCCACCCTACCGCATCATTTAGTATTATAACAATTTTCTTATTTATCGTGTTATAACAGAAATGTTTGTTCCATAAATTCACGGGCGACCTCATATAAATGCTAATAGATTGACATGATGGCAATACAAAGGCCAATAGTGTTAATCCGTAATACATATATGGTTTGAATATTAGTTTATCATCGGTCTGATGGTAATACCATTTCCATAACATTGCAGCAAATGGGAAAATTAATGGCCTTTTCACAGGTGGATCATTTACTTTCCTTAAAATGTATGCTCATACTTACTTAAGCCAAAATCTTAAGATTATTACCACCATTTTCTTCTTTTATATTATTGTTGTTCAGTTATTTGCTAAAAGAAACCAATTATACATACAATAAAACATATACAGGGTGGTCCAAAAGCAATAGTGAATTTCTGGCATCAAAATATGACGATTTGTCCAAACTTGTTAAATCCCAAAGTTTATATTAACGGGTGTAAAAGTGAGAATTTTAATTTAGATTTTCCTCGCTATTCTAAAAAGTTATTGTCGTAAAAATTGGCATAGGGGTATTTGTGAGGGCGAAAAGAGCACACTGCATTAGAAAAGCTTAAACTTTTTTATGAATAGATTTATTGAATTTTTTATAAAAGAATATGATTTTCTTGTCTGTTAGACAAAAAAGATGTATGGATTTAATACCGATAAAGTTAATCGTTTTCGAAATTATTGCCATCATGTCGAATACCACAAGTTAATTTGCGTGCTATTTTTAAAGAATTGTAAGCATAGGTGAGTCCTGGGCCGTATCTACTCTATTTGAAAATAAAACTAGAACCCGATTTGAAAATAAAATACAAATATTTATATACCTACATTGTGTAATTTGAAAATGCGAAATACAAAAAGCCTTCGGTTAAAGCAATAAAAAAATATTTTATTCGCCCAATGTATGATGTACCCTAAGGCCAAACGCGTATAATCTAGTTTTGAGCCTGTGTAAACGCCTGTATCATTAAAATACCTTCGACAGTAGACTATTTTAATCTCGTACGCTTTGAAGTAAATATTGCACTGTATTTTGAAAATGAACGCTCTACATCCAAAAATATAATGTTGAAAAATGAAAATGAAAATAATGAAAATTATTAAGAAAAGTCCTTTTAAAAAAAATTCGAAAAGTTGGTTTCCAAAAACAAAATTGGAAAATACCCCCAGTTTTCGAATATCTGTATTATCGAAAAAGTTCTGTTTTCCAGGAAATATATTTTAGAAAAAACGTCCTTTAAAAAATGGGTTTTCGAAAAATTTGTGTCAGTCCAAATGGACTGAATGTATAAAATGCTAGAATAAAAAATGCTAGAATATTTGTAAGTTAAGATGACCAACCGTTCTGTTTTCGAAAGAACAGGTTTAGATCTCTCGTCCATCATGAAATAGTGTTCATTTCTTAAAACCCTAAACAACAAAAAAAAGTTGTCGCACGCGAACTTGCCCGGTTTTTTTGGTCTATGCTTTTGTGTAGCTCGAGATGATGTTGACCCCTCCCCCCCCCCCCTCCCCCGACGAAATTATGTGCGGCGGCCCCATCCTGCTGAAACCATGTATCCTGATTAATGCCATCAAACTCTTGTAGCAGCAATTACAGAATTTGACAATAACTTGGCAACGCAGGACTCGACGCAATAATATTTCAGAATTGTATCCGTGTTGCCGCCAAGCTCTTGTGACCTCGCTACGTTACACGGTTGCCAAATTATTCGAGTTGGAAAAGGGAAATCCATCCCTGGAGAACGTGATAATGTAGTTTATAAAAAGTATGAAATTAATCACAAAATACAGGGTCCAGATAACTATGATATTTGGGGCCGTTTCTGATAGGAAATCGCACTCCTCATTTGACTAAAATTACGAAACGTGGCTGTGAATCCACAGTGACCATCCCTGCTTCATATCAATTATTTCCACGTACTCGCGAGGCCATAAATAGCAGAGAACCCTAGCTCTAAATAAGCTAAATGTTTTTAATGTGTATGACTAAACACCACGGAAATTTTAAAGCACCCTCCGGGCTTTTTACATTCAATTGTGGCTCACCGGCGGGCGACGGCGCTGATAATTAAGCGCGGGTTCATATTTAGGCGTCGCGGGCCCATAAATCGACGCTGCCGTTATCCGACGCCACCGACGCTACCGACCGACGCCACGTCTCTATCTGGCAGTAAATCACAGCATCGCTGCACAGATAGCGGACGCTCTTAGCCAGACAATAAACAACGCGATGACTCTGACTCCGGACGCCGTTTTTCATCGTTGGACGAGTGCTTTTTTGTATGACCGGCTTTAGCGATAGCGGAAAAGCAGCATTAGCAGCAGTTTTTCCTGTTTTGCTGTATTAACAGCCTGGAATAAGTATCTGTTTTTATTATGAAAATTATACCCAGGGATTTATTAACGACGTTGTTGACTTAAATTGCTTCTTTCTTTAAAATTGTCTTTTCCTGTTCTTGCCAATATAAACTCTTGATTGTCGTATTAAACCGATCTTAGTAATAGTGAATCTTGCCGATAGTATGAAAGTTATAATAGGATGGAGTTTTCTAACAAATTCAATGCTATTGTCTTATTAAAAAGCCATCATTGCACAGTGATTCCAGCAATAGATCATAATTCGAAATATTTATTGTCAGAGAGCTGTCCGGTCGGCATTGCTTTGGATTCAAAAAGAACCAAATTTACTTGAACCAATAAAACTTTGGCACTTACGGACTAATTTCAGTCGATTGACCGGCAAAGATTGTGCATTTTAAGTACGATATTGTGTTAAAAGTGAGTTTTTTATTTGATAATGTCGTAAAGAGTAATTAATATTTAAATCCCTCTTTAAATGACCTAAGTATCGTAGGTACTTGATTCATTTTTTTGGTAAAACATTGTTGTTTCAAAGGATTTATTTGTAAATGTTTTTGTACAGGGTCTTCCAACGAGGACTGAACAGGGGCTCATTTTTGAGCTTCCTTGTATTTAAAGAAAAATCTAAAATAGCCAATCGATGTACTTTTTCCTGCAGAATTCAAAAATGAAACCTAAAATTTATTTGAACCAGAAACAAAAGTTACTCTATGGATAAGGTGTTTTTTAAATGGAACATAGCTTTTTTTATACGATTTTTGGAACGAGTGATTTTTTTTATGTCCGTTCTGATTAAAATATTTAATATTATGACAGCTATTTTTATTAAATTTTAATGTTTTATCCAGTATAATTTAACTTCAACCTGTTTGAAACATACACTAGGTAATAAAGGTAAAATCACCTTGAAATCCTTCAAAGTCAAAAAATTTGACAAATTTACTATAATATTGCCGAAATGAAATATTCATTAGATGAGAGATTGCAGATTGTTATCTTGTTCTACAAATGCCAAGAAAATGCAAGAGAAGCAATCTCTCATCTAATGAATATTTCATTTCGGCAATATTATAGTAAATTTGTCAAATTTTTTGACTTTGAAGGATTTCAAGGTGATTTTACCTTTATTACCTAGTGTATGTTTCAAACAGGTTGAAGTTAAATTATACTCGATAAAACATTAAAATTTAATAAAAATAGCTGTCACAATATTAAATATTTTAGTCAGAACGGACATAAAGAAAATCACTCGTTCCGAAAATCGTATAAAAAAAGCTATGTTCCATTTAAAAAACACCTTATCCATAGCGTAACTCTTTTGTTTCTGGTTCAAATACATTTTTGGTTTCATTTTTGAATTCTGCAGGAAAAAGTACATCGATTGGCTATTTTAGATTTTTCTTTAAATACAAGGAAGCTCAAAAATGAGCCCCTGTTCAGTCCTCGTTGGAAGACCCTGTACATTAATCAATTGGATGTTTTTATTGACCGCGCTTGTGATATTATATTATTTTCTTTTAACTATTTGTCTTGTCTTGTCCTCCGGAATAATGTACAGGGTTTCTGGTTATATTGTAAACCATACCTAAAGCTTTTATTATAAGAGTTATCAAAATTTGTTCGATAACTCGTATAATAAAAGCTTTTGTTGCCCTTTAAAATATATCCGTAAACCCTCTACATTAGGGTGGAGTGAAAAATACAACTTCGGAAAACCGTGATGGGATACCTCTGAAAAGTTGTCTGTAAACTCTATGAGTAACAGTGCAAAAGCACTCGTTTCTTGAATTTGATTTAAAGGTGCCCCATAAGATTTCAACAATCGGATTTTGGGTAAAAAAAATGGTTTACAGCCTAACACTTGAAATAAAATTTATCCATACAAATTTCCCTAACCCAACCTAAACTAAATGCTAGAAAAAATACAATTAAAATTCGGTTTATATTTTAGTTAGCCTATACTACAATCCTATGATGTGCCAATATTACAGAAATCCGTATGTCAGAAAACTATAAAATAGCCCGCTAATTTTTTGTCTTTTAGTTTGTTCATATTATTGAGCATCGACGAGTCTGTTTTTCTAAATGAAATTTGCACCTTCCATCTTTAAAATTCAAGGTGATTTTGTTCGGGTTTGCTCAGATTTGCTAACAAACCTGAGTGAACCAAAATGAAGTCTCATTTACAAAACAGATATATTGGAACCATTAGTGGTACTGTATTTTGATGGCAGAAAACCACTATCACAGAAGAAAATAGGGGCGAAGTATTATAGAAGTAGGCCAATCATTAGAGCAAAAAAAAAGTCATATATTGCAAAAAAGACTAGTAGAAAACCACCTATGCCATCATTTAAAAGATAGTCCGTAGATGTATTCTGATGTGTTTTCGACTAGCAACTCTCATTAATTAATTTGTTATTAACAATTTGGTACAAAAAAACGCTTTTTTTTTTGGTTTTTTTTGCTTATAAAACGAAAATTATTCGAAGAATTTCAATTCCGTAAATAGAGAAGTTGTAGAGAATTAAATTACAAAGAAAATAAGAGGTGGAGCGATCCGATCGGTTGATTAGAACCGAAGAAAATCCGGAAAAACCGGAAAATTCAGCTTTATTTTCAAAAATTCATAACTTTTCCATTTATGAAGATTAAGAGCTGAACTTTGGCACAGAAGTAGATAATTATATCAACTTTAAGTGTGCGCAAGGCAGGTGCTGTCGGACTATTAGTTTTTGCGCAAGTGCAATTTAAATTTTTTTATGCATTTTTTTGTCGGGAGCCTGCTTGCCTTAAAAATGGTCCTATTTTAATTCTAATACCGGTTTTCAAAACGAGAAGTAAAATACTATAAATCGTATATCCCAAGTTTTCATTAAAATACGGCGAAATGGATGAAACATGCACTTGAACATCGGTGTAAATGACCTTGGGCGCGCGAGCGAGCGAGTGGTGGGGGAAGGAGGGGAAGCGTACATATTATATAGACATAAAGGCGCGCCGTGCGAAGCGTCGCGTCGCGTCGCATCTTTTCACTGGATTTTCTCAGCGACTACTGCACCTTTTTGGAAGATTCTTTGTTTGATTTAGGGGTTATTGAATACGAGGAATCTGATCTGATCAGATTCCACGAATAATTCAAGATAAAGCTGCTATTCCACCTTCTTGAGTAACATTCTTATATTTCTATTCTATAAATAAACGAGCAGGAAGGTTGTTAATTTAAACACATAAATATATATTTTTTTCCGTGACGGGAAAAACGTTTAACATTTTATCTCTGTTGACAGGTAACAAAATGTCACTTTTTATGAAATTACTTTTTTCCCCGGGAAAAAAGTGAGTACTTTTTTCCCTGATATATATACATATAAGTAGAGGTAGATATTTAAATTTAGAATATTTTATTATACAAAAGTTACATTTCCTTCCATACATTTTTTAACTGTATATTATTCAAAATAACTACTAAACAACCACTAAGTTTGCAATTTTTAAATCAAATCACAGATTTAAAATGACAGATGTTTGATTACTTTATAGGTTTCCTTAGCAACGCAGGTCTAATTGTCGCTATAAGTACAACAGCCTACCAGTTTAAACATTCAAATTTCGCATCGATAATTTTCTGACTTTAATACATTGTAATAATATGTTTTTTCCTCGGTTTTTTTCAATATTAAATCGTCGTTTTTCCCGTCGCAGGAAAACAGTGTATTATACACGGGAAAAATATTAGATTTTAGCTCTCGGTTTTTTGTCTCCCTCCGCTTCGCGTCGACAGACAACACAACCTCGAGCTAAAATTTAATACTTTTTTCCCCTTGTATAATAAATAACTATTTTTTTTTCACAAAAGTGTTTTATTAATATGATTAAAAATGGATGATAAACAACATGAACATATTATTGCGCCGAATACATTAGATATAAAATTCGCCTTCTTTTCGGAAGGTCCGCATAGTTTATTTCATTTTCTTCGATCTGCTCGCTATCTATTAAACTATCAAAGTCAGAATCATCGTCGGATGCAGATTGATCAATCAGATCGAAAAGTACAACTCACAGCTCCGAACGCTCTGTAGCATCTAACCGTTGGCGTCGCTTTCTCTTCTATTCGTTTGAATCCCAAGGCAACAGCTGTACCCATACCACCGAACAATAGAAGAGAGAGGGGGCGCATTAGACGGTTACACAGCTATTCAAAATTTAAGCGTGCTATATATATATATATATATATATATATATATATATATATATATATATATATATATATATATATATATATATATATATATAATATATATATATATATATATATATATATATATGTCTCGTCTCTTCTAATCTTTAGACCACTCCGAAATCCGGAATAGTAGCTTTATCTTGAATTATTCGTGGAATCTGAATAGAGAATCAGAGTCCTCGTAGTCAGTAACCCCAAAATCAAAAAAGAATCTTCCAAAAAGCTGCAGTAGTCGCTGAGAAAAGCCTGTGAAAAGATGCGCCTGTATGTCTATATTTAATATGTACGCTTCCCCTCCTTCCCCCACCACTCGCTCGCTCGCGCGCCCAAGGCCATTTACACCGATGTTCAAGTGCATGTTTCATCCATTTCGCTGTATTTTAATGAAAACTGGGGATATACGATTTATAGTATTTTACTTCTAGTTTTGAAAACCGGTATTAGAATTAAAATAGGACCATTTTTAACGCAAGCAGGCTCCCGGCAAAGAAATGCATAAAAAAATTTAAATTGCACTTGCGCAAAAACTAATGGTCCGACAGCACCTGCCTTGCGCACACTTAAAGTTGATAAAGTTGTCTACTTCTGTGCCAAATTTCAGCTCTTGATCTTCATAAATGGAAAAGTTATGAATTTTTCAAAATTAAGCTCAATTTTCCGATTTTTCCGGATTTTCTTTGGTTCTAATCAACCGATCGGATCGCTCCACCTCTTATTTTCTTCGTAATTTAATTCTCTACAACTTTTCCATTTACGGAATTGAAATTCTTCGAGTAGTTATCGTTTTATAACCAAAAAAACAAAAAACGTTTTTTTGCACTAAAATGTTAATAGCAAATTAATTAATGAAACCACCCCTCTTGGTACTTGCGGTGCCATCTATTATTTAATATGGGAAGGAAAAGTAAAATTTTATTGGAGGTAGCGATAGGCGAGCTCCACGGTCAGCGCCCCCTGATGTCGGTATTCCTAAGCTAACAGTTTTGCGCGGGAACGGCGAACTGTCTTTACTATAAGTTACGTATACTGTGGTAATTATTTCTTGCAGCGTGCATAAACGTATTTGCACGGCGTGTGTAAACGTTTTTGCACGCTTTTCAAATTATTGTTTTGCAGTTGTAGTTAATAGTGTGTTTTTTATGTATTTTCAGAGCAGTTGTAGGAAAACAATTTTTCTACTTAAATCATCTTGACACAATAAGTATCGCTTATGATTGGTCCAAATTAAAACGAAGGAAATAGTTAAAATAAAATTCCATAATATATCCTCTAATAATAGCACTGAAATAATTGTAAGTGGCCCTTAAAAGATGTCACCTGTCGATTTATTTATTGTTAGGATAAAAATACTTGAACCTTAAACGGATCACCATTGTTTGCTCAGTCCGATGCTATTTTAAGCCAAAGAGGACAAGAGAAATATTTTATGTTTGTTTTTAGTTAGAGGGTTTTACTACTCTATATATATGCATATAGTTTTTTTGCAGAAATTCGAACACTGGTGACAATACGTAACGATACGTAAGTAATAGGGAATATTCATATAATCCACGTGAACTGAAATTCACATAAAACGAGATAACGTCAACAAGAAAGGTACTTACTAACATATCCTGTATGTTTCTGACAAATTCAAAATATTCACTAACATTATAAGGTTCCATAATTACTAGAAAATTAAATATATTTTTTTAACTTCCTACTGTTATTAATCGCTTTTATACTCGCGGGCAAATGATTACATACAACTATAATATGCCTCTCTCTCCGTAATCGTTAGTCTGTGCTTGGGATAATTATAATTAACAAGCCTAGATGGATATGCATTTTGCGGAAAACTATTCCTAAACATATCTCTATTTTATCGAAAAAATATTATACACTCCTGTATGTAAATGGCAGTTACGGTTACCAATTTATTTTCCCTGAATTTAGCTGTACACTATTCCCTGTTTAGTCCCAGAATTATTCTTAAAACTTTTCTCCGATAAATAAACAGTTTTTCAACGTCCCTGCAGTCCCCATATAGGATTAAACAATATCGGATATGGACCTCAAAATTTGAATGATATAATTTTCTTGGTTTGGAAATCTGTGTATTTTGACAAAACTCGAAAACTATAATAAACTGCATCTAATTTTGTCTAATATAGTTAATGTGGTGTTCCCATGACAGAATATCATCTCCCAAAAACTTTGATTTTTCATTTATGCTGAGAGAGTTATTATTAGTAATTTCTATTGTTTGAGGTTCTTCTACACGAGATATATTTGTTTTAAAAATCAATGTATTAGTTTTATTAATATTCAAGATCAGTTTATTTTTTGCAAACCAGTTGCCTTTTAGTTTTTTCTTGAATATACAACATGTTTTTATCACTGATTAAGATGTTTGTATCATCTGCGTAGTTTGTTAGCTTGCACCACCCCTCATAGCTTTTAGATATTTCGGTAATATTGTTTAAATAGATAATAAAAAGAATTGGTCCCAGTACACTGCCCTGCGGCACACCAATGCTTACTGATCCTTCACTTGACAAATTTTTTTGATTTTCCTCTCTTATCGTTACTCTTTGTTTTCTTTTGGATAAGGTAAATGTCCCAGTATTCGTCACGTTAAGGTCATCTTAAGCATTAAAAATTGAAAATAAAAAGCAGTTTTGTTATCTTATTTAGGAAAATATTGTAAATATATAGATTATAGAGTTCGCTATCATGCCTTTTATTTTCATATGCATAGTTCTATGCGGCCATGTACCAATTTTCGTCATGCAAAAATATGGTCCGACCCAGTTATCGGCAGGTAAGTCTACTAGTGTTCGTCAAGTAGTAAAAATCTGGAATTGCTAAATCAAAATTTTTATTATTCATTCATTTGAGTTACAGATTTGACATATGAAAATTGTAGTCTTTTTTGTTATTTTGGCACATCTATCTTGCATCCACTTTAAACATTCTTGGCACCTAATCATATTTTCTTTGCACTCTTCTTCGCAAATAAAACAAAACCAAGATTCTTTTTCTGTTTCCTTTTCGGTGCAATTAGCATTTTCTTCTTTTTTGTTTCTTCTTTTTTTGCTTCTTTTTTATTTCTCTTTTTTAATATTTGTCCTTTCTTTTGTTCTTTGTTTTCTTGTCGCTTTCTTTTTCTGTCTTCGATCTCCTTTTCCTTCTCAATCTTTTTATCTTCTTTTTTTCTAAAATATTCTTGCCAGTCCTTAGAAGTGGCCACCGACGGAATTTTTTCAACCCGTCTCTTTGAAGGTTTTGGTATTTCTGGCCAAAATAAATTATTTTTAAAAGGAGATGGTATATTAGAAGGTATATCTCTGTCACTGGATTTATTTTTATCAGATTCTTCTCTCATTTCCATCGCGATTAGTGGCATTCGGTCAGAATTGGATACATTTGTCCCAATACTTGTACTCTCGGATGGATAATCTAAAATGATATCAATTTAAGTAAAGAGATGTTCTAATAGCTATCTCTGGATGTCTTTTTTGAAAGGCTTCCAACCAATGACGGCCTGGCCTATCGTTGCTAAATGGATTAGATCTTCCTAAACTTTTGATTAACATCTGGCCACTATCCAAAAGTTGACAATTGTTTACGGGAAATCCCCTGCTACCCAAATGGCAAATCCATGTTACCAAATTTAACTCCTAATTTTCTGATAAAATGGTCGATGGGCCCATTTTCCTTTTTAGGAGAGTTTTTCCCCTACATTTATCTGAAAGGGTCATACGTGGTACTTTACAAATTTTTGCTGCTGTCGCAATTGGTGAGCCCTTTTTGACAGCGTCGATCGCTTTCTCCATGTCCATTTCACTATAGTAAAGTCGACTCATAGCTATAATAAAAATAACCAGTTATCGTCACCAAGGGATCCAGTATTCGTCACTACTATTTAGAAGGTTTTAACTTTTTATTTTGTCCTATTACTGATATGACGATTACTGGTACGGATATTCCTCAATATAACTGAAACGCAATTCCTTTATCATAATAATAATAGGCTCTTTAAAACAAGAAGGAGATTATATGTAGTTCTAAAAGGTGCTGGCCCAGTGTCCGTCACATCTGACGAATACTGGTACACAACTCTGTTTTAATGTACCAGTGTTCGTCAGCACAATTAACAAAATAAAACGAATTTCTAACCTCCCAATATTTAGTAACTATCTATTTTGAATATATATCAGTTAGGGAAAAATTGTTTTGTGGTAATAATATACACTGATGATATTCTAGAGGCGCATAAAAATATTGACTCACCTTAACACTAATAGAAACAACAGTAACAGCACTACTTCTGGCTAAAACACCGCCGTTTTCAACATATCGCGCAAATGGCAAACGTCACTTGTGTCAAAAAGTGATGCACTGAAAATGTCCGTGAGATGTCGCTACATGGATTGGAAAAGGAATCGAACGTTATTTAGATTTGTAAATGCCTAATTTATTAAGAAATTTAGTTCAACTGACGATAACTGGGACTATGACGACCACTGGGACATTTACCTTAAGTAAGATTTAATAAGAGGTAGGGTTTCTTCAATGTCAGACATTTCAGGTAAACTTTCGTGTACCGTTATTTTAAGGTAAAATGCAACAAAATAACGATTCTTGACCACCATTTTCTCAAAAACTGTTAGCTTTAGGATAAAATGTTCCCCATAAGAAGTATTCAGAATTTTAAGCTGAATTCGAAAATCTGATAAAATATAGAGTGTACCATTTAAAAAAAAAGTTAGAAAATATCGATATCAATAACATTTCTCGAGCTTATATTTACTAGTGCAATTTTTAATTGAAGTTCTACCCAAAGTATATTCTATCAGAATAGTTGTACTTAAATATTTATAAAAAAAGAAACGGCTTCACGCTCTGCGTAGCACGATAAGAAAAATAAGTCGTTTAGGTTTAAGAAATAAGTAATAGTTTCCCATCAGCGAATAACTACACGGCGCTTACTTAACTAAAAGCATCTTTCTCATACGCGAAGAAAATAATAACAATAATTTTCAATTTATTTCAAAAGGGGGCAAATCGCGATCATTTATCTAAAAAAACTGAAAATGTGGAACGTTCCCAGCGGCAGAAACATGGCGAGAAAATAAATCACGATCTTATAAACATATTTTTAAAATATATTCACTGGCTCGGCAGTATATGGGAAACTCCGAGTTTTGCATTAGTCAGATTGCTCGCGATCCGTCTGCCAGATAATGGCCATCATTTTTAAGAGGGTCGGATCCGAACGAACGCCATCATTTGTAAGAGATGACGTGTTGCTATTTATTCCGTTGACAAAGCGGTGGTGCTCCTGGGGTAGAGTGTACGGCCGCCACCACTAATGTAAGGCTTTTGTCGTCTGGATTTATCAAATATTCAGATTCGGGTCATAAAACTTTATGCCTTTTGAATGAATTATTTATCATGAATACAATAATAGGTCTTTTTTATTCCGAGTTTATTGAAGGCTATTTGTCTGTCTGGTTTTGTGATTATTATGATATTGGACTAGGAGCCAATAGAGCTACTGCATTAAGTACCGACCGAACGTAATAAGGAAATGTATTTTTTATTGCATAAATCATTGCAAACACAAAAATATTAGTTTGAAGAAAACTACTAGGATAATTATTTAATTTAAAAAAATCTTTTACTACTGGGTATAATGGGCTTATCCAGCAATTTTTTTTTCATTTCATAATACAGAAGTGCTCCATTCGGAAAGCTTATCTCCACAAGATTAGAATTTTTTCTGATCGAATTTACCCTCAAAATAGCGGTCAAACATCGCTTATTATGAAATGGGACGATGGCGTCTGGTGACGTAGTTCCATGATGAGCGCTGGCACGGCTGCAGAAATTTTGCAGCCAACTTAGTCAGAATGACACTTGTCAGAAACCGTAACACCCTTGGAGGATCATGGCAGTGTTGCATTGGATTCATCACATTGCCCGTTATATTCAGTTGTTTTGCGTGGGATGACGTCAAGCTGGAAACTGAATATTTTCAATTATGTCGAATTTTAAACTTTAACGTCCAGATTCACTTCTCGTTTTTTTTTGAAACATGATATTGTGAAAATGAAAGAAGTTCTGTTCATGGGGATTCAACAAGCCTACCCAAAGTTGATATTATTGATATGATAATGGATTTTTTGCGAATAATCCGTCATCCAGTAGTGCCGGGATCCGAGGAGCTAAGCTTCCAAAGTATGTTTGACCTATGTTGTAGCCGTTCTTATAACCTCTTTTGGCACTAGGAAAATTCATGAATTCTTTCAATTCATTAATTAATTTTTTTGTTTATTATTGTTGGTTGTGGTGTATAAATAATAACCCTTATAAACAAATATTTTAACCTAACTTTCAGGAATATTTGTTGGGATACCTACATGTATGAAGCATGGAGCTGATTAGTTTTTGGTACTCATTGGCGTAGGGCTTGAGGGTTTTTAAGAGGGTCAAATGTTGAAAAATATTTTCGCAATTTAAAAAAACCGTTCAATTTTCAGTAAACTTTTAGAAATATTTGTCCGGGTACATGTCTGTCTGTCATAAGTTTTTGGTACTCATTGCCGGAGAGCGTTAAATCTTTAGGGGATTCAATTTTGAAAGAAAATCAAGAAACAGATCCATTTTATTAAAATGTTGTTTGAGAATTTTTGTGCATTTACCATTTATAAAAACATTACGCTTTCTATACCATTCAAAATAGCGAATTGAATATTGCAGCTGAATATAAAAGTCTTTTAATTCCGTTGGAATTTAGAATGTCTGGATTTATTTGCAAAGTTTAAATGTGAAGTCTATTTTAAATCGCTAATAATAAAGTTAACTATATTGATTGATTTATTGTGTGTGTGATTTTAAGTTTTATGGCTCTGGTTTAAACCAACTGGCTAGCAGCTTTTTTGAGGAATAATATAGATTTAATAATTTTCTTAAAAATATTTCAGAAAATAAGTTACTTCCTCAGCGCACCCCGTACATCGTCTAACCCATAGATAAAGTAAATATATAGTGGAAAATTAGATGTTATGATACGCTTGTTGTGTTGCATATTTATTATAAATATCTTCTAACATTATCCTCACGTTTAATTATATTCGAAAATATATCAGATTTACCAAAAATGTTTGTTGGGACTAGTTACACTGGTATTGGTGCATTTTGGAACAATACAGTACTTATACGAACCTGTTATCTTAGTCATGACTTTGTTTCTCAGATGATTAAAATGTTAAACAAGCAAAAACTACAACGACGTTACGCAGTGTCCTGTCTGGTAAGAATAATACTAAACATTAAACGGGCGCCTATTCCGCTATTCACAGAGTCGTGTGTTGTGACGTCATCGAGTCTCAGCCAACGTCAGCGTGGCATCTCAAACTTTGGAGGACGATAACATTTTTATCTCTACAGATAATTAAAAAAGAAAAATACAGACATTTTTTTACATTTTGAGGACTATTTATTAAGAGAAAATGAAAAGAATGCATCCTGCATTTGATTTGCAAACTTTTTGCCCCATATCCAAAAAATAAAGGGCATCAAAAATTTAATATTAAATTTACAATCACCCATTTTTTTTTAGTTCTTAGGTTGATTCTTAAAAAAATAGTTATTTTTTTTCAATAATCCAAAACTCATTTTCAATATTACATTCATTTTATTTTTAATTTAGAATTCGATAAAACATTTTTTGCGGAAAACAAACAATTTGCATGCCGCTTATTTGGACCTGAAGGATTGCGTGTGCCGTAAAAAATGTCGTTAAGTGTTTCGTTTAATAGCTACGCTACATTTTTATAAATTTTATTATTTATTAAACACGGCTGGCAGCAGGAAAATTGTTGCAGTAATATTAAAAAGTCAGTTTTCTACATGTTTAAAATAACTCTTTTTAAAAACAGAAAATATAAAGTGTTTAACTCTGAAAAAGAAATGGAAACAGGAATGAATGTAATTATACAGTGCATTTTTTAAGCAGTTCACCGAGCAAGATGATATCGAGTGTTACGATTGCACGAAACACTACAGGTTGTCGTTAATTTGAAACATTTAATTCCTAAGGTTGTTGTTACACTCTTACGAGGTAATCTAGATGTTCTAACCTATACAGTGATAGGCAGAAAGTGTGCGATATATTGTGGCAAAAAATGAATTATTAGATTTGGAAAAAACAACTTGGCCATTTATCTCTGCACACTTGAAACCCAACAAACGATTCTGTGATGCCGACTGTCATTTGCCATTTGACGGAAAATTTTCTGGGTTTGTGTAGCCAGTCACTAATAAGAATATTTAAAAATTATATCTGTCTTCTGTTCCTTCCATCCAAAAACAAAAATCTAGTCGAGCGTCATAGGTCCTGTCTTGTAATACGTGCACAAATTTAGACATCAATTTCACTGAACAATCGGTATTTATTTCTGGTAAATATGCACAACCATCATTCTTGACACCAACAAAAACATGACGTGTATTCTTCACATTCTGTTATTACGAGATACGAGATGTTATTGTCGTATATTTATTCTGACTTTCCTTGTTTTATAAAATGAAATATAGGACTATGCTTAAGATAAAAGGGGAGCTTTTCCCGCACTGATTTACAGAACTATGCCTAAGAAAAAAGGGGGAGTTTTTCCCGCACTGATTTACCGGACTATGCCTAAGAGAAAAAGGGGGAGTTTTTCCCGCACTGATTGAATTTTGGTCTCACTTGACCTTCGCGATTCTCTTGCGCCAAGGGGCGCAACAGTCTTTCCTTGTGGTAGTTGTTGGACTGATGTCGTCTTCCCGACGGGAAACAAGTCGAAGTGATATGGACCATCTTTTTTCCGCTCCGCCCGACCAGTCATAGTCGCCTTCGCGATGACGTAAATCTTTTCTGACCATTAAACATTAGGAAGAGGCCGAACTAGATACGCTGCATGGCCAAGAGACGTAAAGGGGTTGATACTTGTTGTCATGGTTACTGGTCATCTTTTTCATTTACTAGAACTATATTTTTAGCACGGTACGTAATAAAACTAAGAGATAAGAAATCTTCAAAGGAAACTAAGCCTTTGACGGTCGCCGACAACGTGTCGGTGCTTTAGAAGAGCTACATTAAAAGAAAGATTTTCTTAAGATATTTAAGTCCAAATAGTCTTTATGTTTTGCCGATAACTGCGTGTTTTATGCAAGTTAAATTTACAAAGGAGACAAGTTTGAGCTTGTTTATTTGAAGGGGATTATTTAGAATACAGAGTTATAGAATTAAACGAACGGTTGGGTTTCCCCAACAAGGGTTTTCCACCGTAGATAGCATGACATCTAAACTTGCATCTTCACTGGTAACAGGCCTGCGATGAGGAACTTTCTATTTACTATTAAGGCCAAAAACTCTTTAAATTTACTTAAGTCTTGCCACTGCTGAATAATGAAATTTTTTTCTGGATGTCTAGCATTAAATATTTCTGCAGCATGAACTTTGATAATTATCGCCACATATTAAAACTAACCCAATTTTTTCTTGAAGAGATAACTTTTCTGTAGCCATTGCACATTAAAATGACATCATCGCTTGACAAATAGAAAAATTGTTTATTTCTTTCACAGCCCCCTATGTAAAAAGTAAGTACAAATAAGGTACATTGTGTTTGAATTCATAAACATTACCGTCCATATTCACTAAGAAAGTTTAAGATTTAGTACTGGTTTAAATTAAGACCTTCTAGTTGATCAGTTATGTTTAAGTCCTGTCGTTGTTGATAAGACGTCATTGAAAATTTATGAATTATTCGGATATTTCAGCGATTTGCTTGGTCTTCAAGTGATTTTCATCTTGGAACGGGTTGCTAGAGTGAATTTAGTCCTATTATTGTCGAATGTGCATACTAAAATTGCCCTTTTCTTTATAAATTTACGAAAAAGCTCCGAAATAAATTCATAGTATAAAATTTAGTTGTCTTATTCTTACAGTTGTCAGTTTAAAACTTTTGGTTGTCAAATTAGACCGGACTAGCGTTGGAGAATCTGGCTGTACATGTTCTTGTTTCGTTAGTACATCATCCATCAAAGAGGAAGCATGAGGTCTTATCTTGATCTTAAATAACTTTTCTGACCTTAAAAACCTTAAGGCTTTCCGCAGCTAGCCAATCAGAACTCAAGTCAGTGTCACAACCGTGGGCGCCAATAGGGAGGGGCAAAGGGGCAGTTGCCCCCCTTAGCTGGTTGAGTTTGAGAATTGAAATTTACTGTATGGCCGCCCATGATGGTCACAACTACACTAACTTAAGGGCCACCTCACTAACTTTAACCATTCTATAAAATCGTTTTTACATTTTTAACAGTCACAGAAACATTATTTATTGATTATTTTAATGTTCTGTCAAGTTTTTACTCGAATGTTCCGTAAGTGTTTACAGCAACGGAAGTGTCCACAAGTTTTACTCCGTGCTCTACCTACTACGAACTACTACCTTTTTACAATATGTGAATTTAATAAACAAATTTCAACGGTTTTCCCTGAGTCTTAATATATTGGATCATCTCATTATATATTTCAAAAAAAAAACGCAATATTAATAAACTAAATTTATGGGACATTGCTCTAGAGCAGCGTTTTACAAACTTTTTTATTAGTGGCCGAGTCAGTTTCATATTACTTCTTCGTGACTCAATTCATTTTTGATCACAGGTTTATTATGGGTCCAAAATAAAACATTTCGATATAATGGAAGATCAAGTATTACAAAATTAAAACATAAATATCGACAATTATATTACTAATGAGAAGTGCGATGCTGCTTGTTGTTAACTAAAAACTTCAGGTTTTGAGAAAATGATGACAATTTTATTCTTAGGTCAGGTTCGGGTTCCAATCGGTTTCTATATTTATTTTTTCAGTAAACCCATGTTGAAAACGCTGCTTCACACTTGTAGGTCGTAACAAAAGGCATTAGAAATTTTATCGCTTTTTCGGCTATGATCCTGATGATGTTTTCCTGATGACAAGAAAGCCGAAATCCATTAGTGACATTTTATCAAAAATGTCTTTAAGTGTCATATCACACGAGAGTTCAATTATAGACTTAACATCTGAGTCCGGCAATTCTGTCTCAGATTCTATGGTCACTGTAAAAGGGTTCATTATTCATGCTTCATCACTGTTAATTGAAGGGAAATATTCCTTCTGACTTGTTTGCAGCCCAAGCAGATGTTCGTTAATAGCAATTGAAATACTATCTGGGATAGAGCTCATATTATATTGATTTTGTTAGCTTTGTAAAAGTCTTGTAATTCCCCATTTTAACCCATTGCCCATAAGGCAGATTTCGATTTAAAAGCAGCTACGTTTATAGACTTGCATAATAAATTAACTGAAGCTCTGAATGCTAAAAAGCGAAACTAAATAAATTTGTTCAGAAGAAATGTAACGGCTAACGAGGTTATTAACCCGTTACAAATTTACATGTAAGGCGAAGAGGAAATTCCACTGTAGTGACCAAATACTTTAAAATGACAGTTGAGGAGAGTTCATGTGTTAGTCTCAGTCAGCTTGCTGAAAATACCACAGGATCTTGGAGCAGTGGCTAAGCACTAAAGCAAGAAAACCACAAATCTTATGAAGTCCGAAACGTTCAGGCCCAAAATATGGAATTTTGTGATTCCTGGATGAACAGAATTTATAATAATCCCAATATTACAGATCGTATTCTACTTACCTATGAAAGTTTATTTTGTAACAAAAAATGAATAATATGAAAAAATATATGAAAAATCAGTTTATTGAATCTCCTGTAAAATTTCATGGCGCTTACACAGCGCCTAGACAGTGACGATATCGCCAGTTTTCCGAATTCTAGACATAAGTTACAAACAAGCACTAATCGTAAAGAAAATCATAATACGAAATTTAGTTCATGCATCCTGGGCATTTCCTGATGGTTTCCTTTTATTAATCTTAAATTCGAGAGAATATTTTTTTAAAAAAATAAATTACATAAAATACATTCATATTTAATAACATCTTTTACGTTATTAAATTAGCTTCTTTTTCTTTTAGAATTTTCCAACCCGTAGTCTAAATAAATTTCCATAAAAATGAACTTTATTTTATACAAAGTAGAAGAGATACGGTACTCCTTTATGCATGTGAATAATGTCAGCATCGTTGGAGATATTTTAAAATTTTAATATAGTAAGAAGGATCTTAACTTAAAAGCTTGCTACTAAAAATGTTCCACTTTAGTCCACATAGCATAGCACAAAATAGTTTACGTGTATTTTTTGAACTCTTTGGACTCTTTTGGACAAGCTGTTTTTACAAGGGGTTTTTGAAGAATACCTATTTCAAAAAATGTATAATATATATATATATATATATATATATATATATATATATATATATATATATATATATATATATATATATATATATATATATATATATATATATATATATATATGTATATATATATATATATATATATATATATATATATATATATATATATATATATATATATCTATTTCAAGGGTGTAACTGGGGTGTAACGGAACCTTAACTAGATTGAAATCAAACGTGATTTAAAAACAAACTTAAATCGTTTATTTACAAAAAATAGGAACATTCAATGACATAAACACAAAACAGATTTATGTTATTACTCTCGAAAGACAACTTAATTTTCTATTACTTACATTAAAGATTTGAAGATCATTTCTTCTACAATCTATCACCGTCACCAACGTGTCGGACCGAGGATGGTGCACTAGTGTCCTTTCCGACTCTTGTCTTCGCGATCGCCCTATTACCCAGTCAGCAGATTTTCCCCTCTTTTTTAGCGTTGACTTTAGGTCAGAAACCTCAATTCTGCTGACTTGATAATTAAGCGTCGTTTTAATAAATTATTTCAAGTAATTGTTTGATTTTATAAAGGAACTGTAATATTTCGTAGTTGCAATTTTAATGCATATTCAATAAATAAGCTACATCCTGCCAATGTAGAAATGTAGAGGGCAATAACTTATGATTAAGTCACATAGGATTATAGTTTACTTATTGAACTTCCAAATATTGATCTATGAAATATTATTGGTTTTCCACTTGTGACAGTATATATATATATATATATATATATATATATATATATATATATATATATGTATATATATATATATATATATATATATATATATATATATATATATATATATATATATAATATTTATATTTAATTTAACGAGTTCTGCGATAAAAAAATATACATGCATCCTACCTATTGCATACTATCTTTGGACACAGTCCGGAATTACAAAAAGATATATCGATGCCGGATACTAGTAGTAAGATGAAATAAAAATACTTGCAAGAAATTCCCTTCAGAGTTAGCGCTACAAATTGGAATAATTCACTCGAGAGAACAACTACAACGCATATATGGCACCGCAATGCACCGTTGCGTTTAATCAGCCAGTCACATACACCGCGAGCAGGTGCTAATCCTGCGGGATTAAACAGCTGCCGCTTCACCGTTCCTGTCAACTGCCTACTCCACTATTCGGCTATGTTGGAAACTCGGATAATAGAAATCTTACTACAACTGTAAACGCACTGGTAAAACAGTGGCTTTATTTATTGCGGATAACAGTTAAACATATGATAATGAACATAGCGTCGCGCCGCCTTGCACGTGAAAAGGTGTCCCTGAAAATATTAGCAGCCGGATTTACTGGTGCTATTGTAATACCAGCCCAGCATCACATTCCAAGATAAAAATCATGGAGAAACTAAACAAGTCGCAGAAATAAAATATGTACTCATAAATTTTAATGGCAACTTACTATGTCTTTTAAACTTCGAGAATTAACAGCTCTAGAATTAGCAGCAGCTCAGGAGATAGGCAGTTTGTTTAGGTTAAACTCATTTTGCAGTATTGTCAAATATTTACTGAAACATTAAGTACTATGGTCGAAGAACAGTTTTATTTGCGACAAAAAAACGCTTTAACCCTCCAGTACTCGCGCGGGGTATTTAAATACCCCAGTAAAAACGTTATATTTATCCGTGATGACGGTTTATGAGTTGATTCTAATGCGGCGAACGCGAGATTGACTGAAATGAAATCGCATCCGCTTGGTGTCATTAGATTGAAATTTCACAATATACATACTGTCGTGGTAAAAGAAATCATATCTCTAATTCAAAGTCTAAACGGTTTATAATAGACTAGCTTGAGGAACTGGCACAGGCTGCGAATTTTATCCACGGGTGTAATTTTTGAAGGGCCAAGATATTGAGAGATATATTGAGCTTAAAACGCCAACCATTTTTGATAATACTGTCGCTGCAAGTTGTTGAGGTCAATAAACCAGACCGGTATGTTGAAGCAAGCTTTGCCACCTGCATTTTGAACCGTGGAAATGCATTAAACTGGTAGTAATTAGAGTTTTTAGTTTTGAAATCGGACTAAAACCAAACAATGATTAATAAAAAATTAGAAGCGTGGATGATTGAACTCGTCACGCGACTTTCCCATACCCACATTAGTAACCCGGTGCAAGAAATCTAAACTATATTATTTATGACACGGCATTTAGTTGAGGATCGCGTGCTGGAATGGCGGCGGCACTTTTACCTTAATGAAACGTGCTTGTTTTCATGCGGAACGGATCTGTTTCGGTGTTTAAATCAAATAAAAGATTTTAAGACATTTGTGATTTGTCCTATCAGAAAAGAGACAGTTAATCAACAAAACATTGGTAAAGAAAAAGGAGAACGTTCTTGTAAGCGTTGAGCCAGTAATGAGTCGAATGACACTTTTCAATAGAACCATAGGATCACTTCTTGTATTTGTTGAAAGAAAAAATTCCAACAATGTCGAAGATTCTCTATTTTGTAGGGTTATGAAATTAATCTATTCTTCATTCGTTTTTTTTTTTTCATTTTTTGCTTTCTTCTCATTCTTCTTTAACTCTGTCTTTCTTTATTTGGGTCGACGTTCCTACTTAATTATCTTGAGCTTCTTGTCCTGTTAAACATTTTTTCCTTAAATACTTCTCTACTCTGTCTTTGTTTCAGTCTTCCTCTACCTATCGTACACTTCCGATGTTATTATTCTTCTAGCGGCATCATCATTATCTTCCTGTTTCTTCTTCGATTTATCCACAACCTTGAATATTTTCATTATTTTTCCATTTCCAACTTTGTCTTTGTTAGTACGAGTATATCTTCCCTTTTGGCTCTAAGCATTTCCATACATCATCAGATCCAGTTGCTTTTCCATCATTTTCTTCGCGGCTTGTCCTTGATGTTTCATTGCCGAAGGCCTTCAATTCTCTTCATTTTCAGTTTTTTGAAACAGCTTGCCCGTCCCCTATTGTCCCATCAGTTAACTCTTTTCCATGATATCCTTATCTAATTTGAGTAAGACTTAGGATGCCTTAGCCACCGCCTTTTTTGCTTCCCTATTAGCTAGTTTAAAACAATTCGTATTCCATTCCATTCCTGAAGCATTCCACATTTTCTCAGCATCTTTTTTCCCATTCATCGATTCTTGCACCTCGTCCTTCCACCACCACAATTCTTTATCTGCAGGGAGTTTTTTCCTTATAGATTTTCTCGAACGATTACGGAGGATATTTTCTGCAATTATTTGTAAATCCGACTGTTTTTTCCCACCATTAATCTACGTCTAGCAGTTTTAGACTTCTCAGTGCTTTGTTTTGCAGGAAGGGTTATATCGGACTTTTCGCAATCAAAAATTTCAAAACGTGTCCCACCCAATTCCTAATTTTTTTTTAGATTTGAACAACTTTTTTGCTAGTCTATTCTCAGATCATGGGCAACCAGTATGGTAGGTTTACTTTGGTGCATTCTACACGGCTTTTAGACCAATGTTAGACTGCTTTTGAGTTATTTTTTAATATTTCTTGCAAAGTTGTTTAGTAGATGGCCAGTTGGGTTAGTATTTAGACCAATAACATTTATTTGTGACTGTTTTTCGTAGAACTGCGAATATTTTGAAACTCTCGTATCGACAAATCTCTTAAAGCTTCTGTTTTCAAAAACACTTATTTCGAAAGTTATTTTTTTAAACATTTTTTTTTGGCGGTAGGTACATTTAAAAAAAATCCGATTCGAAAGAAAGTATAAAAACTTTGTTTAATTTTCAAAAAAGCATGACTAATTTTATACACCAATAATTGAGGCCTTGAAATTCTCAATGAAAATTGATTGTGTAACCATGGAAACGTATCAACTTGGTATTGACAAACTTGACGAATGTACAGGGTTATCCAACGAGGACTGAACAGGGCCTTATTTTTGACCTTCCCTATATTGTTGAAAAAAACGAAAAAAGCAGATTGGCGTAACTTCTATCGCTGAATTTGAAATTGGCACTTAGAAAACGATTGCGCTCAAAACAAAAGAACTACGACATAAACTTGTATTTTCTTTTATGGAATACCCTATACTTTATTTGATATTTGAAAAGCCGCCATTTTTTTGCGTATATTGCAGTGTAAATCTTATCTATTAACTTAATCGTTAACTGTTATTTATTTCGTTTTAAAGAAAAATGTTTCCTTTATTTTTACCTAAATATTGCTATAGGTAACAGGTAATTAATTGATTACCTATGATCTATCAAATAGAGAAAGTCAAAATAGACTTTGGAATATTGTTACACAATGAAGTATTCATTAGCAGAGAGACTGCAAATCGTTACGACGTATTATAAAAGCCAAGAAAACGCTAGAGAAGCCAGGAGAAGATATATTGCTACGTTTGGAAGGGATATATCGGTAAATACCATTTTAAGGATAAAAACTTTATTCGAGGAAACAAAACCTTTGCGTGACAAGAAGAGAACCGTTGCAAGAAGAAGACTTCGAGACCACGCAATTACGAATTATTTTACACTACATCCTGCGAATTCTATACCTGACGCAGTTCGAGACATCAGATATGGTAATTACAGGCGAAGAGTTAGTTATGGAACGGTAAACAGAACTTTGAAAGAAAACAAATTCAAGCTATTCCACATTCTTCCTGTCCCACATTTAACACCCCAACAAAAGGAGTCGAGATTTCAATATGTATCCCAAATAATAATTAGGCAGCAAGACAATGATCCGGACATATTTAAGAAAATTTTTTGGACAGACGAGGCTACATTTACCATGTCAGGCATGTTTAATCGCCACAACAAACACCACTAGGCCAGTGAAAACCCACGGAAATTTCAACCTATTTAATTTCAGGGAAGAACGTCCGTGCATGTTTGGTGTGCAATGATAAACAATTTAATTGTAGGACCAGTATTTTATCATGGGGCGTTAACTGGTCAAAGGTATCTCAACTTTGTTCATAATGAAATTGAAGATTTCTTAGAACAATTTCCTCTGGAAGTATATCGCTCTCTAATTTGGCAACACGACGGAGCACCCCCGCACGCCACTCGCGACTGAATAATTTTCTAAACCAACGCCACGAGGAATGGATTGGACGCAATGGAACAATTCCGTGGGCCCCAAATAGTCCAGAATTGTCGCATTTAGATTCGTTTCTTTGGGGTCATCTGAAAAATTTGGTATATAGGGAAAGAAACCAAAACATTGAAGAAATTCAGGAAAAAGTAGTTAACGAAGTTAATAGACTTAATCGGGAAAATTATATCCTAACAGCAAGTCTAGAAAGATTGCAAAGAATCTACAGATGTTGGTTCGAGAATAACGGCGGTTACATAGAACATTTAAATTATTAGTGCTATTAGTTTTAATATGTTGATTTATTATTTTTATTTGTTTTTTTTTTTATATTTGATTTTGTTTCCTCGAATACATTTTTTATTCTTAAAATGGTATTTTGACTTTCTCTATTTGATAGATCATAGGTAATCAATTAATTACCTGCTACCTATAGCAATATTTAGGTAAAAATAAGAGAAACACTTTTCTTTAAAACGAAATAAATAACAGTTAACGATTAAGTTAATAGATAAGATTTACACTGCAATATACGCAGAAAAATGGCGGCATTTCAAATATCAAATAAAATATAGGGTATTCCATAAAAGAAAATACAAGTTTATGTCGTAGTTCTTTTATTTTGAGCGCAATCGTTTTCTAAGTGCCAATTTCAAATTCAGCGATAGAAGTTACGCCAATCTGCTTTTTTCGTTTTTTTCAAAAATATAGGGAAGGTCAAAAATAAGGCCCTGTTCAGTCCTCGTTGGATAACCCTGTACATTGAATTTGTTGTTTTTTTTTTCAAAAATGTTTTATATTTTGTATCTAGTAATTGCAAAATGAGTGGCGATGAATTTTCCATTCCTAGAACTGCGCCATAGCTAGCGGAAGCTATAAATACTGCCACATTAGATTTACTTTCAAAAAATCAGCAAAAAAATGTGAATATTCATACAATCGTTTTATGGACTATGGCAAGAACAAGAATACGAGTTTTTTCTCGGAAAACCGTTGTAATGGTATACTTTCTAGAACTGTGTTCAAAAACTAAATCTTCTAACGATCGATTTGTTAGTAACTTTTGTAGTACACTAACAACTGTAAGGAAATATTATTTCCTTACAGGACATAATTAGTATATTATGAAACGATTATGCAATGATGGCCATTAATACACGAGCATAAAGTAACGACACGAGCCTTGGCGAGTGTCGTTACGAATGCGAGTGTATTATTGGCCGTTACATGAGAATTGCATACATCATTTATTAATAAATAATAAACTGAATAACATTTACTTAATTTAGCAGCAGTTAAACAAATTAAATTATTCAATATCACTTATACCATAATCTGACATAATTTCGTATATAAATATGCTTAAAAGTATTAATGAAAATGTAAATTTTAGTAAAAGAACTGTCAAAGTCAGATCACTTGTATTAAAAAGAGGCCACTTGATTAAAAAGGTATGGGTTTCAAATTGGCTAAGAACGCGATTTCATAATGAAAATGAGTATCATAATGAACATTATTGTGAAACATATCGAAGACATTTAATTTAAATATTAGAGTACGGAAGTAGAAATGTGAATGTTTCCGCACTTTTTCCACAAGAAGTCTTGTAAGACGTGTCAAAATTTTTTAAAAATCGAGAAAAATTATCTTTATTAATTTCATTAATTTTTCTAATGGAAGGTTTTATTAAACCTTGTATTAAAATCAATATCACCACTGTTTTTGTTACAGACGAGTAACCTCAATGTAAAATTGACCTTTATAGTAATTTCGTACAAGCCTATTCTAGTAATTAATAATATATAACACGACGACAACTCATTCAACTTGGGGCATTGTTAACCCGGCGCTATCTATACAAATGCAAATGCCCAAAGTTGGCCAACTCGCTAAATCAATAAAATTATACGTTTGCGAGAATTGGAAGCTCACCAAAACTAATTTTCGTTAAATCAGCGACTATTTTCAATTGTTAGGACGACATCTTTTAATTAGTTTGCTTGATCCTTTTCACCATGGCATTTGCGAAAAATTTTTTGAAAATATTTTTTCTAAAAACTGTTACAGATCGAACCCTTTTTTATGTCATATTTAGCCGAATGAATCTTCCTTCCGGTAACACAGAAG
Source organism: Philopedon plagiatum (assembly GCA_963971165.1). Classification (NCBI taxonomy): domain Eukaryota; kingdom Metazoa; phylum Arthropoda; class Insecta; order Coleoptera; family Curculionidae; genus Philopedon; species Philopedon plagiatum. Next base: position 13,518,344 of record OZ020192.1, read on the forward strand.
ACATATTATGTAATTTACTCTCGAAAGACAACTTAATTTTCTATTACTTACATTACAGATTTGAAGATCATTTCTTTTACAGTTTATCACAATCCTAAACGCATCGGACCGGGGATCGTGCACTAGTGTCTTTTCCAACGCTCGTCTTTCCCATGGCCCTATCAGCCAGTCAGCAGTTTTCCCCTCTTTTGGGGTGCCAGGTTCGGTAAAACTTTTTAAGCTTGGCTGCTACACGGCCGCTGTCGATTACCCCAATTGTAAACCCCGATGCTAAACGACTCTTTAACGCAGGCCCTAGCCAGCTTCAGTCAAATCATGTGTAACTTAACAACTACCACTATTGTAAAATTTAACACAGTGTTAGCCAATTTCGAATTAAATTTTCTTTCTGCAACCCGCTGTAAATCTAGCTGAGAAATAAATACAATATCACTAAAATGATGTTAGTTTTAAATAGCCGTGGGGTGAAGTATGTAGCAGATACATCTGTTTAAAACTTTGTTATCTAAAATAAGTTTCAAAAACTAAACTAAGAATCTTCGAAAAGTAAACTTCTCTGTTTAAATACACCGTTCCTGGATAAGAGTTCCTTAAATATTTTATCTTGTTAAATTAGTTTTATTAAAATTGCTTTTGACTTTCTTTTAATTAACTGTAATTAAGAATTAGAATGTAATGTACTGCTCAAAAAATTAGGAGAATACTTTTTGGTAGTCTTGTAACTTTTTAGCTCGTTGCTATAAAAGAGTGAAAATGATATTTTTATAATTGATGAACATTTTATTTTAATGATTTGATAGAAAGAAAACGGGTTTATGCTAGTTATCTAAGATAAGGTTAAGATTCCAGAGCAAGTACAAAAAGTAAAGTGACCATGGAAGTTGCATTATCAGATTTATTAAAAAAAATATGTGTCGTTCAGAATACGTATGTTTCATCTGTATGTCACTACCACTTCAAAGGTTAAACCACACATATCAGGGCCGAGTCCGGACCGGACTCCGCACGGGCCACGAACGTAAATCGGTCCGGATGGTCTGATTCTACATTCTTCCGAGCTATGTACGCTATTGTTTTAAAAAATTAGTCCACTTGGAGATTTCTGTGCGGTTCCATTAAAAATTACGGACCTATTATAGAAAGAAATGTTTTCCATTATACTTTTCCACTCGCGTGACGTGATGTAGGGTAGTTATGAAATAAAATACCCTTGGAAATAACATTGGAATTGTATACTTAACAAAAAAATTTTAAAATGCATATTACACCATAACCTGAACAAACACATACGTTGACAAATCTGTCCAAAAAATGCTGATTCTGGCTGGCACTGGGTCTACTAAACAACTGTCGGAACGGGAAAAAGTAAACAAAACTACTTAGGTTTAACCTTAAAAGTTACAGAGGTACAACGGAAGTGTTTCCGTAATTTTTTGAGCAGTATATTTAAAGTACTAACAACCGTAAACAAAAGAACCTACATCTAATTCACAAACCTGAGCAAGAAAGTAATTAAGATTCATATAAAGCTGGAATTGCCAATAATTTTATTTCTTAATCTATATATAGAACTTTTAACATGCTAACATAATATTGTACACTATATGTATGACCTTGGACAAAATAGTTCAGTTTTTAGTGCTTGTTCTATTAGAAAATTAAACTTTTTTTGTTTGACTGTATAATTTTTTTGCCACAGCTGTACGTTGGCTAAAATTTACTTTATTTTTAAATATCATATTGTGGTCGATTTCGCCGATAATTACACATACATATATTAATTGTATATATAAATAATTTATCCTACAAATAATTTAATAACAATTAGTCACTGTATAAATCAGAATATAAATTATTTTTGAAAAATTGTTAGTCGCAAAATGCCTTTATTTATTGCAATATGCACAATTTATACGTCAAAGAATGAAACTGTTTTTATTAAAAATAATTTATCAAAAACTGTATCGCAGGCAATGCTTTCTATTTCAAGAAAGGAAAATGTTGTGTTGGGAGTTTTTTTACTATTTGTTATGATTGTATTTTTTGAAAAATATTGAATACACTGCCCCAATTAATTAACGCACCACAATAAATTATCATAATTTTGGTATCCGTTTTCTTCTGCAGAAAAATAACAACAAATTAAATTTGCCGAATTAGTTTTATCAAGAAAATACAGCAATTATTACAGACAAGTAAAAATTATAGTTACACATACAAAAACATGACCTTAGCATAGTAAACCCTAAAAATTAAACAGCATAATAACAATCAAGAATTCTAAAAAAAAATACAGTATTGAAGTGTAAATAGCGGATAGCGAATCTTAGACTGGGGTGCCAAGAACCCTGTTTAGTTCAACGCCTCCAAAACCCCGTCTTGCTCCCTGTCCCGTAAACAACACTTACCCCATCGTCATGAATGGCCAAGCCCTACAGGAAAATGAACCGTTCGAGCTCGTTGGCATCGCTTTCGAATATGATCTCATCTGGCACAAACACATTACTTCAATAGCCACATCAGTAGCTAAAAAGCTTGGTTTTCTCTTTCGAGTCAGAAAATACTTCTCCACATCCAACTTACACTTTATGCTTCCCAAATAAAACCTAACCTAGAGTACTCTTCCAACATTTGGGGAGCGGCATCTCTTTCCACACTTAGCATGCTTGATTTCGTCCAAAAGAGAGCCATTCGGCTCATTAATGATATAGTCCTCACAAGAAAACTCCCTTCTTTCGCCCATCGCCGCGCTGTTGGGGATTTAGTCCTTTTATTCCACGGATTTTGCTCTAAAGAACTAGTCGCTATAATTCCCCCCTTTACTGTTCCTAACAGAACAACAAGAGGCGCACTATGTGGTCAATGTGCATCCCTTTACTGTCCAGCTACAGAAACCAAGAACATTCATTCCACTTCTCTCGCTCATTCATACTTTGGGTCTCCAGATTATGGAACGAATTGCTTGGAGATGTTTTCCCTTCCCTCCCAACCTCCAATCCTTTAAATCTCGTGTCACTAGATTACATTTCTCTTCTCTTCAGACCCCCAAGGTACGTTAGTACATAGGCTTGAAGTCTAAGTCTGCGTGGGCTGTCTCATAAGAAAAGAATATATTACCTCCTCCTGCGCATATAACAGCTTAACACCGGTGCCTCATGCTTAAGATTAGTAATCGTTTTTTATTTTAATCTAGTCCATTCCAGATTTCAAAAAGTACCTACCACTTTTAAATTGTTCTGAAGAATTTCTGAAGCTCTTAGCGGCCTACCAAGAATTTTCCCAAGGTATTCGACCCAAAAACCGCGCTTATGCAAATACATATTATCTCGCTCTTGCTTCCCTGTCCCTCAGACTCCGTCTATTTTTTCTTGTTTCAATGCTGATTTTCAAAACGTACCTCGATCATTTCAGACAGTTCTTTCTTCAATTCCTTTTGAATGTGGACACTTAAAACCAGTTTTAGAACATTTAAAACTACAAGTTGGTAAAATGGACGAGCTTGATCGTTTTTATACCCTTATGTTTGATGAGATATCTTTAAGTAGTGGCTTAGTCTATGAAAGCCACAAACAAAGAATATCAGGATTTGAGGATTTGGGTACATCAAACCCAGCGAACCATGCTCTGGTGTTTATGGTACGTGGTTTAAGAAAGAGATATGAGGTACCTGTTGCTTATTTATTTACTAAGGATACTGTCAAAGGACGTTTCAAAGGAACTATGTAATTGTTTCAGTCATCAAAGAATTACAAGTGGTAGGAATGAAAGTTTGTGCAACCGTTTGTGACCTGGGCAGTACAAATATCTCAGCTATTATTGCTCTTACTCAGGAGCATTCTGATGACGAGCCAACTTCTTACCACTTTGTTCTAAATGGTGAGTCTACTGTCACTATTTTCGACGTTCCTAACTTACTTAAAAATTCAAGAAATGCATTGATAAACTGCAGCATTGAATTTGACAAAGGAAAGTTTGCTAGTATGGATCATATTAGGCAAGCTTTTCTTACAGACAAGGTAAAACGAACATATAAATGTCTTAATAAGCTTAACGAGAGGCATCAATCTTGATCCACTACATAAAAGAAGAAATCTTCACGGTCTGCTTCTTGTTTTTAAAATCATAAACTCTCTAGTTGATTGCCCCCCTATCTAACACCAAATATCGGCCTTCGTGCGTCACCTGTTAACACAAGAAATATTCAAACGTTCCAACCATATCACCGCACTAATTATGGTCGTCACTAGGACTGTGTCTCTTGTTGACCAGCTTAATTCACCCAACTTTTTTTGTCCTCTTAAAAAATTTGTAAAGCAGCTATCAGAGGTGGGCACTGGTGATCTGTAATAGAATGTATGTTAGCATTTATTAAATTATTGAATTATAAATCCATTTACTTTACAACACTATACTCTACTTATTTAACTTATGATACTTTAAGTATATTATTCTGATTATAATTTTGTAATGATAAAAATGGCATTGGCCGTCAATAAATAAATAAACATATTTATGGAAAACGCGAAATGACTCAACCATTGTTGAATAGTTTGGGCCCGTCACTTTTCTCGTGAGTCAGTGTACAATACAATTGGCCAAATAGGAGAACCTATTTAGGAATATCGAATAAAAATTCATGTTATTAACAGCAGCCGATAAAATCAAAATTTAAATAATATATCCGGAAAATGGAAGGCAGACGCAATTTACCGAATGAACATGAACGAAATTGACAAGCCGGCCGGTAAAATAATTTTCAACTAATAAATTTTTAAAAGCATTTTCGGAATAGATTAAAAATACATGTTTTGTTTTATGAAATATATTTGCACTATTGGTAAATTCCGCAATGTTGTGGCACCACATTGTGAATTCTTTACTGTGGGTACTTCCTGTGTGCTCTGTTGTTGGAAAGAGCCATTTTTTTTCAAGCAGAAGACGTGGAAATATTTGTGGGAGAGAGACGGATCTGGGACATTGATGAAACAAACTTGAAATTTGAAAGAAAATTATATATGCTAATCGTTGCTATCTTAAGGCAATTTAATTAATAATAGTTAGTTAATGTTATTTTCCAAGATGACTCTACAGGTCAGATATTTATTACGTACCTTAAATGTTTTAAAAAACCGATAGTGTGGACCAGATGTGGGAAAAACATCTGTTACAACAATAAGAATGGGCTTGCTCAGTTATTTCGCATTTTCAATGAATTTCTTGTATATTATTATAATATTATTGCACAGTCAGTAGGGCTCCCCAGTTTTCCTTACGTCCAGCGGCGTCGTTTACATATTTACATCAGATATTGGCAATAATGAGTAAATAAGTTTTCAACTCATTTCGACTTTACAAACATAAATGCTTATCCAAGTATTTTTTTTTAGTCAGAGGCGTAGTATGAATGTTTTCAAATAAAATTTTTGAATCTTATAATAAGCAAAATGGTTTTGAGAACTTAAAAATCCTGCTTTAACTACGCTTGTGTCTGTAAAGAGTTAGTAAAGCTAATAAACGTTTGAATGCAAACAAATATTACGTGTACAAAGTATTATACTTTTATCTTAAACGTCGCACCTCACATATATTTTTTCTACGAATGTCAATAAAAACATTTATTGTATGTTCAGTCGTAATTTCGGAACATAGTGCATTGTTTTTTACACATTTTCATTGTGCTTCAATCACCATGGTGGTTCAACTACAAAATTCCCAATGTGCACGGGTATATTTTTACAAAGGTGGCGTTGACCGGCGCCGCGTCAACACGACATAGTAATCGCATAGCAACGCAGACAATGCAAATAAAAAGTAAATGACAATTATTATTTTGACATCTTAAAAAGAAAAATATTACTAATCCCATTTTATGTAACAGTAACATTCGTAGAAAAAGTATAGTGTAAAACTTACATGGAATGGCCATTTCCTACTCGTATGATTTGCAGCACTCGCCTGCGGCTCGTGCTGCAAACGTCATACTCGTAGGAAATGCATGTCATTCCATGCTCGTTGTACAATACACTATTTTATTATTCCGACTGAGCACTTGTAGTAAGTTTCTACGGTTTGCTCCTTCAGTGAAGTTCGCCGTGGCGATTAAACGTTTTTATACAAAGAAAACAACAGTTCTGCAGCTAATCATATAAGGTTAGCAAACAGAAAACTTTTCTGCCAATCGTTAAAGGCTTCATTTTTCTGATACTTAATGTCAATGTCCTGTAGTATCATTAGATCGGTATTTTTTTCTAAAATGTGTGTAAAACTTTCACAAATTTTTATACAAATGCTGTCTTTTAGCGCTTGTAGCCTAGAATGTACCATATTCGCAATATTTAGAGCTTCGGCTAAAAACAAGCAGCCTTTGTTCTGTAGTGTGGATCTAGATCACGACGGCAGTGGTTGAGTGCTCATACTACGACCACGTAATTTGTGTTAATAATACTTAAATCAGGGGATACTTGAATGTTAGCTTAAGAGTTTTTAGTGCCGTTTCACATGGAGCGTATGGTTAGCGCTGATGGTCAGAACGTATGAGATAAAAGCATGTACTTTAGTGCCGTTTCACATGGAGCGTTTCGCAGGACGTATATTAGAGGGGCACAAGGGGCTCCCCCCCTCCCTAAAGCATTGTACCGAAAGGATTTCATTAGCGCAATTTATAAAAATAAATATTGTAACATAAATATTAACCATTCATACATATTCTACAAAATATTATATACCTATACAAAAACAAACATTTACCGTCAATGTAAAGTCTATATAATATATTTTTTTTTATATTCTGATAGCCCACGAAGACCGAGGTCTAAGTACTATGTACGGTGGGTGTACTGGGGAATCGACTCACACATCCAGAGCTGGAAACATCCGTATGGATTTCACCAGCCCTTTTAAATGGATGTGTGGGGTGGTACCACCTCGGTCGAGGAAGAATTCCTCTACCACCTTCCAAACAACTTTCCAACTTATAACATAAATAGTAAATTATAACAAAAATATGAGTAACAGATCTATAATACGAATATGTTATACAACAAACGCAAGCCCTTTTCTGCATTTTTGATGTACCTGCTCTTAGATGGTTTTTGAAAACATTCCTTACTAAAGGAAACAAATAACCAACTTTTTTTTTTCGAAAAACGTATTTTTAAAGAGCAATTTTTTTTGGAAAAAGTTCTTTTGTAAAACGGATTTACGAAATTTTTCGAAAACCTATTTCGAGTACCTTTTTCCAAAAAGATCTTAACAGCTTTTTCAAAAGATGCTCTTTTGAAACTTTTTTTAAAACCATCCTTTTTACCCTTGTGTAACTAATTAGAAACGTCCTAATTTCTACAAAATTCTAAAATAAAGAGTTAAAATCTGGCGTGAATTTACCACACACCTAACCAATTTTCTATTTCTATTTAGTCACCAACAAAATAAACCTACCTCTTATATGTTCAAACAGAATAAATTTATTGAAATCTAGATATAATTTCGCAACGATTGCCGAATAAATCAAAATATAAATATCATTTCCGGGAGATAGGATCCCGCGGGATGTATCGATTCCTAATTAACGAGAGAATTTCTACATTGCATTTTCGGATTAATAATAATTTACTAAAAGTATATTTAAAGGGAAATTAGTGTATCTTCAGGATCTGAAAACCAAAAACTGGTTAGTTTATTAATATCCCAGGGGTGTCGTAATTTTCCGTACAGAAACTAAACTACAAATAAATGTTCGACATTTTTTTTATCTGGCAAAGCTCACATAAATTTTAAGCCTAAGTACTAACGTGCCATAGGCGTCTGAAGAGAAGGGAAATGGAATGTATCGATACGACATTTAAAGGACTAAAGGGGAAAGGGAAAACCTCTGCAGGCAATTTGTTCCTTAATCTGGCGACTTTAGGTATAAATGAGCGGGGGAAATGGAATGTTCTGGTTTTTTTTACCTGAGCAATAAAGGGATCGATAAATGGGAAACCTTTTTAATATCGATTTTAGAGAAAAAGTGACTCTTCATAAAAAGTTATGCATCATGAGAAATTAACTTTGCACGAGGAAAAATTGATATAGGACATACAGGGTGGCTTAAAAAAACATAGTTCAGTAAAGTTAAAAACAGGTAAAAACTTTATCGCAATGTGAATTTTAACATTTGATGTAACATGCTTTTTGAAAAATTAACCCTGCTATTAAAAAAATTAATTTTAGAATACATACAGGGAAACTTTTAGCTCTCACTGTATAATACACATTTTTGACACCTGTCTCGTGTCTATACATATACGAAGAAATTTGGTGATTCTCAATCATTTAATTTTCGGCGTTGCCCTGAGAAATTAGACTTGCCGAAACATCATCCGTCAGCCTTATATATTCCGGATATGATAAATGAATTTGGGAATCACCCCTCGAGACCCGTTAATTGTTTCTCGGTGACGGTTGTTGTGATACAAAGGCTGTTGGGAAAACTAATGGCCTTTTAATATGGAAAGACGTCGTCGCCCCTGAGAGTTCCTAACCTTGGATAATTTTAATTTAGGCTTACTTGAAATGTGCTTTAAAAGTAAAAAGTCGATATTTTCCTTATTTTTTATCCGCTTAAAAAATAAGCTTTTGTATTAGATTTTCCATCTTTTCTTATATTTGCAGAGTGTCTAAAATAAAAGGATTTATCCCGTTGTTTTAGAAACTGAAGGAGTTGAGAGATAAAAGTTAAATAATTTAATTTTGATTTCGCTAGAAATTTTATTTTATATACACATACTACGATTTTATTGGATCATTTACAACTTTTCTAAATGAAACGGACACTAAGAGTTTAGATTTCTCTTAAAATTTAAAGTTGACTTTATGTATGGGATCATTTATATAAGGATATACATTATACATACTGAATATATCAATTTTCCACAATAATAAGGAATATCCATACTATAGACTATATAAAATGCATTAAAGCTGAGAGAGCAACAAACATACGCGCTTTAGGAAGTTAAAAAGAGACAAAATTTGTCGACCGTCCACCAATAATGTCGCTTTCGGCGCGCTTGGCCGTCAACGCCGCCACGTCGGGTCTCGAAAATTCTGGCTCACTAATTTAAATCTGACCAATTTATTATTAGAACAATATTCGCGATACATTCATACATTTAATATAAGCTTACCTAATTTTATTGTAAGACGTTTAGGTAATTACTAATAATAATTGTAACTGTACTACAGTAATTATGACTTTGACAATGACTTGGCAACGTAGCATCCGAGCCGTCCATCGATTGTAAGATGCAGGCATGCGCTCTAGTTTAGTCGATGTGTCAAACAAAATTCTATGCGTACATAACAACAAAATATAGATAGAATAGTAAAAATGAAAAAAATTCAGTTTCGGTGAATTCTCAATCTTTGTATATGTGATACATATCCTTAGCGATGATCATAACATATTTTTGGTGTTGTGTGTTGTGTGTCGTCTGTCTACATGTAAAAATCCGTGCTGCGCTACGTTCCAATTTTTTATTTTTCGGATATTTTCTTGGAAAAACTGGATCATCCACCGTTTTTTTTGAAGTACTCCAAAGAAGGTAATCTTTCCTTGGCCTATTCGAAAATCTATTAATCGTTATACCGTAAGTGCACAAGACCCCTTGTGTTAACAATGGCTTTAATGGAGCGAGAAATTGTTTGCAAGTAAGTTTAAAAAAGTAACAGCAAAAATGCAATTTTAGTATTTTATGTTTTTTGCGGTGTTTATGTGTTGGTAAATAATCTCTTGGCCCTATGCACTAGGCACATTTTTAAAAAACCTTCCTTAATTAAAAAAGTGTATTTTGCTTGTTACGTTCATATCACTAGTTGTCCATAAAATTTGAGCCATCTGTAAAAATCTCACGTGCCGCGCCTGCTACTTTCAGCAGCAATTTTTTCTATTGTAAGTAGATTTACACTTATTTTTGCTTATCTCCTGACGTAACTTGGCACAGAGGGCAAATTGCTGCTTTTTAAATTATGGTAAACTATACCGAGAAGTAAAAAAAAAGTTTAGTTAAAATTATACTGGTAATCTTTTCCAAAATACTATTTTTAGTTTTGCTATGACCCTCTTAAACGATTTATACAATAAAAAAATACATGCATATGTCATGTATTGTCACCGTACGCCATTGATGTAAAGAAATATGAATTTATTAAAATACTTTATTTACTATAGATAATAGAAGTTAATCATCAATATAATTTCATTAGGCCAGTCGTATAAATCAAAATATAAATACAGTTTTCGGTAAACGGTCCCTCCTGGGACGCATTGATTTCAAATAAACGGTTATTCGTACACGACCCGGTAAAATAATTTTCGAATTATTAATTTATTAAAAGCTCAGCCGGGAATTAAGAAAATTTATATTGGCATATAGAATGATATCGGGGTAAAATGGCACAATGTATTTCCATTTGCTTAATAGTTTGGAATATGTGCAGTGGTTTTTGATTTGCTTCGGGATAGGGAAATTAATTAACATAAATACTGATGGTCGGTTTTACAATTTTTTTATTTGCGTATTGGAAGGTACAGTACATTTTTTTAGTTCGTTTCAAAATATACCGTTTACCTATTAACTGCAATAAAACCTTTCTACTACCTGATGTGATAAAACTTTCTAAACTTTCAAGTACCTATGATCTATCCAATTTGAATTAGGAATAATGACAGAAACCCATTTTACAGCGGAGAGTTCAATTATGTTTCGTCTTCTTTTTCTCCCATACTCTAATATTTTTACAACTAATAAACAATTAAATTTCGAGAAACATAAACATGATATATTCAAGCCTGTCCCATAAGTTGTTTTTGCAGTGTAAAAATATATCTAAAAAGGTTATACTTATAAAGTGTTAGCAGCTTAAATTTCTGTGTTCTGTAAATCTGCAAGTGACTAACAACTACCGAAATATTACGCAAGGTACTTATTTGTTTGATTCTTCACATTACTTGGATCGGGCGTTACGGGAATGATTAATTTTCAAAACCGCCGACCCGATATAAAATGAAAAGAAGAGGGAGTCAGGGAAGATTCTTCTAGTTATTAAGAAAGAAGTGACAGTTGCGCCCTAGAAGCGTGTGGTTTCAGTTTAAAGCTGAAATCAGTATAACTGACATTTTTGTAGGAAAAACTGACAACGTACGTTGGGGAACGGGTGGTAACCGAATTGACAAGGGTCTTGGTGGGAAAACACCATGGACAATTTCTTCAATTCTGTGACGTTACAGTTAAACCTTCAGAAAGATGTAATATATGGGTGCGGTACAGCAAGGAAGGATAGGAAAGAATTTCCGAAAGATTTACAGGAAGACAAAGCTATGAAAAGAGGAGATTACGACTACAAAATTTATACATACGGGAATAATCGCTCTCAAATGGAAAGATAATAGGCCAATATATTTTCTTAGCAATTTCCACAACCCTGATGATTTTTAGTTGATTTCTAGAAAGCAAAAAGGTGGCTCACATCCAGAATATTGCTGCATATCTCTGGTGAAAGATTATAATAAACATATGGGGTATTTGGATAAAAGTGACATGTTGAAGTCATGCTATGACATCGATCGCAAATCCAAAAAATGGTGGCATCGCATCTTCTGGCATTTCATTGATCTGTCAGTTGTAAATGGCTTTATTCTATTCAAAGAAAAGACTGCACAACTTGGCAAAATATTAACATTGAAAGAGTTTAGGCTTGCTGTTGCCAACGGGTTAATTGGGGCTGATCTTGAAGTACCTCAAAGAGGAAGAAGTGTTGAAAGAACTATGAATAAATATAAACGATTTGTACCCTTAGAACGGCGTTTCAGTAAGGTAGCGCATTTGCCCGTGCATGGAACCAAACACAGATGTGGTCACTGCAGCACAAGAAGCGAACCACATCGAACTAGATGGCACTGAGCTTCATGTCATAAGAGAAAAAAAATTGTCTTTACGAGTTTCATCAAAGATAATTTGTTTTTGACTTGAAATTTATTGATAAAATTCTGAAAATAAAATCATAATATTTAATGTATATTTTGTCATTCATTCCTAGTGGTTCCGTAATAGAACCACACTTTTAGGCAAAAAACTGACTAATCTCGGTTATTTTGTTACAAAAATTGGTGGCTACAGACCCTACTTTAGCGAAATTTGACGAAGTAGATTGATTGAAGTAGATATTTGTTAGAAAAAAAAAATATTGTCCGCAAAGGGAAGGTACATTTTATCTATATTGTATCCAGTTTTATGTGAGAATGATGATAGAAAAAACAACTGAACAGGAATTCACCCTATTGGTCAGCATGGAGAGTTTACACCAGAACATATTTTAGTGATCACAATATTCATCTTTTCTTTCCTGATTATCACGGATTTCTTTCTATCCGTGTTGGCGAAATTGCATTAGACAAAGAAAAATAAGAAATAATTTGTTTTACTTTTTATCGTACTTTGCTTGTGGATGTATTAATGGTTATATACTTCGAAAGATTAGTCATCGTAAAATTTTTTTTTTCTTGATAAAATTCCCAACGGAATCAGATTTCTTTCTATCTTTGTTAGCAAAAGGGGCATTAGTAAAAGACAAATAAAAACGATGTTGTTGCCAATAAAAAAGAATAACCGAACATTTTATCACAGTTGGCTTTGTTTGTGTGTGGAAGTTGGTAGAGGAATTCTTCCTCGACCGAGGTGGTACCACCCCACACATCCTCTTAAAGGGCTGGTGAAATCCCTACGGATGTTTCCAGCTCTGGATGTGTGAGTCGATTCCCAGTACACCCACGGTACATAGTACTTAGACTTCGGTCTTCGTGGGCTGTCAGAAGATAAAAAAAAAGCTTTTCTGATTGTCTACTGTGAAAGTTTAATCGGAATTGTCGTAAAAAATAAATTTCTAACCTGACAAAATACTTACGTACGTTTTATGATTTTGTAGCAAAAGACCTTTGTTTTTACTGAAAACAAACAGCATTTCCAAAAATCTCGTTTTTATTAAGCAAAAACAGTGTCAGCATAGCCACATTAACCTTCTTATTTTACACTACTTGAAATTGTTTCCTACCCACGTAACAATACTCCCTCTAACCAATAATTTGCAATAATAGGATAGGAGAAAAATTTTTTAAATAAATATAGAAAAACTAGCAAAATTGAGTAAATATTTTTTTAAGATAAACAATTTATAGTAAGGTTAAAAAATATTCCCTATTCTCCGATATATAATGAAAATGGATCTATAATACAGCCTACCTGCGGACAGTGACGTTTGTGTTAGTTAAAGAAGCGATAAAAATTGTTTAATCGAATATACCAAGTGGTTTCACAATTTTTAACTGTAAAGGTTGAGTCTTAGTTCCAGAAGGATAGATTCACTTTGTAATGGCACTGTGACTTCAGTTTTAAACTGAAACCAAACGCTTGTAGGGCGCAATTTTCACTACTTTCTCAATAACTAAAGAAATCTTCTGTAATGCCCACTATTCTCAACTTTCTATCAGGTCGGCGTTCCTGTTACTCATTCCCATAACGCCCGGTCCAAGTATTGCAAAGGAGAACAAATATGTACTTTGCGTAATATTTCAATAGTTGTCAGTCAGTCCCAGATTCATAGAACACAGGAATTTAACCTGCTAATACTTTATATAAACTTTTTAAGTATATTTTTACACTGCAAAAACACTGCAATCTTTCTCATAACCTAACTTTCTACCAGCAGCAAAAATTTTACGAGTAGGAGAGAGAAAAAGAGAGAGAAAGAACATTAGAGAGAGAGAGAGAGAGACATAATTGATCTCTCCGTTGTAAAATGGGTTTCTGTCATCATTCTCAAAATGAAATGGATACGGTATAATTGGATGCATAAAAAGTTTCTTAACATATTGCGTTAGCGCTCGCCATTGACATTAACCGTTTCTCCATCGTCATTTTCCCTCAAATCCTACAATTTTGCTTGTTCAGATAACCTTCGAGGTGGAAATGAGTTTCGTCGAAAAAGATAATTTTATTGTAAAATTCTGCATTAATTCTAACTTCTTCTGAGATAAAATTAGCTAATGCACGGAGATGCCCGTAGTCTGGTAATAATTAAATTGCCGAGTCCCTAGATTGCACACGCAAAGTATAAAATTTTAGGTTAAGTTGTTGAAAAATGGCTCCAAATTTAAATAACGAAATACCTGTTTGGACACCCTTTACATGACACTGTTATTCGGCAAATATGGACGTGCCTCAAATTGCAAGTCGAGTATCATGTTGTGACCGTATTTTGTACACAGTGCTAAAGCAACATCATATTTATTCCATATTTAAACCGAAACAACATAAATCTGTCAACATTTCTATGCATAACCCAACCGGCAGCGGCGCGGCGCGGCGACACGGCATAATAACAGGGCTGATAATGTACGTGAGAGTGTCATTTCATTTCAAAGGAAACGTGCGTGATTTCGCGACATGAAGTCCTGTGACTTCCAGGTAAACCATTTTTTTCCAGTACGGTTTATGTTGAATATTTTAATGGTATTTTTGCTTTATCTATAAGCTGGGCAAATATTTCTCGACAGTATTTACTTGCCCCTTTTTCACCTCTTTAGAGGTCGATACAGATTTTTTTTATAAATAAATGATCTAATTCATAGATTTAGCCTATGCTCGTACTCATAAGCCTTACCTATAGTAATTAAAACCAAAGTAGTCAGGAGGATGCGGCAACTAAGAGGAGGCACCCTATTTTTTTGAAACTATAAAGCTAATACTTTTCATAAAAAAATCATCGATGTATTCGATGGCACAAGCACAAAAAACCTTTAATGGAGGGTGCCTCGGGGTTGCGGGTTAATTAGGCCTGGCACCCCACTATAATCTTATTGTGTGCAGCAAAACCTACATTTTGAGTTAGCCGGAAGTGACGTTAGATTCCATGAGGCGGACCAAACTAGCTTATATAAAAGGTGTCTACCTTTAGGTCTGTGGTAGTACTACTCACTCACACAAGGTTGTTCATGTGTCTTATTCATAGGATATTTGTACAGCTGGCTCTTTGACTAAAACTTTTTATGGCCCCAATTAGATAATATGCACCTTAATATTATGTCATTTTAACAAGATGGCGCCACCTGTCACACTGTGAGAGAAACTTTGGATTTGTTATGGACACTTTTTCCTGGCCGCGTCATTTCTCGAAATGGTGATATTCAGTGGCCTGCAAGATCATGCGATCTAATCCCCCTAGATTTTTTCTTGTGGGACTTCGTCAAGGACAAGTCTATTCTAACAATCCGCAGACTACTAATGACCCGAAGTAATACATTAACACAACGTTATTGTTATTGTCAAGCATGTTATTTTTCTAAAATTGTTGGTTTTATTTAAAAATTAAACCCCAAAGTACCTACTGGGGCACCCTTTAGAATAACTAACAAGTTCTTAATAAGGGGTAATTAACAGTCACAATACAATAATTTGTAAAATCCCAAGTGACTTAATAGAAGACGTAAATTTAAACCAGTACGCCAAACGAAAGTCTTTCCAAGCTGTTTCGGTCTGTTGACGACGCGACGGTGGTTTGTAAATTAATTTAAAAGTTACACATGCTTTCAAATGTTGCTGATCATCTTATGAGACAGTAGTATACGGGGCTCAACTTGTTCAATGTTAACGTAAGGGTACCACTTGATAAGGTTATTTTTCGAAAAAGTGTAAGTACACAGAGACCTGGAGAAAAACAATTACTTAAATCATAGTGCATGTTTTCTTTACTTGTCAATATATGATACACACTTATTTCTCGGACACACAATTTCTTATGTTATGACTGGCATTTATTGTGACATATGTTCATTAAAAATACAAATGAATTATATTAGCTGCTAGAGAAAAAATTATACTTTGAATTTAATTTTGAAAGAAATACCAGTATATAGTATATTCATTATTTACCTAAGCTTATTAGCGGCTATATTTTTTGAGAACAGATTAAAGCTTGACGCAATAATTAGAATGTTATCTAATTTTAAAAATAGAAGAACTAGTAAATGGTGCAGTTTTCGTGACATTCTGCATATTAAGGTTTTTATTTATATTATTTAATATTACATTTAAATTCAAAATGGTACATTTTCATGTGTTAATGTGCATTTTTAGTTGAGTTACCAAACCTTTTTCGTGAATTCCAGGAATAAGGTTTATTTTAGTAATGCGCCACTGGTTTTTATTAATGTTCATACAGCAAAATTGCAGTATTCGCCCACTCTACAACTTATTTAACATATAAATAGACTATTTGGTAATGCGAAGTTTTCATTTACTTTGAGTACAAATCAAGATAACGTCTTTTACTGTCGCTTTGCAAGTTACGTACCGTAAAATATATTCATAAAGCAAATACTTTTTTTCTTTTATGGCCACGATTTTGAAAACAAGGAAAAAATTAATTACTTGCTAGCAATGGTACAATGTCCTATGGATTATAAAGAGTTGTAATTATAACAGGAACAAGTATGTAAATATGGGAGGTATAACTACACCTTCAACCTCTCAACCGTTTGTAACCCTGTCCAGTAGGATGGTAACAAAAGTGAATACCGCTTTTAGAAATAATGACGTCATGTGCTTACGTCATTACACCTTCCCCTATAATCGCTGAGATGGCGAAAACGATGCGGTTACAAATAATAATTGTGACCGTTTGATTAACGGGCGCACGCGGAAACACGTTGTTGGAAAACCGAGTGTTAATTTTGCAAATAACATCAATATTCATGTACACTTACGTGCATAGAAATCAGCCATCGACGATCACATTTTTAAAATCGAGCGCATCCATTCTTTATTCATCATTAAAAATATATATATTGTTGGAAAGACCTTTATTAAATACCCTTTAAAGTGAGTCTAAATGATTAAGACTGATTATATTTTATTTAAACTGATGACTAGTTTTTAAAAAATGTGTGAGGTGGGTCGATTTCTATTCGCGTAAGTGTATAAAATTTGTCCTGCGATTAAAATATTAATAGGAACTCTTAGCGCAAAGACCAAAACTTTCCTTTCTAGAATTAATTTTAAATTTTAGTTTGATCAAAACTTAGATAAGTAAACATACAAAAGGTAAAAGAGTAAAGAAAACTATAGTTAGAAAAAGTGAGATTAAAAAAGTTTCCTGAAAATGTGTTTTCATGTAAACTTGCCGGGGTATCAAAGCGCAAACATTATGCAAATGCCGGCTTTTAAAAAGATTTTATTAAATTTTCTCTTGATTTCGACTCTGGTAGCGTTTTGCAGGAAAGATAAAACTTATTTGAAGATTTTTGTACGAAAATAGTGTTCTTTTTTTCCTTTGTTTTTGTGATTTAATAATATTGGCAATTAAATATTTGTTTCGTGATTATTAAGCGTGGTGAAATACATACAGGGTGGTCCACCGAAAGCTAGTCACCCAGACCTTTTTCTTTGGAGTGAATGAGATTACACGCGTATACGATACGTTGCCGCAAGTCTTGTAATGATGCAGGCTGTCGCAAAATTTTTTGCCTTTAGTTGGCCCCACAGAAAAAGTCCAATTGAAACAAATCTGGTGAAAAGTGCGGGCCATTCAGTAGGTCTCCTTCTCCCAATATATTGTCCTGGAAATGTCGCACTCGAGAAATGTCTTATGCCATCGCGTAGTGGGGAGAAGTCCCATTTTGTGGGAAAATTAGGTTTGCGGCACGGTAACGATCATCCTGCTTAATTATGGTGTTAAAGCTAGACCAATTGCATTTTCTAACAAATCCAAATACATTTCTCTGTTTAAATTTCTGGGTAGAAAAAACGGGTCAACAATGTAATCTCTAAAAATTCCTGCCCACACTTTTAGTTTCTGTGGATGCTGGATGTATACTTCCCGAAATGTGCTCGGATTGTTGTCCGACCAATAACGGCAGATATTGCGGTAGACTGCTTGGATTGTCATTGATTCGATTAAAGTAGTACCTTCAATATTGATTTATTCCAAGTTAGAAAGGGATACTTACCTATTTTGACAATTTAAGACTTTTATTTTTAATAATGTAAGTTGTTATATTGAAATTTTTAGTAAGGTAAAATATTATTGTTAAATGTGAAAAATTTTTATTACATCATTATAATAGAATTCAAGAACTACTTATAGGCAAATTACAGAAAACGAAACAAATATCTGCAAAAGAAGAAGGACGCATACTCCGTTTTATTGATTCTTCCCGATGTTTGTACGGTTTCATGTATCCAGAAGTATAGTACTAATTTTTGGTAGTTTTGACGAATGCGCTAGGTAGTATTAAGTATTTGAAATTAACAGGCGCGGCCCGTGAAGTTTTAAAGTTGTATATCTCTGTTGCTTCTTATGGGACCCATGCCAAGTTCAGGTTTTTAATAGTGACCCTGCTAGGAATGTTTTGGTAAACAAAAAAAAATATTTTGTAATTTGCGAAAAAAAGTTGATTTTTTGAATTGACCCACCTGGGAAAAAATTAACACGCTTAGGTATTTTATTTATTATTTCTTCTAAACAAATTGTACATCATTTTGTCGACAATTCTTAAATTTTAAGAGAAAAAAATGTGTTAGGAGAAAATTATAGTCATTTCAATTTTTTTTTAAATTATATTTTTGGTTTAAGAAAATTCAAATGACTATAACTTTGTACTAACACATTTTTTTCTCTTAAAATTTAAGAATTGTCGACAAAATGATGTAAAATCTGTTTAGAAAAAATAATAAATAAACTACCTAAGCGTGTTAACTTTTTCCCAGGTGGGTCAATTCAAAAATTAAACTTTTTTCGCAAATTACAAAATATTTTTTTTCTTCACCAAAACATTCCTAGTAGGCTTACTATTCAAAAACCTGAACTTGGCATGGGTCCCATAAGTAGCAATAGAGATATACAATTTTAAAATTTCACGGGCCGCGGCTGGAAATTAATATGCTTATTATATACCAAATTAAATTTATTTAATTTTGTAGCGAAGCGCTACAACACTCTGTTTATTAATTGAATCATCCGGACGTACCTTTTTAACTTCACCTTAAAATTCTGTACCTACCGAATTTTCCATCTTGTATAAACTTCCCTTTTCTAAAATATTACTATAAATTATTTTGTCTGTTTGCAGGTGCGTCAACCCCCGTCAAGCACATCTCTCTGCGAGACATGCTGCCCAAGACAGAACTCTTCATGACGTACGAGGGTTCGACGACGCATCCGGGCTGTTGGGAGACCACAGTGTGGATCATCTTTAATAAGCCCATTTATATTACGAAACACGAGGTAAGAATCCAGAAAAAATAAGGGTTATAAAATTGTGTTCCTTTATAAAACGTATTATACATATTATAATAATTATTATTTTTGCCACACCTACATTGTAACATCCCATTAGTAAGAAAATACAGAGTCACGACAAAAAAATTATCGGAGATAATATAAAGGTGTCCCAATGGGCAAAGCTCGTTTCAAGCTCTTTCGTTGATCTATTGCCTGCAATAAACTATTATCGATACCAGCTGTAATAAAACCCGGTAAATTTGCAAGAACTGTAAACAGGACCGGCCCTAATATAATAACAGGTAAAGATAATATTAATAATATCAGTAAAGAAGTTAAATAAAGCATTTTTTCTTGGTTTAATAATTTCGAAATATTTTACAGTATGTCATCAAAATAACTTTCAGTCACATCAGTAGTCTTATTCACATTCACGCAAAAGCGGGTTAAGGAACAACGTGTACAGTTGAGTAAAATGTCATAATGTAAAATTACTAGCCGCTCTGCCGAATCATGGGTACGCATGAGGATCCCACCTTCTGGGTGGCAATTGCTAAAAGCGTATCATTACAAGGAAAACTCAAACACTAATTTTAGCCATGTAAAATAATGAATTTATATATATTATGTATAGTATAAATTAGGTTGCTAAAATCCGTGGAAAATCTCTTACTTTTACTTACTTTTCAAATTATATAATGGATCTACATGTGTTACGCAATAAAATTGATTATTTTAATTTTTCTTAATTAGTCATGCAAACACAAAAGAAACATATTTTTTACAAAATCAGATTAAATATTGATATTTAGGTATAAGAATCGAATTTGAATAATTCCTGTACTATAAAACCTCGATATTGAAACTATTCATTGATTTTTTTTATTGTTACGGTTTTCGTACTTCCACGTTTTCGAAGGGGCCTTGCGGTCATAGGCATACCCGTAAAGTAAGGTAATAGGAAGCAGCAGAGCGGCAATGATTTATTTAAACAATTAATAGTTGATATAAAGTGATTTATATAAACAATTCTATGGAACTACAAGTGTTCGAGGTAATATTTGTTTGGTATTTATAGAATCGTAATGTCTAATCTGAATATTCCTTTTTACAGCTTCTTTTCAGAAATGGATGAATCAGATTATGCTATTCAACAAAATCTCTGTTTTATTTGTGAAATACTTGATCGGGATCGGGAAATAGCTCGGATTTAGGTGAATAACTGAAATAAAAAGAGGAATAGAAAACTTTAAAAAATATTCAGAGGCATTGTATGATGCTCCACGAACTGTAAACAATTTAAATTAACTTCGGTACCAATCGTTCATTAAAGCTACCTCTAAGAACAGCTGTGTCAATCTAGCTTCATTGGTGTCCACACATCATGATGCAGCCGTGGAACAGATAAAAAGGGTGTACTTACAGGTGCAGTTATGGTTAGGACAAAGTACCTCACCAAAAAATTGGAGATGGAAAATTGGCAATGAGTTGTTACAGCCAGTTACAATGACTCAGCCACCCGCCCCCAAAACTTTGCTGAAAATGATCTTTTGTTCGTGTAAGACCGGATGTGGACCAGCTTGTGGATGCAGGAACAAGCTCTTCAGGTTGTTCACAATGCAAAGGCAATAGCTGCTTCAATGTAGTAGTGACCTTTAAAATGAGGCACCACAAGGCATGGAGTTGTATTTAAAATTTTTGACTTCAACTTCCTAGTGTCTCAAGGGGGTTGAAAAAGCTAAATTACATAAAAAATTTGATTTATTAACCAATAAGACACGCCTAAAATTGGTGTCCCTATCTTTACTAATAGCAAAGATATTTGCCCATACTACGACTTGTCGGACACCCCACTCCTCTTAAACTATTATATTCTATGAGCCTAAATTTCTCGATAATGTACTAGGGGTCGTCGACACATATACGGCCTGCTGCAGGTTGACTACATTGTGGATCATTCTTAATAAGGCAATTTGTATTACCAAACACGAGGTAGGAGTCAGCCATACGCCGTAATCTATAACGCCAATTAGCTAAAAACTGCTTTTTGCGATGTGCTTTTGCTCGTTCGATTTAATAATAGTTCGTTGGTTGTGACACGAGCATAAATTTTTATGTCCCACTCATCGGAGGACAATTAGTCTAATTAAGCTGTTTCATTTTATTTTTCCATTTATGGAGCGATGTGTTTTTGCATCGATGTTTTGTGTTGGCTAGGTTTGTTTATAAAGGTCTCCCAATAGGTCATAAATGTATCTTTTGTTTCAGGGAATTTTCCACCATGTTTGAAGGATGCCCGTTTACAAATCTTTAAAGGGGGAGATCCTGATGCTGTTTAAAATTTTAGGCTGGTGTCATTGTTTCAGACACTGGCTAAGATTGTTGAGAAGCTCGTCAAGAGGCGTATGATTCGTTTTTGAACGCTCTTCGCATTTTAAACAAATATCAGTTTGGGTTTCAGGCGCAAAAAGAGATACTACCGTGACTACCGATGCTATTTTTCTTTATTAAATGACCTCTATCTCCGGATTAATGAGTATTCTGTGATCTCGCAACGGCTTTTGATTGTGTGGATTATGGAGTACTGCTTGGCAAGCTTCGGATCTATGGTTTTAGGGGTAAAATTTTAGATTGGGTCAGATCGTATTTGTCTGGTCGTCGGTAGTCTGTCATTTTGGGCAGTGGTGGTTTTTGGGGCTTCTTGTGGACGAAAAATTAAAGTTTGAGCAACACATATTGCAGTTGTCTACAAAGCTTTCCAGGGATTGCTATGCTTTGAGAATAATAGCTCGGGAGTTGGATTTATTAACTGCTAGGAATGTGTCATTTGCTGTAATAGAATCTCACTTGCGGTATGAGATATATTTCTGGGGCGCGTGTTCGTGAAATTTTTTTATGATTTTTGTACTTCAAAAGCCTTGCGTTTTATGTTTAAAATTAGAAGTAGAGAATCATGTAAACCGTTGTGTATACTTCTTAAGTTGTTAACAGTGCCATGTATTTTTATATTTTTATCTTGGAAACAGCACGTCTTATTCACAAAAAGTTTGGGCAGGAGATTCAAGTGAGTCCAGTATATTCTGTGCGTAATACACACACTGCAGCACTTCCCATTCCATCGTCGACTTTAATTAAGAATTCCTTTATCTATAATGGTAAAAACTTATTTAATCAACTTCCTAAAGACATCAGAAAGATAACTTGTGCTAGAGAATTTAAAAGAAAAGTTAAGCAGATACTCATTGACAAAGCCTATTACTCAGAATTTTTTGATGGAACATTTTAATATTTCCATCATAGCTTTTGATTAACTATTAATTATTGTACATATTTTTAATTTTATTGTTTGTTTAGTTTTAAGAGCAAAATTATGAGTATGTATAGTATTCATGTACTACATATATTAGGCCTTGTATATTGATTGGATTGTTTTTTTTTACTTTCTGTTTACACTTAACCCAGAGACTGTGATTAGCTTTTAACTTTTTATTGCATTTATTCGTTTGTTATAACTTATGTTTGTTGTATTTTTCTGTTTATATATATACCTATTTTATGACACAAATTGGGAGAATATACCTTGTCCACTAACACATAGGAATCCTTAACCACTTTTACTCCAACTTTTATTACAAATCCTGCCTCAAAATATTTATTATTTTATTATTATTTGAACAGTATTTCAAGACAATATTTTTAATCAAATGTAATGTTTCTTATTTGCGAGCCAGCCCTAACAGGACTTTACATATCATGTGCCATGCGCCATTTTTCAACGACTTAACCTTTATTTTATATTTTACATGTGTCATCTAGAGACCCGGTAATTTAATGGGTTAGCTAATTTTATCTTCGAAGAAGTTAATAAGAAATAATGCAGAATTTTGGAATAAAATTATCTTTTCCGACGGAGGTCATTTCCACCTTGGAGGTTATGTGAACAAGCAAAATCGTAAGATTTGGGATAGTAAATATCCGTGATTCATCACTAGGCCTCGACATAAATTTGCTTATTATGAAAAAAGTATTTCTAGGAAATATTGATCATAAAGAACAATGTGAGAAGCATATCTTTTTTGTACTTACAGTTTTAAATTCAAATTCAGTTTTTCAGCGCTAAAATATTCTGCATTTGAAAGTAAATACTCATATTATATCATGTCATTAGTAACCTTGGGCAAATTGCCCGAATCATATTTTTCAAAGCCTTGATCCATTTTACACCAAATAAACTATCACTAATGGTGAAATCACTTAAAGAAACAAATAAATTTTCTTTCAAAACCAACGAAAACATAAAACAAACACACAGTTTAAAAGGTTTGCTAGGTTATATTATTTTAAAACTGTTACCTTACCTGATAGAAATGGTTTGTTCCATGACTACATTCATTACAGACTTCTCGATTCAAAGCCGATAGTGGTGTTAAGCTATCCTTTTCTAATGAGTAATATTGAAGGAGTTGGACATAAATCTTTGATTACCTCGGAACTTTATGTTGATTATTGAGAGCTATGAAACAGTTTTATATAGAATCCTTTGTAACTGCTATCACTAATCTCGACTTCGTATTTATGTCAGACATTATGACAACAGCACAAGTCGATATATTATTTTATTGGTGTCACGATACACTTACAACGATATGCTACGTTGTGACGTCACTTCGAGAAAAATCTTAAATTGACTAGGCGCTTACATGAGCAAATGAAATATGACAATGATATTTTAATAAACGTCAACTCAACACCTATCCGACAATAAATTGACCTGTAATAATATTTTAATAAACGTCAACTCAACACACTACCCAACAATAAACTGACCTGTTCTTATGTAAAAGGGGTGCAAGCGTCTAGTCAATTTAGGATTTTCCCTCGAAGTGACGTCATAGCGTAGCATACTGTTGTAAGTGTATCGTGATTGGTGTGAAATATGGCGGGTTTTTTAATTCATCTCAAATTTTCACGTTCAATATATTGCCAAAGCCAGAAAAATCTGATTTCATTTTGATAAGCTGTATCTACCCACTATTGTTTTACTTATAAATAATATTTAAATTCCACCCACCCATTGTGGATTATTGACAATTTTACAGAAAGAATAATAATCAGTCATCTGTAGAAATAGCCGAGGGGGACATTTGGAGAATATTATTTTTAAAACATAACTGCTACGTCCTACTTTCTGATAAGATATCCAAGCATGTTATTTTTTGAAACATTGTTGCTTTTATTTAACAAGTAAATCCCGAAATATCTATTGGGACCCACTTTATAAGCCATATCTGGGCATTATTTTTAAAATTTAGTTTGGACTGCTTTGTCAATGGAAATGTTTTTTTTTCTCGACATCAAAGGATATTTGAGAATGGTAGAGTTACGTGTTAGTAACTCGGTGTAGTGACAACGGTAAATACTAGTTCATACGGAACTCCCATACCTATGCTACATTGATTCTTACACTTATCCCTAACGTATACTCTTAAATGGCACATCTTTAGGAAGCAATTAGATACCATTAAAAACACGGCTCTCCATTTTCGGTGATATTATTATGTTATAATTTGTAAATAAAGGCACCGAGCTAATTTTAACCCCATTACCTTTTCCTCCTTGGGGGATGTTTCGCGTTTCCCCTTCAATGTCAAGGCGGAGGCAATTTCCCGTGTTAATATACCAGATTGAATGAAAATTAAATTGTTTTCCTCAGTTCTAAATGAAAGCAAGAAAGGAAAATTAAATTTTGCGAGTCTGTTTACTTTTTACATCGTTTTAAGAGGGCCCATTACCGGTTTTGTAACAAGATTTAGATAAATGTTCAGTTGCTGGTTATATTTCTAATTTTGTCTTCTTAATTTTCCAAACGATCGTAAAACTGATTTTTTTTTACCTGGGACAGCCAACGTAAAAAGGATTGGAGGTTGGGAGGGACAGGGAAATGTAAAAAAAGTGTAAACATACTTCCAATGTTTCCCTTTTAATTTATATTAAAAAGAAAATTATGCCAGATTACTGGTCGCCCAAATAGTAAGGACCATACAGAGCCCAATTTTTAAAACCTTTTTTAATATTGGAATTACATCTAAAGATAAAATCTATCATCATGATCAATAAAGATTTTCTAAAAAATCTCTTGTGCAGTTCTCCACAACAAAATATCAAAAATATCTTAAGATTATTTAATCGATGAAAAAAGAACTCTCGATATAATATTATCTTTTTTTGGAAATATACGTTTTATGACAAAATTAATTTGGGTTTTTCGTATTATTGTTTTTAAAGCTCGCTCAGGGTCGAAGAAAAAACTTCACTCTCGGGAATAGATCCTTAAGCCGCTTGCTGTATAATATTCTACCTTTTTCAATTTTGATATGTACGAACAGTAACATACCTGTACAAACTTAATAAAAACATTTTCGGTTTTTAATTTCTAGCTCTACCAGCTGCGAAAGTTAATGCAGGGCTCCGAGGAAGCCCCGAAAGCTCCGCTGGGAAATAACGCCCGGCCCATTCAACCTTTGCACCAGCGAACGATTCGAACAAATATTAACTTCAAAAATGCAGAGGTAAGCAAAGCAAATAATTTGTTTAATTCTATTTTTCTGATTGGTTCCATCTAGATCAGGGGTGGTCAACCTTTTTGTAAGATGTGCCACTTTTGAAAACAAAAATTGTGGCCGTGCCACTCATTTTTCGGAAGGCAATATTTTATGTTTTTGAACAAGGTTAACTGCGTTGCAAGCAAAATTTTTTGTGCAAAGTGTATTTGTGACAAATGTTTGCGTGCCACTCTAGAAAGCCAGACGTGCCACTATGTGGCACCCCTGATCTAGATACAACTATAATAAAAAAATCACAAGAGCAAGCCTAAAATTGCTATATGAGTGCCGATATCGTACCATTAGTTACAACAAAGCAAGCAAATAATCATTTTTAAGACTAACCATGTATAGTCGTGGATTAAATAAAATATTATTTTACTGTACCGGGTGAGTCAACGATTGCGCGAAGTGTTTTTATGCCTTGAAGATAAGATTTGTCGATAATAAACTTTTGTGTTAAAGTATGGTTGGATATTCTGCACATTTTACAAATATTTTGACTTATTGAGGATGCGTTCAAAAAGTAGGGTGTCACAAAGTTAGATGTTTTAAATGGGACATCCTGTGTTTGAATAAATTTTTGAATTTGACGTGTAGTTTCATTACTTTTGCACTATGGTTTAATATACGAAAAAATCATAGTTTTCAAGACAATTCGAGTTGTGATGAAAATTTAGCATTTGGAAGGATCTCTTTCTTGTGAAAATACTGGTTAATTTTTGACTCCAAGCGATTCATAATTTGTTTCCTGAGTAAATTAAGTCAAAAAATATATCCACTATGAGATATTTGACATCTCATTTAGGGGGTGTTTTATTCCTAGATCCAAAGTCGGAAAACTTCTAATTAAAAATTGTCACTTTTATCAAATAAAACACCATATATATTTTTCTGCCATCTTAGAGCTTGTTGAAAACTCTTCACATTTTGTAAAGAATGCCCTATCCCTATCTGTCTACTTTTTAAAATATTTAGATTTTTCGGGTTTTCTGTTCTCGTTATAGCATCTTTTGTCAATGGATCTCAGTAGTCATGGAGAACTAATTAAAATAATGTTAGTAGATGTCATTAAGAATCAATCGGTTTTGAAGTTAAGCTTTTTCTCTGTAAAGTTTATTATCCAGTTATTTATACGCAAAAAGATTAAAAGACAGGGCGCATTTCACACCACCTACGATATGGCAGAACATGAAGAATAGAATTAGTGATATAAGTCAAACAATAACACCGGCATGTTATCGAATGTCCGGGAAAATATCATTACAAGAATTGACATGTGTCTTGAATAAGAAGGACATCTATTCGAACATTAAGAAGAAACTGATTTTTTTGGGGTTGCAGTTATAAAAGTAATGTGTTTATTACGATTTAGTGTAAATGTAAAGATATCTATGTTTGTATTTAGTTAGCTTTACTCACAGGTTTTTACTTCTACCGCGAAGGGAAGTACCCATTATCTACTCGTATAGTATTCAAAATGTCAATCAAAATATTTCAAAAACTATTAGAGATAGGGATAGGACGTTCTCTACAAAATGTTCAGAGTTTTTGACGAGCTATAAGATGGCAGAAAAATATATAGGGTGCACCATTTGATAAAAGTGACATTTTTTAATTATAAGTTTTCTGACTATGAACGTAGAAATAAAACACCCTGTAAATGAGATGTCAAATATTTCATAGTTAGTATGTTTTTTTGACTTTATTTACTCAGGATACAAATTATGAATTGCTTGGGGTCAAAATTTAAGTAGTATTTTCACAACAAAGGGATGCTTGCAAAAGGTAAATTTTCATTACAAGTCGAATTATCTTGAACACTACTTATGACTTTTTCGGATATTAAACCACTAGTGAAACGTTATGAAATTACACGTAGAATTTAAAAATCCATTCAAATACAGGGTGTCCCATTTAAAAAATTAACTTTGTGAACACACACACACATACACTTTTTGAACACACCCTGCATAATTTGAATTATTTTTGAAATGTACAGAACGTCCAACCATACCTTAACACAAAAGCTTATTATCGACAAATCTTATCTTCAAGGCATAAAATTGCTCCGCGCAATCGTTGACTCACCCGGTGCAGTAAAATGATATTTTATTTAATCCACGACTATACATAGTTAGTCTTAAAAATGATGATTTGACTTGCTTTATTTTAAAGAATGGTAAGATATCGGCACTTATTTAGCAATTTTAGGCTTACTCTTATGTATTTTATTATAGTTGTATCTAGCTAGAAGGAAGCAATCTTTGATTTGTTTAACATTTGTATGATAAGAGTACGTTACTAACCTATTAATTGTCCTGATTGCTTTTTCTTGGTAGACATGTGTGAGAGGAAAAAGAACAATTGTGATTATAGAAAGTGTTATGAAATTCACTTCATATATTGGAATGGGCGGCTCCTGGAATAGTCTAGAGTCTATAGACACACTCAATATTTTTTTGGGTTTAATCAAACAACTGTCAAACTAGACCATATTATGCGCGCCCGCTACTACAACGTTGCCAAACTTTTATTTTCGAGGGGAATATTATGTTTTAAATTTATTCTACTAAAAAAATAAATAAATTACGCTAAAATCGTCCAACAATACCTTATTCATAATTTTTAATTGAAAAAAAGGTATTATGTTTTAAAAATTACTTAGAGTGAAATGCCATATTACTTTCCTACGTATTTAAAACTCTATTAGGTACAGGCAGTGCCGGCTTATGAAATTTCAAAGTTGTATATTTCTGTCCCTACTTGCAGGACGTTAGGGGTTTTTTATAGTGAGCCCCCTGGGAATGTTTTGGTAAAGAAAAAAAACATTTTGTAATTTGCGAAAAAAAGTTGATTTGTTTTAGCCCCCCCTGGGAAAAACAATGAACGCGTTTAGGTATTTTATTTGGTATTTTTTCTACACAAATTTTACATCATTTGGTCGACGATTTTTAAATTTTAAGAGAAAGAAATGTGTTAGTAGAACGTTATAGTCATTTGATTTTTTTAAAATATATTTTAGGTTTAAAAAAATTCAAAGGACTATAAGTTTCTACCAACATATTTTTTTCTTTTAAAATTTACAAATTCTCGACAAAATGATGTAAAATGCATTTAGAAAAAATAATAAATAAAATACCTAAACGCGTTCATTGTTTTTCCCACGGGGGACTAAAAAAATTCAACTTTTTTTCGCAAATTACAAAATGTTTTTTCTTTACCAAAACATTCCCAGGGGGCTCACTATTAAAACCCCTAAATTTGGTAAGGGTCCTATAAGTAGCAACAGAGATATACAACTTTGAAATTTCATAAGCCGCCACTGGGTACAGGATGTATTTCTGCACAAAACATAATTTCTGTATAGGTTCCTTTTTTACTACCGTTAACGTTTTTGAAAAAGCTAAATTCAAAACATATTATTATTCGCATAAAAACCGGTTTCGTCACTATTTATAACACTTTATGTGAAAAATTACTGACTACTGTATTTAAGCATAAGGACAAAAGTTATTAGGGAGATTTTGCAAAAAGAAATTGCAGACACGCTAACCCGTAACCGATGAAATTTAGAGTGATATTTTAACTAAAGCTTTCACCTCATTTGGTAAATGGATTATAAGGCTACCAAAGATGAGAAGGACTTTGAATTTTTCTTTTAATTTTTAGGTTTCTATAAGTCATGTGATAAACACCATTTTAAATGTTATTATCTATGGATTAGCGGATCTGCAATTTCTAGTTGCAAAATCTCACTATTATCTCGACACAAAGAACCCCTTTTCTTCTTATGCAATAAAAATTAATAAGAGTTATTATGGGTTGACTATACTTTGTCACGAACGCCAGATAACCAGTTTAACAAAGAAAATAGTTTATTAAATCTGGGGGTATCCTTAGAGCAGGGATGCACACCGCGGCCCGCTGTCGATGTTTATGCGGCCCGCCAACGAATTTTAAAAGCGATATTTGTGCGGCCTGCCATCGACTTTTAAAAGTATTCGTCGCCGCGCTCCGGTCCAAGCATATTGTTACGAGACTAGAAATCTGTAGCATCAACTAGATTACAGATTCGCGAAACACGTCGGTAGATCCCCGAAGAAAGTGGATGGTTCTCGATGTTTGGTAACTCGTATAAATTCGACGCATCGCCGGCTACCGGGGCAGTTAAGTTTTGACTACGGATAAGCGAACGTTATACTGTTTGAGAACTGTAATCTGTGACGAGTAAATATTTCGTCGTTCGAACTTGGCTTTTACCGACTGTAACAATATAATATTAATTTTGATATGGATAAACCAGGCCCCAGTAAGAAACGTAGTCGTAAGGTTGAAGATGAAAATCGACAGTTTCATGATATTTGGACCGAAAAATACTTTTTTATTTCATCGCATAACAAAATTGTCTGTTTAATATGCAAGAGTAGTGTTTCTATTCCGAAGGAATATAATGTGAAAAGGCACTATGAAACCCAGCATCCTACTTTTACCACATTAACTGGCGAAAATCGAACGCAAAGAATTTCCACTTTACAACGGGAACTAATAAGCCAGCAATCTATGTTTACAAAACCAATTCAAGATGCTGAAACAGCCACTGAAGTTAGCTTTGAAATATCTCGAATAATAGCGAAAACTTGTCGGCCTTTTAAAGATGGTGAGTTTGTTCAGCAATGTTTGGATATCGCCGCAAAAAAAATTTGTCCGGAAAATGTAAAGAAGTTTGAAAAAATTCAGTTAAATCGGATGACTGTTCAAAGAAGAATTACCGCATTAGCAGATAATATAGAAGAGCAATTAGCTACGAAATCGAGAAGTTTTGAGTATTTTTCTATAGCGCTCGACGAATCTACAGATATAAGTTCAACTGCTCAACTATTAATATTTTTACGAGGTGTAACGCAAAATTTTGAAGTGAGTGAAGAACTGATTGGTATGAGTTCTTTGACAAGTCAAACCAAGGGAAGTGACATGCTCAAAGCTCTTCTAGAAAAATGTTCTATAATGGATTTGGATTTAACGAAAATATCTGGAATTACAACTGACGGAGCACCTTCAATGGTTGGAAGTACATCTTGGGATAGTAACTATGTTAAAAACATATTTACAAACTAAAAACATAAATACCAAGGAATTAATGCAGTTTCATTGTATTATACATCAAGAGGCCCTCTGTTCAAAATTATTGGGATTTGAAAATGTTATGAAAGTTGTAGTACCTACCGTAAACTTTATAAAATCACGAGGTCTCAATCACCGACAATTCAAACAATTTCTCGAGGATATTGAAAGCGAATATGGTGATCTCCTGTTTTACACTGAAGTAAGGTGGCTAAGTCGTGGGTTGACACTACAGCGGTTTCTTAACTTAATTGAAGAAATCCAACTATTTCTGGCGGAAAAGAAAAACGACGTCCCCGAACTCGACGTTACGTTACCGTTAACGTTTTTGAAAAAGCTAAATTCAAAACATATTATTATTCGCATAAAAACCGGTTTCGTCACTATTTATAACACTTTATGTGAAAAATTACTGACGTTTACTGTATTTAAGCATAAGGACAAAAGTTATTAGGGAGATTTTGCAAAAAGAAATTGCAGACACGCTAACCCGTAACCGATGAAATTTAGAGTGATATTTTAACTAAAGCTTTCACCTCATTTGGTAAATGGATTATAAGGCTACCAAAGATGAAAAGGACTTTGAATTTTTCTTTTAATTTTTAGGTTTCTATAAGTCATGTGATAAACACCATTTTAAATGTTATTATCTATGGATTAGCGGATCTGCAATTTCTAGTTGCAAAATCTCACTATTATCTCGACACAAAGAACCCCTTTTCTTCTTATGCAATAAAAATTAATAAGAGTTATTATGGGTTGACTATACTTTGTCACGAACGCCAGATAACCAGTTTAACAAAGAAAATAGTTTATTAAATCTGGGGGTATCCTTTAGAGAGTTGTGTTTTGTAATAAATAAATACATTTTTAATTTTCAGTTTTTCAATAGTGCTGATAGTAAAGAATACCGTGGATTCTTTAGGCATTGTATTTGTTGGTTTGGACAAGTGTGTTTCTTTTTAGAGGAAGTGGATTTTACAGAGATTTTACTTTAAAAGTAACAAGAACATTAGTTTTCAGTTTTTAATAGTGCTGATAGTGACAAAATACCGTGGAATCTTTTAAGAATTGTGTTTAATGCGTTACTGAAACTTTTGTTAGTGATAATTATTATTTATCAAGCATGGGTTTCTTGCATTAAATTAATGGCTGCATTGTGATGTCGGTCTTGTGTGGTATATTGGTATTGGTTAATCTTGAACATTTTCAAAAGAAGTGTATTTTAAAGGGATTTTCTTAGAAAGGTAACAATAACATTATTTCTTATGCTGACTTATTTACGTACATACATAGGTACATAAAATTGTTGATAAAATGGGCAACTTATTCGATATCATATGTTTTTTGCCAGTAGTGAATTCCGCTGGTTAGAGAAAGTTTTAAGGGGCAATTACAAGTTTATTATGCGAAGCGCCATTTATGAATATTTCTCTTTAATCTAAAAATCTGAATTCATACCAGAATTTACCGGTTCAAAAGATATGCAATGAATTTCATATCACCTTGTATGTCTAATTTAGGTTAAAGCTTTAAATCTGAAACCATCAAACGCCTTAAAGAGTTATTTTAGTAAGAAAGTATATGTGATGTAGCCGTACCAATTTTGTTTAATCCTTATATAAGGCATTTTCAGGTATTATTATATTTAAAAAAACTTGAATATTCTTTCCATGGATTTATTATATAAAAGGATTCGATATCCGTATACTGTGAGCGTATCGAACGTGAAGCATTGTTTGTTATTCTCTTGGGGGAGCAGTTTACGAACTACGAACATAGACAAGACTACGAATTACTACGTAATTGAATCAAGAATGGTAGTAGAAAGAGATAAAATAGCATTGGAGTGTTGGAGCTCAGAAGTGTTGCTGTCTGTGATGGTTGTTTAGGAAAACGGCTGAACCTCGGTCTGGACACTCGGTTGCACGTACGTCTTTGTCTAAATTTATTATTATTTAGCAGAAAAATAAAATATTTTAGGGCTTTTATTACTTTTAGCAAATCTTGTAATGCTTCTAACGTATTTTTTGTACACAAATACAAGGTAAAATAAGATGTGGCCAATGTTTACAAATTGTGTTTACAGTGTCGCTTAGAATGGTTTGTTTTGGCTTCAAAGAATGTTACATCATCCCGTATCCTTTTATATAATAAATCCATGATTCTTTCACTTTTTTTAATGTTTAATACCCTGTTTATCCTAGAAAGTAAAAATCAGTTGAATATCCGTTTTTATTATTGATGAACAAACATAGGGACTTTTTTTCGATTTGTTCGGTATTGTGGTAATATTTTCTAATGTGTTTTTTTTGCCCACTTAGCCTACCTCATACAGCTTAGTGAACATAATAAAATAAGCTCATCAACCTTATCAGATAAAAAATCTAATGTTGCCGGAATATTTACCGCGGTCCTAATTCTAATAACATGTCATTTGCTGTAATGAGAATTGGTTCTCGAAATAGATTTTTTATTGTTTCCGTTGATATTTTGTAAATAACTGAAAAAAATAATGAACTCTTGAGCAAATATTTGTAAAAAAGGGATATTTATTTTCATCGATTATCTATTGTTCATGTAACTGTTTCAGGTCTATTATTTTATATTTTCAATTTTTAATAACTCCATTTGTACAAAAGTTTTAATCCAGTGTTAAAAGTTAACAAAAGATTAAAGTCAAATTAACATAGTGTGTTTCGTAAAAAAAAATTCCTAAAATGTTAGCTCTTTAATGATTAAACAGACAATAAATAAATCTGAAATATTTTTTTTATATTCTCTACATAAATTAAATGTTCATGGCGGTTGCTGTTATCCATTTATTTTTG
Organism: Philopedon plagiatum; assembly: GCA_963971165.1. Taxonomy (NCBI): domain Eukaryota; kingdom Metazoa; phylum Arthropoda; class Insecta; order Coleoptera; family Curculionidae; genus Philopedon; species Philopedon plagiatum. Next base: position 13,552,215 of record OZ020192.1, read on the forward strand.
TCTTTATTAACAAAAAAAAAGGATTTAAAACTGCAAATTTTCGCGCGAATTTCGAAACTTGTAAATCGTGATCCCATTGGCTGTGTCGTCAAAACTGAACTTATGACTCATCATGAGTATATGGCGAATTCCAGTGTTGTAGAGTCATCGAAAACTCAATACAAATGGCATTTAATGCGTAACTCATCCAATGAAATATCCCTGCACGTAAAGTAGAAGGTTCCTAAAATCTTATTCATGTATACTTTAAGCCGAAATCGGTCCAGGAACCTTTCAATTTTGCAACAAACATTGGCATTTTTGACATATCATCTTAATAATTTCAAGTAAATAAACTGCAATTCTTTATTTTCATGGCAATCTTGGAAAATTCAAAAATTTTTAGATTTTAAATGTCCCCGATGCAAATAAACCTTTTTATTTATAACTTTACCGAAAAAATAAGCGATTTAAATTAGTGGGAGGTATTCTTAGAATTAATGGATAAAATAAACCCAAAAAGAATCACTAAATAGGGTAAATAGTGTGGAATAATGTCGGTTAAAAATTGGATTTGTCGGAAAAAATGAAGAAAATCCAATTTTTACCCCCTAAATACGCTCCTGGATGACCCATTCGGTATTCATTTTACAGTGTGATTATCCCTTCATAAGATTGTGTTGAAAAATTGGGGAAAAAATAGATAGGCAAAAATACAGAGTGATTCAAATGTACCGATGTCTAGGGCACAAAAAGTAAAACAATCGAAATTTAATCGGCAATTGCTCCCTTCCTATAGAGAATGAAGCAATTAAAAAATATGGATAACACATACTTTGACGAGCTCTTTCCGATGACCTATATAGGATTTTAATTTGAACCATTTTGAACCCACAAAAAATTAAAAACCGCGAAATATTTGGGTCAAAAATCTAAATTTCCAGTTTTTCCAAATATTTCCATTTTCCGGTGATGTTAGGTTTAGGTAAGTGTATTGCAAAAATAGTATTTGAGATTTTAAGGTTTCCCTTGTAAATCCGTTTTTCGACCTGACGTTTTGTTTTCGAGTTATTAGGTGCCAAAAAGGGGTCTGGAAATGGCATTATTGGACCTAAAAAAATTCAAAAGAATTACTTGCCATTTTCTGATCCTTACCTGTTTCAGTGGAGTTCTGAATCTCCGGGTCCCCTACAACCTCCGAAAATTTACGTCGATTTAATTCACATTTGCGACCTGTACCCGATTTCAACGGAAATCGCGGAAATTTCGACTTTGAGATTTAATAGCTCCGAAACGAAACATCCTGTATAACTGATTTTTTTACCGAAGCTAGTTGAACTATTCCTCTATCAATCGAAAAAATTCGATTTCTCTCCCTCTGACTGTTTCCGACTGTTCGACTTTAAGTTAAGCTTTACGTTAACCTGTAGATTTTTGCTGATATTCTGACGTCACTTTTCACTAAGGACAAATGGCTGCTTTTTAAATTGTAATAAATTATACCGAAAAGTAAACATTTTTTGTAGCTAAATTATCCTAGTAATTTTCTTCAAAATATTTTTTTTGGGTTTGTAATGACTTTCTTGAACTATTTATGCAATAAAAAAAATATGTGCCTATTCCTTATTGCTATTACAAAATCCTTGGAGATGTTTAATTTTTAATTTGATTTTAACACAGAGCCTCTGTGTTAAAATCTGTGACAGAGGACTTGACTTAACTCTGAATTAAACTAATTCCACAATATGCTTGTTGTGTATTTTGTAGAATCTTCAGTAAAATATTAATTAATTTGGAAAAGGTTTGCATTCCAATAAAAAAAATTTAAAGAAATATCCTTTCTTCAATATTTGAAATTACAATTGTACGGACATATGGCAGATGGGCATTTAGTTTATCATTATTAACTACTATCCATTTCTAAAGTTTTGACCCCTCAGTCTGAGGGTCAATAACAAAAAAAACCAGGGGGCAGAATAAACTGAAAAAATTACAGCTTGTTAGGACGTTATCCAAGAGTTTCTTCCAAAAAATGTATTATTGTAGTGTAAACGATATTGAACTTATTCATAATAAAGTAGAAAAAAACAACGATTTTACTGCGTTAATACTGATAAACGATTTTCTCATGTCTATATATTGGTTAATTTTTTCCCTATTTAAATGCAATTTTGAAGGTAGATAGAAAAATATCTATACTTTCGCAAGAGATTGGTAGTATGTGTCTAAAATTCTATTTTTTTATTTTTTAATGATGTTTGTGTATCAGCTGTACTGTGGACAATTTAAAACTTTAAAAAAAATCTTTACACTCGTAGACGTAGTTATTATTATACAAATGTATTTTATTACACAAAATTAAAAAAAACACCTTTAGTTCTTGTAAAAATTGTAATAAATATTAAAAGCCACATAAGAAAGAGATGCAAAGTGTTAAACTCCTTTACCGACATAATCACAGTACGGTGGCGTCGTCGTAAAGGTCGTATGTAGTCCGTAGGTCCATGTATTTTTATTTGTTTAGAATTTAATCTATTTGTTATATATTGAAAAGATTTGTAAAATAATATTATTTAGTTGATTGTGGTTGTTTATATCTAGTTATTGTTGATTTAAATTTTTGGTTTTAGTGGTAGATAGTAATTTGAAATTATTATTGTTTTCACACGATTTTTAAGATTATCTTGTTCGAATTTATATAAATACCTGATGTAATCTGAACCAAAAATACGGTACCTAACTACAGTCTAATAAGTTAAAATGTCTCGTCAGTGCAACGAACAAATCAAAAATATTATATTAAAAGTCAGAGCGTACTTTCAACAAAAGAGAAAGACACCGATTTGGAAAATATTTTGATTGAGCAAGTGGTTAAAAGAACAGCAGATTGCCAGGGTATTAGTGAAAGCACCATTAAACGTGTTACTGCGGAAGAAAAAAGTTCCGGTATTAGTAAACCATCAAAAGGGAGAAGTGGAAGGCCCCGACTGGAATGTGATGAGATTTTGCAGGGCGCCATAAGAACAATATTAAACTTTTACCTGGAGCGCCGGTTTCCTTCTATAAAAGAAGTTTACCAGAAATTGAAAGAAGATGTCGATGTCGATTATTTACCAGAATTTTCAGAAATGACTTTGTACCGATGGATTAAAGAACTTGGGTTTTCCTATAAAAACAATTAATAAACCAATTTTAATGGAACAAAACACAATTGCTGCCAGAAGAGCGGAATCCTTATACGCCATAAAGAGATATCGTGAAGATTCTTGGCAAATATTTTATACAGATGAAACATGGTGCGGTGCAAATCATTCAAGGAAGTTTGGCTGGGTTGAAAGAGTTAATCCCACAAAACGGGATAATTTTGATGAATACAGAGGTGGTATACAGGAAATTAATGGCTTTAGAGGTGGAATAAAACGGCCATCAGGATCAGGACCACGGGTTATTATCTTACATATTGGTAGTAAAAATGGGTTTTTGGATGGCTGCCTGAAGTGTTTCGTTGGGAAACAAAGTGCGGCGTCAGTGGATTACCATAACGGGATGAATAAACAATATTACGAAGAATGGTTTAGAACAGTGCTTTCCGTAATACCTGACAAATCAGTAATCGTAATTGACCAAGCACCGTATCATACAATGTTGGATCGTTGGATCCTAATTTTCGAAATCCTACAGCTGCCTGGACAAAACAAAAAATAATAGAATGGATGTCCCAGCGAAAAGCAACATTGCCCGATGGATTTACAACGTTTAGTGAATTAACCAAACCAATGCTGTTAGACCTATGCAAGAACTATCACTTTCCAAAAACGTATCTTTTAGATACAATTGCAAAGGAGTTACGTAATGATAATGTAAAGCTTCTATGGTTGCCAGTTGCACACTGTGAATTCAACGCAATTGAATTAATTTGGGCATATGTGAAAAATAAAGTGGCAAAATTGAATACTACGTTTAAAATCACAAATGTACTAAATTTGTGTCTTGAAACGATGCAGAACGTGCCAAATTCTGTTTGGGAAAATTGCGTTGGACACGCTAATAAAATTGAGGAATCCTACAGAGAAAAAGACCACTTAGTTGATGTTGTTGTAGAACCATTAATTATAAATTTAGATGAAGATGATGATTCATGAAAATTATATTTTTTTAAATTGTACTTTTTACTTTACAAGCTTCCAAACTGAGGGGTCAAAACTTTAGAAATGGATAGTAAGTAGGTATCTACCTTTGTATCGGAATATTCGTTTGTCGCAAGTCTTCTAAAGAATACATACATTTTTTTTTAAGTGTCCCCACAGGAAAAAGTCCAATGGCGATAGATCAGGAGATCTTGCAGACCATTCACTAGGATCTCTCCTCCCAATACATCTTCCTGGAAAATTGTCATCCAGATACTGCTATACAGGAAATGCATAGTGTGGGGTGCCCCATCTTGCTGAAAAATTAGATTTTCTGGCCGATGACGGTCACTTTCTTCAGTAGCATTCTTTAAAGCAGGATCAATAGTGGTTTCCAACAACTCTAGGTATATTTCACTAACTAAATTGTCACGCAGAAAATACGGCCCGATAATACGGTCCCCAAAAATTCCAGTCCACACATACATTTAATTTTCTGGATGTTGAGTATGTACCTACTTCTCTAAAGATTCTAGGGTCGGAATCCGACCAATACCTACCATTATGTCGACTGACAGTACCATGAAGGAAAAACGAGCATTTATCTGACAAACAAATGTTAAAAACAATTTGTGGATCGCGATTCTTTCACTCATTAACTCGCAAAATTCCAAACCGGCGATCAGTATCGTCTTCATTAAGTTCGTAAACCAGTTTTATTTTGTGGGGATGGAATTTATGCTTTTTAAAACTTGTCTGGATGGTTGTACGCGAAACACCCGACACTTCTGAGATTTTCCTCATACTGAGCGTGGGATCACTTGCAATATGACCCAAAACTGCAACTTCTATAGCATCTCTCCTTATAGGATTTTTAACATTTCCTTTTTTGTTTAGCACTGATCCTGAAATTTCTCCACTAATTCTTGCACGTTAGTATGAGACAGGTGTCCATTTGGGTGTAGTTCATTATAAGATAACGCTGCAACTCTAGCACAATCATTATTTCTAAAGAAAAGTGAAATAATTTCAACTCTTTCTTCGTCTCGTATGTCATTTCAATGCGTAAGTGAAAAAAACGAAATTTGTAGCAAAATTATTAGTTTTACTATGAATTTAACCGATATCAACAACAAACAAATGATAGCCATTTTTTGATACAACAAAATTTGAATTCCAAAGACCTATTGTTACAGTATTGCCATGTTTATTGGTAATTAGCATGTTGTTTATATTATTATTTAAACCCAACAGCCAGATTCTCCAACGTTAGTCCGGTCTAATTTGAAAACCAAAAGTTTTAAACTGACAAGTGTAAGAATAAGACAACTAAGTTTTATACTATGAACTTATTTCTCAGCTTTTTCGCAAATTTATCAAGAAAAGGACAATTTTAGTACGTACTTTCAACAATAATAGAACTAAATTCATTACAGCAACTAATTCCAAGATGAAAATCATTTGGAAACCAAGCAAATCGCTGAAATATCAGAATAATCCACAAGTTTTTAATGACGACTTATTAACAATGACAGGACAAGAACCTGTCAAAAGATAACTGATCAACTATAAGATCTTAATTTAAACCAGTACTGAATCTTAAACCTTCTTAGTGAATCTGAACGTTAATTTCTTCAAAACTACTCACCCGATATCAACGCGCAAGGTCCCGTTGGAAAAGCAATTCAATTCCCTTTAAAATAAAGACTAGACTCCCTTCCCGTTTAAGATTTTAAGGATGGGTGTGGATAGGTGTTCCAGCATGGGGGGACAAAAATACCAAACAAAATATGTCCCCCTGAAAACTAAAGTGTACGGGTCCGAGCGTTTTTTGTTTTATTTATTTAAAAGAAAATAAACCTAAGTGGAAAGCTTGTTGTATATTGAAACGAAGATACCTGTAAAATGTTCAACTAATTCTTTCTTAAACGGATTTATTTTTAATTCTATTTATCCTGCACAAAAACAGAAGAGCCGAACAATACAAAAATTACCTAAAACCGACAAACTTATAACAAACGACGTCAATAAAAAGGCCGTATTAACAGAATGAAATGGTTTGCCTTGGCCATTAAGCGCACATAAAAAAGCGCTTGCGGTCCAAAATTCTGTTAAAAGATTTAACAAAACGAAGCAACGAGCATATTTTATTAAGCTTCCCAAGCTGTGTTAATGCGGGATAATTACGCCGACACAGCCACGTCAGAATAACTCGCAAGAGCTGGCAAATCTGGAAAACTTCGCCCTAATTGTTTTTATAACCTCGTATAGGCAGCATAAACTTTTTATTTAGCATTTAGGTCTTACATTTCATATTACGTCGGCACCTTCGAGTGGATGAAACCGATTTAATGCAGCTCTCGCCACTTGAAAATAGCGTAATGCGTGGTCGCGCCATTTTTTAACTTTGACAGCCCACACATAGACTTCAAGCCTAAGTACTAACGTACAGTGGGCGTCTGAAGAGAAGGAAAATATAATCTATTAACACGGGATTTAAAGGATTTGAGGCTGGGGGCGGGGGAAGGAAAAACATCTGCAGGCAGTCCGTTCCATACGTAACGGGGAGTCAGGGGAGGAAAAGTGCTTCTACAGAAGTTTTGACTAACGTTTTTGGCAAGTGAGCAGCAAGATTTGCCGCCGTTGGAACTTTATCTTTTATGCGATTGTTAAAAGCATTTTTGACTCTTGCTTTCTGAAAACACGGAAGACCCACAACAATATTCCTAAAAAAAACTTTGATTTCACACGTCATAAATCAAAATCGGACGGGATGGCTTTGTAAATAGCTAACTAACGCGGAATAGACAGACGGGTTGAAGACTGACGGAAAGAGATATACCGGTGAAAAGGCGTAAGAAAAGGATGCTGCCCATTTACATGGCTTTCGAGTGAGGTGGTGCACATATTCCACCTGTTGACGCTTTTCCGGCTGCAAGGATTAGATGCGGTATCTGCGTCGCGTACATGTAACTGCGCGGTCATTTATATATCCATCTCTCATCAATTCAGCGATCATCTGTGTCCGTGAGGTGGTTTCCTAATTAAGGAGCTTTTAAATTATAAATTTTCAAATATGTTTGTCATGTATCAACGCCCGCCATTAGAATCTTACCTGATACTGAGTATACAATAGCTTTGATCGGGTTCCTCTCAGGCGCGGCCCGTGAAATTTTAAAGCTGAATATTTCTGTTGCGACTTATGGGATCCTTGCCAAGTTCAGGTTTTTTAATAGTGCGCCTACTAGGAATGTTTTGGTAAAGACAAAAAATATTTTGTAATTTGCGAAAAAAAGTTGAATTTTTGAAAAAAAAAATTGGAAAAATTTGGGAAAAAAATTAACACGTTTACATATTTTATTTATTATTGTTTCTAAACAAATTTTACATCATTTTGTCGACAATTCTTAAATTTAAAGGGAAAAAATGTATTAGTAGAAAGTTATAGTCATTTGAATTTTTTTAAACCTAAAATATAATTTAAAAAAAAATTCAAATGACTATAACTTTCTAGTTACACATTTTTTCTCTTAAAATTTAAGAATTGTCGACAAAGTGATGTAAAATTTGTTTAGAAAAAATAATGAATAAAATACCTAAGCGTGATAATTTTTTCCCAGGTGGGTCAATTCAAAAATTCGACTTTTTTCGCAAATTACAAAATATTTTCTTCTTTACCAAAACATTCCTACTAAGCTCACTATTAAAAAACCTGAACATGGCACGGGTCCCATAAGTAGCAACAGAGATATACAACTTTAAAATTTCACGGGCCCCTCCTGGTTGCTCTTATTTGTTGTTCAGAACTGTAGCCAGGTTCTATCACTGAAAATTGAAATGACACTCGCTTGCAGCTCGTGTTACAAAGTTCATCTTCGTAAATAATTGCTGTAATTACCGCTCGTGAATAATATTTTTTTCATCTGACATCCCACGTAGACTTCAAGCCTAAGTACTAACGTACCGTGGGCGTCTGGAGAGAAGGGAAATGTAGTCTATTGACACGGGATTTGAAGGATTGGAGGTTGGGACGGGAAGGGAAAGCATCTGCAGGCAATTTGTTCCATGATCTGGAGACCCTAGGTATGAATGAGCGAGAGAAGTGGTCTGTTCTAGTCTTTTGTAGCTGGACAGTAAAGGGATGCATACGTAGCGCGCCTCTTGTTGTCCTGTTAGGAACAGTCAAGGGGGGAATAATACCGGCTAGTTCTTCAGAGCAAAATCCGTGGAAGTAGCGGTAGAAAAGGGATAAATCTCCAACAGCGCGGCGATGAGCGAGAGAAGGGAGTTTTCTCGTGAGGGCTGGGTCATTAACTATTTTTACATTTTATTTCCTAAAACAACAGAGGCAGAACAATTATAACGTAAAATTTACAACAAAATACAGACATTACCGCAAAATAACGCTTCCGGTCATAAACTTTCTGTTTTCTGTCCAAAATCATTAAAAGAAATTAAATATAAAAGGAAATAAATGAAAATAACTACATAACAGTAAACAGAATGAACATATTTTAGTAAACCTGTCAACTAGTGGCGATGCAAAATAATTACGCGGAAATAGAACCATTAGGAAAACTCAACTGAGTCAGCGAATTTTTATTAAATGAAATGTTCTTCTTAACGATCTTGTAAGGTCGTTAGTTGCACACACTTTAAAATTGATATTCAGATTTGATGTAAAACACAGTTTTAAAATTTCTACATTTGAACAATCAATTCCAGACTGTTTTTAATGGACTTTTGTAATAGATGTAGCAGCAGTTGTTTTGTTGTTATAACTGCTGTTAAGGGTGCATTTACATAATATGCAATTTCATTAGCTCTTTCAGTAGGTCACAGAAAGAAAATTTAATTTGTTGTTAGTTTTATTAACGAACCGTGGTAAAGTTAAAATACAGTGGTAAATTTGTGTCAAGTTACCCTAGATTTAACTAAACTGGCAAAGGCCTGTCTTAAAAAAATCGCATATAGTTGAGGCAATGAAGCACTCAACCTCGGAATTTTTTGCACTACGACGGAACGGAATGCGGTTTTGTGCATTCGCTTCCAAAAATTATGTGTAAAAAATGTATCTACTTTGTATCTTATACAAACCGGAAATTGCATTGCTGCAGTCAAAAATGCATTTTTTGAAGTCGTTTTAAGTAAATTAAATAACTTTGTTAATAAGACTCTGAATTGGCTCAAGCCGGGTTCCTGGGGATTTTCGAGGTCGCTGATCACAATTATGATGTTGAAATTGACCCACAGCCGACCTGGAGCTCAGGATCTCTGATGAACGTCATCTCCGTGCGACTCTCCCAAAATTCACACGGGGAAGGAGAGAAATTCGGCGCCCGGGGGTTTTTTGAGTTGCTGAATTCCCCCGGACACCTGGTGCGCCGGAACCTGGACGTGAACGTCATCCCCGACAGTTTTCCTGACAAGACCGCTAAAAACAAACCGAAAATCGTTGTGTGGGCGTTTTTTGGGGCGCTGAATCCAAATTTCACGTCGAAAACGACCCCCCGAACACCTGGTGCACCGGAACCTGGGCCTGAACGTCACCTCCGAGGGTTTTCCAGACACGATCGCAAAAAACTAAACGAAAATCGTCTCATAATTTGACACATGCATTGATGTGTAATTCTCGCCTCCCCCATAACGATTTTCGCCCTAAAAAAAAACCCATAACGATTTTCGGTTTGTCTTTAGCGATCGTGTCTGGAAAACCCTCGGAGATGACGTTCAGGCTCAGGTTCCGGTGCATCAGGTGTTCGGGGGGACGTTTTCGATGTGACATTTGGAATCCGCGCCCCAAAAAACCCTCATAACGATTTTCGGTTTGTCTTTAGCGATCGTGTCTGGAAAACCCTCGGAGATGACGTTCAGGCTCAGGTTCCGGTGCACCAGGTGTTCAGGGGGACGTTTTCGACGTGGATTCAGCGCCCCAAAAAACGCCCACACAACGATTTTCGGTTTTGTTTTTTGCGATCTTGTCAGGAAAACTCTCGGGGATGACGTCCACGTCCAGGTTCCGGCGCACCAGGTGTCCGGGGGGTGTTCGCCGATGCCATATTTGAAGCAACCCAAAAAAAACCCGCGCGCCGAGTTTCTCTCCTTCCCCACGTGAATTTTGGGAGAGTCCCACGTGGATGACGTTCATCAGCGATGCTGAGCTCCAGGTCGGCTGTGGGTCAATTTGAACATTGTCAAAATCGTGATCAGCGACCTCGAAAACCTCCGGGAACCCGGTTTGAGCCAATTCTGAGTCTTATTAACAAAGTTATTTAATTTTCTTAAAGCGACTTCAAAAAATGCAGTTTTTGAATGCATTTTTGGCTGCAGCAATGCAATTTCCGGTTTGTATAAGATACAAAGTAGATACATTTTTTACAAATAATTTTTGGAAGCGAATGCAAAAAGCCGCATACCGATCCGTCTTAGTGCAAAAAATTCCGAGATTTTGGCTGTTTTAGTGCTTCATTGCCTCGACTATTAACATTCATTCAAACAAACACAAGACAGGTTGAGTAGAACCTGTTCCGCTGGGCACTTATACGACCGCTTCCGAATGTTAATTGTGTTAAAAATTAATTTTCAAAATGGGCTATTTGAAGAGCGGAAATTTCAAACGTTGCCTTTTGCTAGTTTTTTTGAAAAGGCAATAAAACTTATTCGTAGGTTAATACACAGTAATTTTAATAATAAAAATAGTAAAGGTAATCTAGGTGTTGTTGGTAACTATGGTATTTGGGGTCACAAAATAAATAGTTAAGGCATAACAAATAAGAAGAAAGAAACGTTCTATGTGCCTTGGTAAAAGCTCGTTTCAAGCTCTTTCGTTGACCTATAGGCTGCGTATATCTGTTGGTAACTATGGTATTTGGGGTTACAAAATAAATAGTTAAGACATAAATAATAAAAAGGAAGAAACGTTATGCCTTGGTAAAAGCTCATTTCGAATTCTTTCGTTGATCTATTGCCTGCAATAAACTATTATCAACAACAGCTATAATAAAACCCCGTAAATTTGTAATAACTTTAAACAGGGCCGGCCATAATATAGTAACAGGTAAGGCTAATACTAACATATCAGTAAAGGGTATGAATAAAGTATTTCTTACCTCGTTTTATAATTTCAAAATATTTCAGTTTAGTTTCTATCTGTTAGGATTTTTTATATTCTCTACATAAATATTTATGGCGGTTGCTGTTTATTTTGGTCCTTGTTAACAAAAAAAAAAAGATTTTCTACTGCAAATTTTCGCGCGAATTTCGAAACTTGTAAAATGTTGACCCAGTGGCTGTGTCGTCAAAAGTGTTTTTATGACTCATACTGAGTACATAGCGAATAGCAGTATTATAGGGTCATCGTAAAATCAATTAAAATGACATTAAATGTCTCAATCCAATGAAATATCCCTGCACTTAAAGTAGAAGGTCTCTAAAATCTTATTCATATATATTTCAAGCCAAAATCGGTCCAAGAATATTTCAATTTTGCAACAAAAACTGTCATTTTTGCGAAATTTTGACAAATCATATCTCAATAATTTCGAGTAAAATTACAATTTTTTGTTTTCTGACAAAATTTTCAAGTTTTGCATGTCCCCGATGCAAGTAAACCTATTTATTTATAACTTTAACGAAAAAATAAGCGATTTAAATTAGTGGGAAGAATCACTAAATCAGGAAAATAGTGGTTTAAAATAGCATTTGTCGGAAGAAATCAAGAAAATTCTATTTTTACCCCTTAAATACGCTTCTGGATGATCCATTCAGTATTTATTTTAAAGTGTGATTATCCCTTTATAAGATAGTGTTGAAAAATTGGGAACAAATTAGATAGGAAAAAATACAGAGTGATTCAAATGTACCGATGTCGAGGCCAAAAAAGGTAAAAAATCGAAATTTAATCGACGATTGCTCCCTCCCTATAGATAATGAAGAAACTAAAAATATGCACATCATGCATTTCGACGAGCTCTTTCCGATGACGCATATGGGATTTTAATTTGAACCACACATTTTGACCCCACAAATAATTAAAAACCGTGAAATATTCGGGTCAAAAATCGAAATTTCCAGTTTTTCCCAAATACTCGTATATCCATTTTCCAGTGATTTTAGGTTTAAGTAAATGTATTGCAAAAAGAAAGTATTTGAGATTTTAAAGTTTCACTTATGAATCCGTTTTTCGATCTGACGTTTCGTTTTCGAGTTATTAGGTAGGTACCAAAGAGGGGCCTGCAAATGGCATTCTTCGACCTCAACAAATTCAAAGGAATGACTTGCCATTTTCCGATCCTAACAAGTTTGAATAGATTTCTGAAGCTCCGGGTCCTCTGCAACCTCCGAAAATTTTCATCGATTTAATTCATTTTTGCGAGCTGTACCCGATTTCGACGGAAATCGCGGAAATATCGGCTTTGATGTTTAATAGCTCCGAAAAGAAACATATTGTATAACTGAACTTTTTACCGAAGCTAGTTGCACTATTCCTCTATCAACTCAAAAAATTCGATTGCTCCCACTCTGGCTGTTTCCGAGAAAAACAAACCTATTTGACTTTGGGTTAAGCTTTACGTTAACATGTAAAGTATAGACAATTCGAAGATAGACCGATGTAAATATTAACCCTACACGCCATCGTCAGACGATCTCGTCGAGCCTCCACCAGCTTCCTGTTCGTATTGGCCGACCGGACATTAAATTGGAAGAGGCGTGCCAGACAGCTATCGGCGGTATTTCGCAGGATTGTAATTAGGCTGTCTAGTGAAAAATGCTATTCGACTTTCTTTCGAGTTTTGACTTGTTTTGTAGTTTTAATTTTTTGCGTTGATTTTTAATCGCTGTTTTGTTTGTTCGGTTATCAAGGCTGGCAATTATTTTAGTTTTTATTTCATTATAAACAGTTTTGAAGTTTAAAGTTTTCCTTCTCATTCTCAATGCGGCCCTGTTCAATTTCACCGCTTGAACCGATCACTTGTAGGCAGCGTGCATCTGTTTATATTCGGTGTAACGTCGAAATAAATAGACTAACTTTTGCTGATCTCCTGACGTCATTATTAACCAAGAACAAATGGCGGCTTTTTAAATTATAATAAAATATACCGAAAACTAACGATTTTTTGTAGCTAAATTATCCTAGTAATATTTTTCAAAATATTTGTTTAGGTTGGTAATGCCTTCCTTAAACGATTTATGCAATAAATAAATACGTGTATATTCCCTATTAATTGTCGCAGCCTGTATAACAACTGGAATCTTCGCGACATCCGAAAATATTCCAAACACAACTAGATAATCACAATTATATTTTAAGGGATTTGCTACAAAGCCTAGAACTCCAAGGTAATTAGTTTTAAATTATCCCTCCTCATTCTTCGACGGGCCTCATTCCGGCCTAATTCAGGTCACGTTGAGCTGTTTTGCCATTAACACATACATATTAAAATGGATGCAATTATACCTCGGGATAATTGCAAAATAAACCGGAGTAATCTGTATATTTTTGCTCGGCGCGCCCCATTAAATGGCCCCCGTGAAATATTAAGAGGGCTAATTTAAAACATTATCATCCACCGCCGCGCCGGCTAATTTCCTCCGGAATTTACCCCTAAATCTAGGCTTAATTAAGATTTTCGTACCCTCCTAGGTATTGTTAATTTACGTTTGTTTTGTTAATTTGTTGTGGTCGTTTCGCGACTTCTAATGATACAACGATATTAGTAGTTCCTAATGTAGGAGGGAACGAGAGAGGAGCGAGAAAGGAAAATAATGTCTGGTGTAAGCTGACTTATAATAATTAAGAGTGGCGAAAAACCTTAAATTTGACAAGCGTAAGAACCGTACGGCAACGCGGCCAAGTAACAGTGTAAAAAAAAAGTAAAAATAATAAAAGTGCTTACCTTTTACCATAGACTAAATTATACCTAGATGAACACTGCCGTGCAACGAAAAGCGGGTCTCCATTGAGACATTTGGTGGGTTTACTGGTTTATGGTTTAAAAGTTTGTTTTTCTACCATTATATTGTCATATTTTCCCATATATTCGTCATTTTTTCCAAATTTCTATACATTTTTCATATTATTTATTTAACATTTCGGAAACCACTCTACGTGCTGCAATTGCGTATCGCTGGCCTCGCCTTTATTTTATGAACCCTGACCAGTTTGTATAAACTGTTCTTGAGGGATTCATATAAAGAGCGTACCAGCGAGGTGCAAGAGGAGGCGTCACTGTGGTGCCGCACGAATAGTACGATTAGCGCCAGCCCTTTAGGCTGACTGAGTACTCCGCTAGAAGCTGCCCCCTACGCTACTCAGTCTAGTTACGTAAGTGCATTGTGTGTGTACCTGAATAAATTATACAAGTGTTTTGGTAAACCGCAGCCTATTTTATCAACCCCTAAGGCCCATACGCGACAATATAAATATGTGGTGTGTATGTACATGTATATATAATGGTGGACAAACAAACTTTTAAACCATAAACCAGTAAACCCACCAAATGTCTCAAGGGAGACCGGCTTTTCGATGTATTCGAGTATCTGTCTATATTCTTTATAGTCTCTGCTTATACATAATATGAAATGAAAATTATCGATTATGGTGTATTATTAAAAGACGAAGCGTTTTAAATAACTGAATTCACCTAAATACCGAGTATAGGGTGGCCTAAATATAGTTCTAATTATCTTATCTATTATATTATGAAATGAAATTAAATGCTTTATTAATAGCTTCACGCTAACATATGAAAACATACAATAAGAACATTTTTTTAGAACTAGACTAACAAAAAAATACATTTGTTATTAACAATATACACAGGTTTCTCACTAATAGTTATTTTCTTTAACATGCTTAAAAATATTTGTTTTAAAGCTCTTCAATGTACCACAATTCTTTATAATATTTGGCAATTCGTTATATTTTTAAGACCATTAAAGAATACATTATTCTGACTAGAATTACTATGAACTCTTCTAATATAAAATTGTTAATATACCTAGTACAATAATTGTGTACATCTCTAAAAAATGTACAACCCTACAATAAATGTCCAGACAACATACCATGTATCATCTTGTAAATAAAAATCATTGTATTAAGGACAATGGTTTGATTTACACTTAGTATGTTTCAAGATTCTAGCATGGATCTAATATTTGTGTATCTATTTCTACTACATTTTAAAATATATCTCATTGCCGGAGTTTGCCTTTTTTGTAAAACTTCTACATCTCATTTTTTAAATAAAAACAATACAGTGACGCAAAAATTAAGGTGTGTACAATAGTCTTATACACACTTAATTTGGTCCATTCACTTAAGTCATTACTGATTCTTCCCAATACATTTACCTTTCTAGATATTTTTTATAATATAACTAGCATGAACTCCTAACTCAAGATTTTCATCAATCATTACCAATCAGTATTTTATATCTTTTACCCTCTCTATAATTGTACTATTGATTTTTATATCTGAGAAATTATTTATATTCACACAACTAAATTTGTTCTTAACAATCATAATCATAAATTTGCAAGCTGTTATTATTTAACCACATCGTTACTATTCTCAGTTCGCGATTCAAAGTATCTATTACTTGTTGTACACTATCACCCACCACATAGATCAATGTGTCATCTGCGAATAATTATATATTAGAGCTGTTTATGCTACTTACAATATCATTCAGGTATAAAAAATGGGTTAGATCCCAACACTGTTCTCTGTGGAACAACACAAATTGATTGTAGTGAGGGAAACAGTGTTTAAACTTAGTAGTCTGTGAACGGTATTCAACACCAGTAACTCTCTATCAGTAGTCTCAAAAGCCCTTCGGAAATCTAAAAACACTACATCAAAAATATTCATATTTTCTATTCCTTCTTTCCAGTTCATTAAAAAAGTTTGCAGAGCATATTCACAGGAATTATTTTTTCGATATCCTGCTTGATATTTACTCAGAAGGTTGTTATCCTCTGTATAATTTATAATCTGCTCATGACTACCAATTCCAATATTTTTTCATAAACTGGCACCATGTTTATTATTATATAATTGGATTCGCCTTACTTTCCCAAAACGCAGGTAGTCTCACCCAGTATTTAGGTCCATCGAGTCATTTATGACTATGCGCCTTTTAAAAATAGACTATATCTACAGTCTGTCTTAAAGCCTGACTGCACAGCTAAGGGTCTAAGGCCATAAAAACGTAATTAACCATAGGCGTCACATTACATTTTAAAATTGGTATGCCTAGGCTTGTTCAGGTTTCTATAACAAAAAGAAACCTGAGCAACCCTTTAAAAATCTACGACGAATACGGTTTGCCTTATATTTTAAACCGAGGTAATTCCAAATATTACAAAAGGTACCCCTTTCCGCAACATTTTAAAAGAAAGTTCTTAATTTAATTGCTTTTGCAATATTAAAATTTAAAATAATCGATTTAAACAATTTTGCAACACCTAAAGGCAGCAAAGCAAGTCCAAATATGTTATAAAGGAGCTTTACCAAGCAACTACATGTGGACATCGGACATTCCCGCCTCTCCAATCGGGACTATGAAAGCAGTATGCTAACCGGCGTTCGATTGACAGATGCGACGGACTGCTGACGGATGTATTTTAGAATATACGCTTAGTTATTAGACCATTAATTAAAAATTAATAACATTTACCTAAAAATATTTCCACGACTTTTTTATGTATTTCAACGAACAACAAAATTTCAAATTACGAATTAATTTTATGTTAGGTTAAATCTCAAATTAAAAGTTTCTGCAACTAACGACTTTGTTACGTCATTAAGCAAACTTTTCCGAATTTGCTTAATCTTATAACTTTGTCTAATGTTCCTATTTTCGCGTAATTATCTTACAATTCCACAACTTAGCAAACTATATGCGCTCGATTCTAGGCTTCATAAAAATTTTAAACAGAAGCTAGGGTTATAAACGATTTTAATGCGCTGCTTAATGACCAACTAAAAGCCATTGCTCTTGTTTAATGCGAGGTCGGTTATTATCCTTTCTTGTTTGCAGTATGTCCGTTTTTCGATTTTCCTTAGCTGATAAGCTGTTCAAATTGGATCTAGGAAAATTTGTCGTAATATTTTCTTTTTCTAAAAATATTTATTTTAAAAATATTTATTTTAAAAATATATTTTAAAGGTCTTCAAAAAAGAAACATTTTACCGTAAACCCGAGGTTTGTATCTCATTAATTCGGTTTTAACCTACAAATTTTGAAAGATATTTTTTTATATATATTTGTCTTATTGACGCATTAAAATAATTTTATAATTTAACAAAGGAGTTCCAAAGGAATTCCTTTTTCTGCTATAATATTAAAAAAACAGTATGCAACTAACTGATAAAATGAGGTATTCGAATTCTTTTTTTTTTTTAATTGTATAAATAAATTTCATTCTTCTTTAGGTTTCGCACTGTTTATGCTTAGTTTTCATTTGCGTTCTTTAGGCGTTTGATTTGTTTTTCAGTTATTTTTATTTAAAAAATGGTTCGTAACAACGGGGACAGAGTTCAAATATTTTTTTTCTATGGACAGTCGCATCGTAATTTTGACGAAGCAGCTAGAATTTTTAATGACTATTTTTCAGATATGCCGGTTTCTCCACATACATGGAATTTGATGTTTCCATTATAGAATACAACGAATTAGTATTTCATGACTGCTTTTTGAATTTAAGAATGTTTATGTACAGGGGGTCCCATTTTCGGTACTTTTGCGGGGAATTTCCCTTATTTTTAAAGATAGAGGGTTGCGGTTTTCGCGACAGTGTGCTACTTTTTAATGAAAAGAAAGATGGCATTAAAATATTTTTCATGACCCCTTTCGTTTTTGACATACAGGATGAAATTCATTTTTTTCCATTTTTGGACTCCCCTCGCATTTCAGTTATCTTGTAACTTATAAAAAGAGTAAAAATAGATCCTGTTAGAGTTTTCTACGTAGAATGGAGTGGCGTGGTTAGATTTTCATCAGATGTGATATTTTTCGATATATTAACCAAACATATGTTGTTTTTAATGGAACACCCTGTATATTTCTTAACCATTACGTTTCCCCTTTCGAGAGCTTTTCAAAAATATATAACACTTTATGGTTATTTTTTGTTTTTAGTCGTTAAATCGAACTATTTAATTTTAAGCTTTAATTTTGCGTAGTTGGCCGTGTTTAACATGTGGTTTAACGTCAATTCAATTATTTAGATTTAAAAAAGAAACTGGTTAAATCCTGTATTTTCATTAATTTATAAAAATTGATATTATTTTTAACCTAAAACACTACTTTTTATCATATATTGAAAATCCTAACCAGAACTAAAACTGCTTAGTTTTTAATTGCTTAAAGATTAAATTAGTTGTCTTGAATTATTAATAGCAAATAAAAGTCAAATTTAAAAACAAAACATACAAAACTTTAGGTAACGAAAAGAGCTAGAATGGATTAAATGGACTAACTCTTTTCGTTACCTAATGTTTTGTATGTTTTGTTTTTAAATTTGACTTTTATTTGCTATTAATAAATTCAAGACAACTAATTTAATTTTCAAGTGATTAAACACTAAGCAGTTTTAGTTCTGGTTAGGATTTTCTATATATCAAGATAACAAGTAGTGTTGTAGTTTAAAAAATAATACGAATTTTAAGAAATTAATGAAAATACAGGATTTAAGCAGTTTCTTTTTTAAATCTAAATACCTGAATTGACGTTAAACCACTTGTTAAACACGGCCAACTACGCAAAATTAAAGTTTAAAATTAAATAGTTAGATTTAAGGGCTAAAAATAAAAAATAACTATAAAGTGTTATATATTTTTGAAAAGCTCTCGAAAGGGGAAACTTAATGGTTAAGAAATATACAGGGTGTTCCATTTAAAAAAACTTTTATGTGGTTAATATCTCGAAAAATATCACATCTGATGAAAATCTAACCACGCCACTCGATTCTACCTAGAAAACTCTAATGTGGTCCATTTTTACTTTTTATATAAGTTACAAGATAACTGAAATGCGAGGGAGGTCCGAAAATGTAAAAAAATCAATTTCGTCCTGTATGTCAAAAACGAAGGGGGCCATGAAAAATATTTTTATGCCATCTTTCGTTTCATCAAAAAGTAGCACACTGTCGCGAAAACCGCAACCCTCTATCTTTAAAAATAAGGGAGTTACCCCGCAAAAGTGCCGAAAATGGGACACCCTGTACGTATTCCATTTACTGATAGAGATCTAAATCAAAATCAACAATTCTAAATCTTGTTGTTTTTTTGCGACATTCGAAATATTAATTTTTTGAAAACAAAGAACCTTTGTTCAATTTAATCTGGCTTTCCTTTAAAATAAAGCCTATAAAATACTTCACAAAAATACTTTTCTTCCTCTACTAAATCCTTGCGAGATTGAGAACACACCCGTCCAAATTAAGACGAACTCCTCTATAGAAATGAATAAAAGCCTCATTGTCTACCGAAAGTTTAATAAAATTCATAATTCTTTTGGTTTAATCTAAATTTCTATTGAAAATTCAAAACAACTTTAAATGCAAAGCTTCCGAAAATTAATAAGCTTTACGTTTGGAAAAGTTTTAACTAAGTTCTGTACCTGCTGGGAAAATTTTATTTTGAAAGCGTGTTGAAAGAAAAGATCTAATGTGTTTATTAATAGAAAGGATGGTATTAAAACATTATCCTTGTTTGACTTTTATACACTGACCAGCGATATTAACGCACCATCACCAATTTACCACAACCTTGACGTTATTTCTTTCCGATTAAACAAACTTCAGTGTCATGGACGAGTATCATCATCGCGAACTTACATATGTATATGCGTTCCGCTCATTTTAATAAAAACACCACGGACGTTGCCATTGAAGAACCAAGCCGCGTAGTATCTTTTTGGTGCAACGCCAAAAAACCGACGAGACATGGAACGGACTGATGACACGCGGCGATGTCACACGTTGCGGTTACGGTGTGCCGTCCAGACTACCCGCGATGAGGATCGCGACGGTGTCACGGCACGGGGTTTTGTTACTAGTCTGGACGCACCTTTAGATATTATAAACGTTCACATAAACTGCCGCTTTAAATGGTTTTGTCATATAAATGAAAAAATTATTTTTTTCAACCCATCTATTCTTTTTAAATTACCGCGAGAAAATGTTAAAAAAGGGGACGAGTTGCAAATATTTTTAAAAAGTGATTTTACTCAATCTCTAGGCATTGAACTAGTTGCTGCAAGAAATAATAGATCTTCAGAATATTCAACGCATAACTGAGTTTTAAAAATGCTTGTTAGAAGATAATTCTACAGGCGCATTTAGCTTTCCCAACACAATTAAGGCACTGATGATGTCCTTAACTTTACCTACAAGGCAAGTAGGTAATGAAAGGTGTTTTTCAAAATTAAAAATTATTAATATTTGAAAAATAAAATTTATCAAGAGATGTTAGATTCTCTATTTCTATTGGCAATTGAGATTGACTTTCCGAACGGAAAGCTAGAATTTTTTTTCTATTTTTTTTTTGTTAGGCAATATTTTTAAATTAGTGTTTATAAATGTTCATTTCTATTGCCGTAATACAAGAAATATGTTGTTTAAGTTAAACAAGGTAGGCTTTATTGTTTAATTGAGTTTACGAGCATGTAGTACGTATGTAGGGGGCTAGGGGGGGCCCTTTGTTGAAAGCTGCGGGGGCCCAAAATTTGTAGTTACGCCACTGCCATAATAAATTTTATTAGTATCTAATTTTAATGAACAATGCACGAGATGCAACTATGTATCTATTATTTATGTTTGTGTCAGCCATACCAACAAGATAATTTTTTTTTCTGTTGGACTTTGCTGGTCACGTTGATGAGATAAGTGTTGCTGGTTGCTGGATTTTCGATCTGACAAGAAAAAGTGTTGTTCTTCTTCTTTATGTTTAAGGTACTCTCGCACCTTAAATGGATGCAATAATGGAGATTGCGTATCTTAATTTATGATGTGGGACTATTTTTCAACATCGCTGGATATGCTAAAGCTTGGTTGAATTTTTTAGAATTAGTATCTTATCTAACAAAAATCCCCAGAAGAAAGCGCGTAATATTTAGTGCAATAATATTAGTACAAGCCCAGATTAAAGAGTTAACAATAAAAACTGGCTTCTTGAGAATTGAACACTGCCGACTCTACAACGTAAAATTTTCATTCCAATTATTGTATGAACAAATCTATCCCTACAACAAGCTAGTTTCTTGGCGGCATTATTTTAATCAAAAACCCATTTTGCGTTAGTTGTTTTACAATTTCTATAAAAATTCATGATGAAGCAGTTTTATTTATAGAAAACTTATCAATCGCCTCAAATTTATTAAAAACTTCCAACGAAGGAGTAATAGAAACTTTTTCAATTAATAACGGGTCGTAAAAGTTTTCAAGACAACTTAAATGGATGCCGATTGATTGATATTTTTTTTTCGGAGAAAGTGGGAATTTAAGTTTTGTCTTTTCGTCTAGCTAAAAGAATTCATAATTAATAGAAAAACTGACTAACATAATCAAATAATAAATTTTTCCGCCGATTAAAGACTTATTTGTTCTTGAGTTTTCTTATATTTTTTAACTAAATATACAGTGTTTGTAGAAAAAATAGTGTATGATACATGTGCTAAAAGTGCTTTTATTTTCTTCTCGCTGGGCTCGTGTCCCAAACTTTCCTTCTCACACGATAAAATGCCACGTAAAACTATTCTAGATATTTGCTGATAACATACCTGTGAAACCATATTTTGGAAACGTTTTATATTTTATGTTAAATGTTGCTGCACTCTGGTAATATACAGGGTGTTACAAAGTTCATGTCCATCACTGGGATCTCATGACCGGTAGGCGATACAACAAAGGTTAAATTGGGACAAAGTTGAACAATTTAGTGATGTCTACGGGAAACCTAGAAAATTCCTAGTACTCCCGTAGACATTCGTCGAAAAACAAAAATCAGCATTTTGGTTTTCATTTTTTGCTGACTGTATTTGAAGAGATAATGTAATATAAATTTTACATTGCCACTTTTTCTCCTCTACAAGATGGTGTTCTTAGATGTTAAGTTCGACGTTTCGTCTTCGGGCAGCCGTCATCGTTTTTTTTTTCAAAGTGAACCTGTAACTTTAATTGTAATTCCGTAATCCCTGTGATTACGTGTTGATTACATTTTAAAACAATATTACTTTTATCATATTTTAACGTTTAGAACTAAATAACATATCTTTATTAATTTTAAGGTATATTATATGTTTTACTAAGCTATTTTTTGCTAATCCACATAATTTAAATATACGTTATTATGTAAATTAAAATGAAAAAAGGAAAAAAAAAAGCTTTAAAGATAAAAAATGATTGAAGCTATTTTATTAGGTTCGAAACTTTAATATCTGATTAAAGTATTGTATTAGAATGTATGCTTGGAGTTTATAAAACTTTAATAAAAATACAGGCCCTGTATTGTTATACCTGATGGTGGCAGTCTGAAGACGAAACGCCATATTCAAAATCTAAAAACAGCATTTTGTAGAGGAATATGTAAGTGGCAATGCGAATGTAAAATCTATTTTACATTATTCCTTGAAATAAAGCGAGGAGGGAATAATCAAAATAATTTTGTTTTATTCGAATTTTTTCAGAAGTATTCCAAATTTTTTTATTTTTTCGGCGGCATATTAGTCGGTACTAAATTGTGCAGAAACCCAGTTTAATCTTGCTCTATCTCTTATCGATTACAAAATTCTAATGGTGTACCTACATCGAATTTGTAACACCACGTACACCACTTCATCGTTCTTCCAGTCTTTTTAAAAAACTAAGTATGAGAAATAAACATCAAGGATTCCATTTTCATCTACAAATTGAATAGAAGGTCGTCACGCTTCATTCTGCATAGTTTATGGACAAAGTTCTGTCAGGAAAAAACAAAAATCGCGTGAAATATCACTACAAACGTATATTCCGACCTGCCTGGAAAGTACAAACAAAATTACGCCTTTCAGATTCATCAGATTTCTCAATGAAGCAGAGGACGCCCCGTGAAGCGACGTTGCCACTCTCACCCTTAATTTTGTCACCATTCAATAGAAATAAATTACTAAAAATTTATTGTCACGAAAAATAACGGTATACTGGTATAATGATTTTAACAAATATATTACCATCTGCTGATGCATGTACGCACTCCTTATTATTTTCTTACCTCGGTAGGTATATAAACCGCAATAACAATAAGAAAAACAAATATCTAATTTAATTTTAATTAAAACGATAAAAATCATTCGAGAGGGATTAATTTAAATTTGCCGGCAACGCTTCGATGTAAAATTTGCATTGTCTGGTTTTCAATTTCCTGAATGAAAATGGGAGAACGGGTTGTGTGACACGCTTGTCCTGCCGAGCGGGCAATTCCTGCCGAATAGTCCTGGAAGCGTATGCAGACTTTATTTCCGGTCCTGCTGCTGGCTGAACGTAACTTATTACATTAAATCGGCATTTGGACATGTCTAAATACGATACTCTATTATTTATGAGATTTAGTAGTAGTGTCGAATCTCGTTAATGAGCAAGACAGACAGATATTTTTGTAGTTTTCTCAAATAAGCCAAGAAATAAATCTAATTTTTTAGGGCATTCGAGAAAGGTGAGATTTTTGCTAATTCTGGTGGGAACAAGTAGTAAGATACCTTGTAACTTATGAAGAGCCAGGTCATGAAAATGAAACTCAGCAAATGCAAACACCAACAAGAAAGTCAGCGCAAATCTACAAATTGCTTAAAAAAGAAGGCCCTTTCGATAAAGCTAGAAGATATTGCAAGGGTTGTTATGCAAAAAAATACGGGGGGAAATAACCAAAAACCGTGGAAAAAAGGTTGTATTGTGGTACATGTGAGGGCGAGCCTCATTTTTGTTTGGAATGATATGACTTACATTTAAAGTAGATACCTATAGAAGTTTTTTATACAATGTAGCTATTATTTTTTTTACTCAGTGTAACTGTTTAATTTTTTCAATAAAAAAAAATCAAAACTGTCATTTTTTGACATTTTTTTTAACTTCTGACAGCCCACGAAGACCGAAGTCTAAGTACTATGTACCATGGGTGTACTGGGGAATCGACTCACTCATCCAGAGCTGGAAACATCCCTAGGGATTTCACCAGCCCTTTAAGAGGATGAGTGGGGTGGTACCACCTCGGTCGAGGAAGAATTCCTCTACCACCTTCCAACAACAATCACAAAATATCCATGGTCGAAGCGGGATTCGAACCCGCACCTCTCGGTTGCAAAGCTGGCACCGTACCAACTCGGCCACCGGAGACCCGATTTTTAGCAATCCTAAAACTTGCAGTGATATGCGAGGCTTATATGCCACAGCGGTTGTATACCTCGGCGAAAACCGATCTAATTACGACCGCTGCCAAAAAAACGACCAAATTTGGCCGGCTACGGTCGTATACGACCGCTATGGCTTAAAGAAATTTTTACCCGGCGGTCGTATACGACTACCATGGCAGTCAAACAAATTAGGCGGCCATAGTCATAGTAGCACTCAATACATTACAGAAGGACTTGTCTTTAGCCAAATCTCTAAATAATATTGTAAATATGGTACATTCTATAGGCTACAAGTGCTAAGAGACAGGATTGACATAAAAAATTGTAAAAGGTTTACACACATTTTTGAAAAAAATACCGATTTAGCGATATTGAACATTCACATACAGTATCACAAAAATAAAGCCTTGTAAACGATTAGCACAAAAGTTTCCTGTTTGTTAACCTTTAATCATTAGATGCAGGAGAGTCTTTTTTGTATAAAAACATCTATTCGCCACGGCGAACTTCTCTGAAGGAGCAAACCGTAGAAACTTACCAAATACTCCAAGTGTTCCGTCGGAATAATAAAAAATATATTTCAGGTAAAAGTATAATATTTTGTATACGTAGTATATTTGCATTCAAATGTTTATTAGCTTTGCTCTCTCTTTACAAATACAAGCTTAGTTAAAGCACTTAAGTTCTCAAAGCCATTTTGCCACTTATTATTAGATATACCTGCCCCAAAAATTTTATTTGAAACATTCATACTACGCCTCTGACTGAACAAATTTACTTGTGAAAGAAAACTTTAATGTTTGCACAGCCGAAATGCGTCTAAAAACTTATTTACCAATTATTGCCAATATTTGATGTAAATATGTAATCGACGACGCTGGACATAAGGAAAACTGGGGGCCCTACTAATACTAATCACATATTATTGTAAGTTGGCAAACGGATAATGGGCCGTAATAAAAAAATAAATAGAACCTTGCTCTTAAGATAAGTTTTCTCTTTAGGGTTAAACAAATTTTTACATCATTTTATCAGCTGTATGGAAAAAATATTGAAAAACTATCAGTGAAAAACACCAACTACCTGTCTCGTTGCTACTACATAAGTGTTTTCTCGTGTAGACAAATAGCATGGATTTTTTCATGTTGTCGAGAATACATATCGCATTATGTAAGTTATTTTCAAAAAATCTTTCACGTTGCTTTTTATAGTTCATTAAGAATACATCAAAGGTGGAGAAAATTACTGTAGTCGGCAACTTTATCTCCCAATCTCCTATAAAAGGGCATATTTTATTAGCAATTTATCACTGAAAAACGTCTGGAAGAAACCGGCAAAGGATGTCGGCGTAACATAATCTAGTCTGGCTTATTCTAGAAAGCACTTGCCTTGAGTCATCTCTAATTTGGTTGATAAATCAACCGGTCTTTATAGGGATGAACTCTTTCTTTAGAGTTTATTTTAAATTTTTAAGAATACGTGTTTCGGTTTTGTTTCGGAATTAGGAACTAATTAAGCCCAGAGGGTATTCGCAACCTAAGAACAACTATAATAATCAGGTAAATGTATCGATCTAATCACTCAAACGAAATCTGACATTAATTGCAATACGCTAATGCAGAATTCAAACGGTTAGGATGCCTTTGAAGTGATATTCAATAAGAAATGTGCTATTTAGAAATTTGGAATGAAAGTTTTGTATGTACGAAATTGAAATAAAAATAGAAAAATTTAAAGGAAATATAAAAAAAATTAAATTCTATTTTTGTCTTGCTTTGGGCGAATGTAAGAAGAATGAAAGATTTTGTCGGTGGAGTCTTGCAACGCAGTTACAAAAAGAAAGAAATTTATAGCTAGAGCCATTCCACCAAGAAACCCTTTGAAAAGACAGTTCCGGATGAATAGAGTTCATTTTTTCACACAGTTGGCACTGACGCATCATTGCGCAAAGCTTATGGATAAAGTTCTGCCAGGAAAAAAGAAAAATCACGTGAAATGTTACTACACACTTATATTCCGACCGGCCTGGAAAGTACATATAAAAAAAAATTATTATCACGAAAAATAACGGTAAATTGTTATATTTTATTAATCCTTAGTCATATGAAGAGTACGGGGGAAAAAGATGAGGGTCCACTTCTTACTAAAATCAGGCTAATAGTATATTTGTGTCATATCACTGATGCTAAATCTTGTGTAGTCGGTAAAAATGGAAGAAAGCACTATACCGTATCCATTTAATTTTGAGAATGATGACAGAAACCCATTGTACAACGGACAGCTCAGTTATCTCTCTCTCTCTCTCTCTCTCTCTCTCTCTTTGTCTCTCTCTCTCTCTCTCTCTCATGTGCTTTCTCTCCCATTTTTTTCTCTCTCGCTTCTTTCTTTGTCATACTCGTAAAATTTCTTACTAATGCTTGGTATTTTTATTGTTGGTATTTCACACGATTAAGTGAGTGAAAAAAAGCAAAATCCTAACTCTAGAGTCATAAACATTCCCCGTATCAGCTATTGACATTTAGTAGTACTTTTATTATAAAGTTTCAGGACCGTATTTTAAATTTCGCCAATTTTAGATTTATTTCTATATAACCCCTTAAATACTAAATACATCAGGTCAAAATTTCGCAAGTTACTTCAAAAAGTATTCCCTTTAATAGATTAAAATAAATTATCGGTCTAAAATAAACAAGGGAGCCAATATTTGACCACCTTAAAATTAGCATGTAATTTCTTATGTTGCGTGGATCGATGCACCACCCTGTATCACTGATTTTACTTTTCCTTTGTTTTTTATTCTATATAATATGTAGGTTCGTAGAAAATTACGATTAGCTCATCAGCTCACAGTCTCATACGTCTGAGAGATCAAAACTTGCCGGTGCCGTATCGGCAATAAATCCTTAATGCTCACCTCTCCCAGATATTGGAATATTCAATTTTAATGCTTTTACCGTGTTCACTTTTATAGAGTTTAGTTACGACGCTTCTAACTTATTAGCAAAGGTATTCTGACATAAGGGCATAACGGGTAAGTTTACGGGCAACGAACTATTTTAGGGAATCCTAGAATTGATGTTAAAAATTTGGGTATGGTTAAAAAACAAGTAACATCTGTTTTTCTTTTCCCACAAAAAAGGTGCTTAAGTATCCTTTGACTGGCGTTTTTGGTACCATTACTCAATACAAGTTAATTGAGTTAAACGTATTTTTTCTACTACTGTATAAATAAGAGAACTTTGTGGCCCTATTAAGCAACACGAATAGGGTTGCCACACGTCGGGAATTCCGGGAAAATCTCAGAATTTGTTAGGTCGTCCCGGATCCCTGAATTTTACTGTACTATCCGGAAATCTTTAATCAAATAAGCAACTTGCAGCTGAGCTGCAAATTCGAATTAATTCCAGTTAGACTTGCTCAGAATTTTTGTCTTTTTTAAAACGGCCTGAAGACGAAAAATTATTAAAACTTGCCAAGTCTAGCGATAAATATAAGTAGTATTTGTAAATTTGTAAACGATGTTACCGTTGTTCTTTTGGCCAAACTCATAAGTGTTTTGACTACACCATAAAGCTTTTTTTTTGGTTGACAGGACGACCGGAAATTAGTCTTTCGAATCTGGTAACCCTAAACACGAATGATATAATGAAAGTAAACCTTCGTGTTACCTGGATTGATATGCATTGCTAGCTACAAAAGTAGTACGTAGCCTTTAGGCAGCTTCCCCAATAGCCTAATTCAAGTCTATCATTTTGAACAATGACGGTACCGAACACACGAGATCGCTATCTATAGGAATCCACTACAATGCAAGAACAGATCTCACTCGAGTAAAGCTGCTACTGAAATATAGGTAGCTAGTAAAAAAACACTATTGGAGCATGACACCCGGTATCGGAATCGATTTTTGAGCATCACCCCAGGTCTCCACAGTTTTGTGGATTACACTAGGGATCGCACACACAATCGCACCGGGAAACCGTGCAATCCCGCTTGCAAAAGCATAACTTACTGTCTTATTTTCTTTATTTTTCCTTTTAGTTTATATATATATATATATATATATATATATATATATATATATATATATATATATATATATATATATATATATATATATATATATATATATATATATATTTATATATATTTATATATATATATATATATATATATATATATATATATATATATATATATATATTTATATATATATATATATATATATATATATATATATATATATATATATATATATATATATATATATATATATATATAATAGAAAACGCCCGTCGCGGTGGATCGTGTGTGCGATCCTTAGTGTAATTCACAAAACTGTGGAAACGGACAACATATATATGTACATTTTCTCGATCACGGGGGGGGGGGGGGTATATTATATAGACCGCCATTGGTGTAGGTAGTTATGGTCTAGTGGCCAAGTTAAATATTTTCGGAATATATTGTTGTGGTCTTAATGCTGACTTTTTTATATATAGAGGTATCAGATTTTGGCAGTTTAAAAAATGGTAATTAAGAGGCAGAAAAGAAGCCCCAGCAAACCTGAGTAAACCTGAGCCTACTCACAAAGGGCGAATATGGACAGATTTGCTCAAGTATGTTGAGGTTTGATAACGATTTTATTCTTTCTGGTTTAACTAACATCTTTTAAACTGTTGAGTTCAAATGGTGTTTCGAAAAAAAAATATTTTCGAATTATAATATTTTGAACAAAAAATATACTTTCTAAAATTCATTTTTTGAAAACATTTTCCAAAAATTGCTTTTCCGAACTTCTTCCAGGATCCACAATAAATGGAAAATTGAGAAAATAAACAAAATCGTGTCAAAACAGCAGATACAAAAAACTTATGTTGAGACAATATTGATTAAAAGAAAAGCAGAGCCTGAGCAGACAGATTTATTTTTTGGTTTTTTGGGTTTGCTTGTTACTGAAATCTAAAACTAAATAATGTTTTTTTTGTTGTTTCAGACAAATAGTTGTCCGTCAATGCACAAGGATATGTATTATAGAGGTAAGTTTTTCAAAAAATACAAAAACCAAATATACTTTCTACAAATACCTACCTACTATTAACAGTAGACTTTTTAACGTATCGTTCTAGTGTCAAATAAGTACTTTTAAGTCACCGGTTTCAAAAATGATGTACTTTTAACACTAGTGTTGAAAAATTTTAAAAGTGTTACATACAGGGTAAATTTTTTGAAAAAATCCAAAAACGATTAGATTTGCTTTTTTTATGACCTTTTCCGCGAGCTTTCACAATACATGCATTTGCAATTGAAAGAAAAGTTGGGTTAGTTTCCATCCCTAGATAAAGGGTAAAATTCACGGAAATGCAAAAAAAACTGTTCAATCAGAAAAAAGGTATCCATGTTTTTGGATTTTTTTTTCAAGTTACCGAATTTATTCCAGTTAAAAATTCACCCTGCATAATAATTATATTCAACCAAACGGTCAGGTAAAACAAAACTGATTATAAATAACGCTCTGAAATGACTGGTCTAACCTCTTAAATGACTGGTCTAAAAATAAATGAGATTTTTATGTGACAATGTAAACTCACCCTTTAAAGTTTTTTCACCTAAATTACTAAAACCGCCGTACTTTTTTGGAAAGTCTATTTGAGCCTAGCGACATCCTACCAATAATTAAGTCTCAACTAGATCGAAAGCCCCAACAAAATGAAAAAAGTTAGCTTTGTGAAAATCCCAAATCGACCAAACAATAATGAACTTTTCTTGTTTCAGCAAACAAATGGTCGCAAAGTGTCAAGGACTACAACCCGTTCCACAGTCTGCACTCTTTGCAATAAGGATAATTAAAAACGTAAAAATAGGATTGTAAAAAATTACATTTTAGGGAGAAATTTTGGCTTTTAAATTTAATTCTTGTTTATATGAATGGTAGCATTATGTCTTCCAAGGTATTTTTACTTAATTTAGTTTAGCATTTCCTGAAAATGTATATGTTATGGACAGAGTGATTATAACAGATAATATACATAATGCCCGGTCATTTTGAATAATGCTAAAGAGGAATATATCCAATTATCAAATTATTTCTTCGTGTAGCCAGATTAAATCACTATTCTTAAAGTCAATAGATAGATTAGCATTGCTCAAAATTATAGCCCGTTATACTCACTTGGTCTATAACATAAACATTTTTTTAGTTTCTAATGATTATTTACTAAAGTAAAGTCTACATAAAAATATGTATGTCTGTATTTTGCTTTTTTTCTGATTTTTCTAATTTAAAATCAGCCTTTTTAAAAAATTCCTGCGTACCGGGAGATTCAACGATTGCGTGGAGTAAATTAGATTTGTCGATAATAAGCTTTTGTGTTAGGGTGTGGTTGGATATTCTGCCCATTTAAAAAATATTTTGAATTATACAGGGTGCGTTCAAAGAGTAGGGTAGCACAAAGTTAGATTTTATAAATGGGATATCCTGTATTTGAATGGATTTTTGAATTCTACGTGTATTCGAAAACGTCATGATAAATATAATTGACTGGCACAACTTCTAGGTTGTAGTATTTCTTACTACCCTTCTTAGTGGAAGACTGCAGAATGTAAACAAGGGGATAAACTTTATAACTTCTATTTCTAACGTTACAAATGATGTTATAATTATCATACAAATAATTTTACAACTTTTGACATTACCTAAAACAAACGACTAACTTTTAACAACTTCAACGCATACTCTTTCTTTATAATAGTAGCGCCATCTCTACATGAAAGCTATAACTACAAACCAAACCACAGAATCGTAAACTATAGAAAGGAAAGCATTACTATAGAATATAATAATGAGCTAATCATATTGAGATTCTCAACAGTTCAAGATAATTCGATTTGTAATGAAAATTTTTTTGTTATGACAATACTACTTACTTAAATTTTGATTCCAAGAAAAAGAAACTTTACAGTAAAAACGCTTAACTTTTAAACCGATCTGATTCTTAATGTCATCCACTAACATTATTTTCATTTGTTTCCCATGGCTACTAAGATCCATTGATAAAAGATGCTATAACGAGAACAGAAAATCCCGAAAAATCAAAATATTTCAAAAACTATTAGAGATAGGGATAGGACATCATTTACAAAATGTGAAGAGTTTTTGACGAGCTATAAGATATCAGGAAAATATATAGGGTGTTCCATTTAATAAAGGAGACATTTTTTAATTAGAAGTTTTCTGACTTTGGACCTAGAAATAAACCCTGTAATTCCTGTATCCCTCTACTGAGGATACAAATTATGAATCGCTTGGAGTCAAAATTTAAGTAGTATTTTCACAAACCCAACCTGAGCAAATATTACGTTTTAATTACAAGTTCAGTTATCCTGAAAACTATGACTTTTTCATATATTACACCAATAATGAAAAATTTATGAAGCTACACGTAGAATTCAAAAATCCGTTCAAATACAGGGTGTGTCCCATTCCAAAAACTTAACTTTGTGACACCCTACTTTTTGAACGCACCCTGTATAATTCAAAATATTTTTAAAATGTGCAGAATATCCAACCATGCCTTAACACAAAACCTTATTATCGACAAATCTTATCTTCAAGGCATAAAATTATTCCGCGCAATCGACTCACCCGGTAGATACCTATACAGGATGATCCTAAGCTTCCAAAAAATTACAAAAACTTAAGGCCTAAGTGAGTTATGTAATGACTTTATTACACTACTGGTGGTGCAACAGAGGTAATTTTCTCTGAAAATGAATGAGAAGGAATTGGACAACAAAAAATAACAAATTATTAATCGTTATACGCAGTTTGCCTATAAAAGTCTTTCCAATGGTAAGTACTGTGCAAGACAAAGAGCAAAGAAATAGCCCCTACTTTAGTTAAGCAAGCGAGCAACAAAGACGGAATTATATCATGTTGCCTTTATTTTATTTTTATCACGACATTGACGTTCGTTATGCTTTCTGTCTAAAATATGTAAATCGTTTATATGAAAATCCTTGTGTAGGAAACTACCTAATTTTCCAATGCTAAATGTCTTTCTTTTTCAATAATCTAATTAAATATGCAGCAGTTCTTAAGAGATTTAGTAACATTTTATTACATTCCCAAACAAACCATAAACCGTTGTTTAGCGATGTAATATAGATATAAAAAAAGACAAAGCAGAAATATTTAATTTCTCCGTATTCACAAAATATTACCAGAGACAAAAAAAGAAAATCCGGAAAAAGCGATCCTGATATTAAAATATTATGTCCGGAAAAAGGTATGGAAGGATGAAAATTCTGCTTTTCCTGCCAAGTCGTTTTCCTTTTAATATAAAATACAAATTTTCCATGCTACTTCTTTCCTATCTTTACAGTTCGTTCACTCCAAGTTAAAATTCATCTTCATATTTTATTAGAAAAGATTTAGATTTTCCAGACAATTTTCTTTTCAATATGAATTTACAGTTTCTTATATGGAAAGTTATAGATTTGAAAACTAAGTTCTGTGGTAAAGATCCCAAATTGAAAAGTACACCTTAGGTACGTTAGGTATACGTTGATAAGTATTATAACAAACCAATAAACGATCGATTTTTTTACAGATGCTTCACACACGAGTTCCATACAATATTTTTTCTACAACTGTCAAAAAAGTGTTAAAAATACAAAAATAAAATAAATAAAATTTTAAAAAACCGCTTCTTAAAAAATTTGTTTCTTGAAGCTTAGTAGTCGTTACTTTCATTGCTACTATGGGAACCACTTGTACCTATGCGTTTTATTATTATTTTTTTGTTTCTGGCCATTTAGCAAAGTATTGTCAAATTTGGTGAAGAGAGGCGCACAAATTAAATAAAATTTATTGGAAATTGTATATTCATCTTAAAGTGAATGAATCAATTATTTTTTCGAGTTTTCTCGTCTTGTTTTGACAGAAATCTCGTGCTAAAATAACCGTTTTAAAGGTATTTTCGGTTTCTGTGCATGAAATCATTTTTCCCTGTGTGGAATTAGTATATTACATAACAAGTAGTGTTGAAAGTGACATTTTTCACACAAGTGGGAATGTTGTCGCACGAGGCGACAGCCGAGTGCGATAATCCCACGAGTGTGCGAAAATTACTTTCACACGAGTAATGTACAATATTTTTCCTACGACCACAAAAATATTTACAAAAAAACCTCAATTTCTGTCTTTTAAAACCCTCACTTTCAACACTAACATTTTTATCAAGTGTGCTGAAAATAAAACAAATGAAATTGGCACCATCAATTTCAATGTCATGTTGACAAGTACTTTTCAACACGTGTGTTGTAAAGTACTTTTCAACACGCGTGTGATATAAGGCACTCGCCAAGTTATCCGTGCTTTTTTTCTCACTTTCATAGGTGGTCGTAGGAAATAGCTATTTCACGCACGGTAATAAAATGGCCTACTTTCCACATCAATGTCAAAAATCTAACTTTTTTGGTAGTTGTAGAAAAAAGTATTTTTTAATTTCAGTTTCAAAATTAAAAAATTCTCTTTTTAATAAAATATGAATCTATGGCGATAACACCTTGACTAAAAAATATATAATTTCGCTGAGCGAGTTTTAATATAATTTACTATTCTGTAATTTTAATAACAAAATCATGTAGATTCCTCGTTGTTCAATATTTTCTTGGTTTATCTATTTTCTGACTTGTGCCAGTGTTTCATTTAGCGAACGATATACTTACATAATATTATGTAGGTATGTATGCTGAGTTATAATTATCTTGAGTACAAAGTAAAAATATTTCCCTTCAGCGAGGCTAAGCCTTAAATATTGTCCAAAGAAAATAGTACATATTTGATTGATTAATTATATTCTGCAATATATTGTAGTACGAAATTATTTTTTTCTGTTTATAAACATTTATCAGGAAGGTATATAAAATTCATTATGTAACTCAAAAAAAAAATATATTACGCACAAAATAGTAATATTTAAGAGCCAAAGATTTTCCCTAAAAATATTTGAATTACAAAAAAGAACAATATACTTAAGTGTATACTTTTTTGACTACGCTGTTTGTAAAAAGTGTTAATACAAATTTTTGCAATGATTTTTCACCCTAACGGATATTAGCATCGAGTTCTAAGCAATAGAATTAATACTTTTTAGTAGGATTTGGTTTATTTATACCGTAGTATAGCAACTTATACTCGAAAACAGTTTTATTTATATTGTTAAAATATTTAATTTAATTTTCAAAACCATTAGGTATGCAAAAACGAAAAACGTAAAAATGCTTTTTCACAAGCCGGCAACTCAAAAAAACTGTATAAATTGAGTGTGATGTAGAGTTTGTCAGGAATTTTTCTCGTCTAACTAGATCTGAAAAGTTTATTTTATTCCTTCTCTCCCTATGTTTACTTGATTTTGGTATGAAAATTATTTTTAAATAAACTGACCCAAGTAAGGATCCTAGAAATGTAACACATTTTAAAAAACAATATATCTTTCCCAGATTTTTGTATGTTAAAATTCAAAGAAATGAACCAACTTCACAAAATAAAAAGCACTAAAAAGTATGAAATAATAGTTTTACGTATTTATACCTAACTGTGGTTGATTGTAAACTTAATTTTGTTTAACGTTAGGTAACTTGTACACCGAAGTTCTGAACTTTGAAGTCGGCGCAATTTTAAAGTATAATAGGAATCCTTAATAATAATACATTAATAAATTGTTAATAAAGAGTAATATTTTTAGTTACTTATTACTGAACCGAATTGCATTCGACTTTTAGTAATTTCTACACAAAAGTTCTGAACTCCAAAGTAAGCGCAACTTCTTATTAATTGTTTGTGAATTATCATTACGGATCCTTATACTGTGAAATGGCGCCGACTTCAAAGTTCAGAACTTCGGTGTACAAGTTACCTAACTTTGAAAAAAAAATGTTTACCATCAGCCACGCAGTTTTAAATACATAACAATATTATTTCATACTTTTCAGTGCTTTTTCTTTTGTGAAGTCGGTTAATTTTTTTGAAAAAAAAATATTTTTTTTTGTTCTCCCTCTCCCTCGATCTTATCTCCTCCACTTTAAATTTGTTAGGTCCATGTAATATTAGATTTTCAGACCTCAGTAACCCCGAAAATGACATAGTTAACATTTTTAAAGAATTTTCCACCCGCTCCTCTCGCCCCCCTCCCCCGCTTTAATTTTTTTTACATCTGTTACATGAACTTAGCTTTTTTAACTTCAGTAACCCCGAAAATGACCCATTAGTTGCCATTTTTGGAGAAATTGGCAGTTGCACCTCTTTATTTCTCAATTGTGTGAGGAACGACAAATGCGTTTGCGTCGCTACTGGTTTGTGGTCGTACCGCGGTGTATCGATTCAAACAGCATCCCCAGTAAAAGGGTCCTTTCTTTTTAAAAATGTATGTGTCAAACTCTGGGATCATTACTTGGGAAATTTTATTGCTAAAATTTTATTTTCAATTTTCCAAGATAATGCTACATCTATAGACACGTAGTAATGCTTACAATAACATCTATGTGCTTTATGTAAAAAGACAATTTTTTAATATTCCTATTGTGCTAATACCGATTAAGCGATGTGTGTAAAAGAGTATATTTTTTAAATTTTATTTAAGTTGTTGAACTGTAATCAGAGCTAACAAAAAGAGATGTAAGAAGAAATGTGAATGATGCGGGGTTACTAAAAATATCTAGTTTAAAATTATTATGAATACAAGTGGACAATAAATCGTACATGCAGTTGCGAGTCTGAATAACTTGAATTACAAACATTCCTAATCTGATTTTTTAAATAATCGGTATCATTCGATTATTAAAAGCATAATTCAAATTATACTAGAATACTATTCCGAGTGCTTTCAAAAGACAAAAAACAAATTATAGGTACCAAGTTTACAACTGGATTGAACTACCACCTAGTGAATAAATAGACGTTTTCTGTATGAGAAACATTATTTTTTGGATGTTATTAATATACTTAAAAACTAAAATAAATAATATTAAAATATCATTTAACTGTCAAGACACTAAAAGCTTAGTTTACCGTAATTAAAAATAAAAATACACCTAAACTCTAAACTTGGTAAAATTACAGTAAAAACTAAAAATTATAAGAATCGGCAACATCGCGAATCGCTCCTTGCAGCAGCAGAAATTTAATTATGAATGACATAACCGATATGAAAAATAAGTGGTGAAAAAACATCGCTTGTCGTAATCGCAATACGCCGTCTAATATGAATTATAGTAGTATCGGTATTATAATTCGAATTATAATTCGATTACGAAAATAATTCATGCTTATTAGGTTTCTATCATTTTACTATAATTCCGCCCACCGCTAGTAACATCCTAGAATCCATTGAGGTGTGTTTAGCTATAAATTAGATGTCCGATTCTATTTAGTAACGATTGTATAGTATTAATTGGAAACTTGAAGGTCTAAAAAGTTTGATTACTTTTTATGAAAAGGAAAGTATGCCCTGCATCAATTTTGTATACTTAATTTATTACCTAGGTAATATTTGCATAAACTTCTAGATGAATTATTTTTTGAATAGTGATTGTAGATAAAGATTTATCTTGTGCTTTCGATAGTTCTGTATACTGTTAAGAATAAAATTGCCCTAAATCTTGTAAATATCGCCATTACTTTTAACTTAAGCGAAAAAACCATTGTGTATAAAAGTTAGCAATAATTTAAAATACTTGGAACTATTTTATAAAAGATGAAATAAAGTAAGCATAGGCCGAATATACTGACAAAAATGAAGTAGATAATGTAAATATAAAGTCCAAAAATTAAAACATAAAATTTAAGAGTGTGTATGATTGAAAACAAGAGCAAATTTTACTTGAATTTTGAATTATTTTAGTTTGTGCTAGAATGTGACCGCTAAACAATAAGTAACTGTTCTGCAAATAAATAAACTGTTGTACAGTGATTCTCTTTATTAATTGAAAAACAATTTTAGATTGGTTTGGTTCAATGTAAACTCCTGGACAAAATTAATACTATAATTTAATAATAAATATTTTTAATTATTTTTTGATCCTTTAATCCGATGTGGATAATCTTTTGCTTTGAATTGTAGGTTGATTCCATAGTAATGTTTCCATGCTTAATGTTCAATTCCATGTCTGTAGGGAAAAATGGCCGACTAGCTAACTCGGTTTCAATAAGTCCGGCCTTATTATTATTATTTTTCAGTGACTTCGTGTTTTTCCAACTCCGCTCCATTCAGCCAGATCTAACCCCTGTTTTACAGCAGTCCCCTATTCCTTTCACTAATCTTACAGCTACATAGCGCAAAGCATAGGTCCGTTATAAAGAAAATAGTATATTACGCAACGATTATGAGGATGGCTATTACCACACGAGCATAAAGTAACGATACGAGTTTTGGCGACCTACACCATACACCTACGACCATTTATTAATAAATATTACACTGAACATATATTTAATTTGGTAACAGTTAAACAAATTAAATTTTTCACTATCACTAATACCATAATCTGACATAATTATTTAATTTAAATATTCTTAAAAGTTTTAATGAAAATGCAAATTTTAGTAAAATAACTGTCAATGTCAGATCATTTGTATTAAAAATAGGATACTTGATTATAAAAGTATATGTTTTAAATTGGCTGATAACGCGGTTTTATAATAAAAATTTGTATCATAATGAACATTGTTGTGAAACATATGAAAGGCATTTAGTTCGGATATTCGAGTAAAGGGAATAGAAAAAAATGTGAAATTTGACTGGAAATCATTGGAAATGGAAATATTCCTATGGAAGTGAATAATTTCACAAACTAAACCTAAATTTGAAAAATTACATATTTTCGAATTTAATAGTTAAATAATTCCTTTTGTGAATCTTAAAGTCAATTTAGTAGTTTTAAAACTATACTCATACGTTTTAGTTGCATTTCAATCCTATTTTTCTTGCCTATAGGGAAGAATCTTAACAATTAACGTTCTCGGATTTGAGCATAAAAAGTCTCTTTTTTACAAGTGAGACGTACCAAAATATCTTACCTTTTCTAATTACTTACAAAATTAGAATATTTTGCAACTACATAGTTAAAAAAATAATTTTTGCTAAAACAGTCTGTCTCAACAAAATTTTTAATTGACAGAGTTTCATATATTGTCATTTATTTTTTGTTTTGAAACTTTTTTTTTAACAAAATTAACAAAAAATTATATGAAACACTTTAGGAAATGCCACTTGGTGTATATTGTGTAATCTGGG
Organism: Philopedon plagiatum; assembly: GCA_963971165.1. NCBI lineage: Eukaryota > Metazoa > Arthropoda > Insecta > Coleoptera > Curculionidae > Philopedon > Philopedon plagiatum. Next base: position 13,591,011 of record OZ020192.1, read on the forward strand.
GGATCTGAGCAAACATCCCACATAGAGGCCCAATTCTTGATAATAAGGAATCAATTCTCAATGGAAAATTACATTTTGCCTTATTCCTCGAAGCAGAAAAGTCACCCTATTGGCTGGTATTAATTAGCTAGTGCAAATGATAGTAATGGGCTTGTGCAGTCATTTCCCGTTTTCAATAAATATTGCATAATCAGTCAATTGAAATATGAACACAAAAAATTTCGTCGGTTGGATGGATAATAACAAAAATATTAAGCTTTAAATTCGACCAAATTCAAAAAATTCAGTTTTCCGTCTGACGTTATCCTACGAAAAACAACTGAACATAGTGGGTAATGTGGCGAATCAAATTAAGGATTAGGCAACACCGCCACGCGCCTTTTCCACCGTTTTATTACTAACAGACAATGTGTATTCTTTGCGTAACTTGTAGCATTTTTTAATCTTCGAATTTAGTTTTAGTTTGAAAGTTTTTTAGGGGTGCTTAAGTGTATTTAAATAGACCGATGAACTATACTAGAAATAATAGTAAATCCCAAACTATTAGGATATTTAAACATTGATAATTTGTATAAATTAAAAACATATATTCATTCAATCTTTAATATAAAGCAAAAAACAGACAAACGTAAGGATTTAGCCCATCAATGATTTACATAATCATAACACGAGGCAAACCAAATTATTGCAAACAGCACCTGTAAAAAGCAATTTTGGCATGCAGTCTTTATTACATAATAGCATAAAAATTTATATTGGCCTTCCAAAAAACATAAGGAAAATCCAGAAATCCACCAATAAATTATTTTAAAAAATTGGCTATTTTAATAGTTTTTCTTTAGAATTTTATTAGTTTTTTTTTAATACTGTTATATTTTTTAATGTTATATATTTCAATCTTATGTTATATATTCCCAATAATAAACTTTAAGTTGATTGGGAATAAAGAATTTAAAAAATACGTTTTTACTCCTGTCATTCGGTGAATAATGGTTAGTATTTCTTTGATACCCATGCGTAAATATTCTTTTTAGGTAACAAAATGTTATGCGTTGGCTGTTTTCTGTTCTCTTAATAATTATGTGTAATAGTTCAGTATAAATTTCGAATATTACGATCTCCCCGTTTAATAATGAGCTATGTTTGACCGCTATTTTGAGGGTGAATTTGATAAGAAAAAATGATCAGTTTTTGGGGTAATCCCCAAAATGCTAAACAATCCCCAAAGCTAATGCTTTCCGAATGGAGTACTTTTATATTATGAAATAAAAAAAATTGCTGGATAAGCCCATTGACGTATTTATGACGTAATTTTCCCTTGAATTGATCAGCGGGTAGGAAAGGGGGTGATCAAAATTACTTGTCAAATGCTTAAGGCTTCTAGGTGCGCCGAATCCCCTGCTCTCACCCCTCCCCACCCCCCCCCCCCCCCCCTGGCTACGTTCCTGATCATACCCGTCCCTCGTTACACGAAGTGAGGCATTTCTCAATTGTTTGCGAAAATATCTACTATTATTATAAACAGTACTAACCCTTATAATTATTTACATTATTATATGTATTTTTATTGTTTTATTGTGCTTACTAATAACTTAAAGGTTTCCTAACATAAAAATGGAAAATATAAAAATTCCTGAGCTGCAAAACATTATTATAATAACAAAAAAAAAATAAAAAGCAACTGTGAAAAGAATTTGTAGTAATAAATACATATATAATACTTAATAAACTTAGAAAAGGACTTAAATAAATAAAATACCTATTTAGGAAGTTTCGTGTGAGGGAGCAGTATTTTTGTTTTATTAAAATAAGAATTTAAATTTAATTTATGCCCTTGGTTAGCTATTCTGGATGTGTTAACATATACATAATTTTCTGTTAAATTATCAAAAAACCTGGGCGAAACTGATTCCCCGATTGCATTGCACCAATTTTCTATTTTTATGGATAGGAAACGATAAATACTTATATACAAAATGTCTTAGTCGTCAATTGTATGCTTTATAGAAAGATTTTAATGTAAATTGCCAAAATGTAATATATAATTATGTAAAAAATAAAATTAAAAGATAAATGTGTTGTTTTAATTTATATGAGAAAGCATCTCTCTAGCTCACTTCGCCGCAGAGTAGGCTGGACCGAAAAAATTATTTTTAAAACCTCTCTAGTAGTAATTGTCCAAATATTATTTGATTTTAAAGTCGCGCTCTGTCGCATGCAAAATTTAACTGAGCAAATATAGCTGACCATGACCAGCTATCATAAGGAATTCGTAGATTCCGAAGTAGCGATGGGTCATTCGTTCATTTTCAAGAGAGCCCGCTCACTCGTTCAGCTCACTTGGAAGAGTCGTTCGCAAGGAGTCGTTCGCAAGGAGTCGTTCGATTGAACGAGGGCTGCTGAGTTGCGAATTACAGAATCGCGGAGCTCTTTACTTTAACGTGACACCTGCACTTGTTCATGTGTATAAAAGAGAGCATAAAACGCGGATGTGAATTACACATTTACGACTGCCGACGGCCCGCTGCCTGATTGTGGCGTGACGGCTTCAAAGAAAAATAATATACATAACATAAATAAATTAAATAAAATTAATTAAAATATTGAAATGGTAATATGGATTTCAAAGTTATAAACTACCCGCAGTATACGCCGTTAAAAATCGTTGTTGCAGTATTCCGGCAAAGTAATTAATCGTTAATCGTAAAATAATAGTAATACGAAAGACGTACAAACTGGGTAATGTATTATTATAGGCCGCTAGATGCTCCACCACTCTCGTTCTATTATACGACTCCGACTGACTGAGCCGCTCCCGGCTCGCGCTCTCGCGGCTGGCGCTCTTCGAGTTGTCTGAAACTCGCGAAAGCGCGGAGTGGAATTTCTACGAACGGACGAGAGCGAGCCAGATATTTTAACGAGCGGTGAACGTATCGTTCAGTTGATGGGAGCGGCTCATTCGCGACTCTTTGAAAAGAGTCGTTTAAATTGAACGACTCGTTCGCGAACGACCCATCGCTATTCCGAAGAGGAAAGTTTTAATCTACAATTATTACCCACGCCGCCTTCTGCCAGTGAGTTGCCTTCTATAATTCTACCAAAAGGATAAGCTTAATCAATTGAAAGAAAATGGTATCTTTATGACAACATTCGTTCTTTATGCTCCGATCCAGATAAACAAGACCTTGTAGCGCCAAAACCAGCGGAAAAACCATCCAAAAAGAAAAGAAGGACAAAACAAAAAAAAATGGTATTATTTTGCTAATTATTTTTTGTATGTATACAGCAATCATGAATTTTGTGTGGTCATATAAAGAAGGTTTTACATATTTTAAGGAATTCCACGTCATTCTATGTTTTTAGGTACCCGAATCCATTCTTAACTCAAAAACCATGTTTTGACATCCTAGGACCCTTTTATCAGAGTCGGTCACATACATATATCAACCAACAAGTTCTGTGGTAATTCGAAAACAAGTGTGCATTTTCTCGTACGATTGTACCTGTATCAGTTGATTTGCCAAACTGATTGGTACTGCACGCTTAAGAGTGGTAAAATGCCAGTCTACGAGACTTAAAACTGAACAGGTTTGTTATGCAATACAAAAATCATCCATATTTCCTAGCGTCGCATACTCTATCCGATTTATTTTTTCCTCTTCCTAACATGACACCAACCAATCAGACGAGGAATGTAATTTCGGAAATAAAGGTGTACTACACCTGGAGCTAAAGACGAGTAACATGTGGATAGCCGCCTTATTTTCCCAGACAGTAGCTGTTGTTTGTGGTGTTACAGTGTAATTTGTGTATAATTCTTTTTATTAAACAATGATATCTATTAAAAAATTACCTTATACCTATTGTATGGTACCAATTTGCAAAAATACCACTGCAAGTGCCCTGAAAACCTAATTTTTCACGTCAATGTTAAAAGAAAGTACACACCTAGTGCAAAGTTAATCAAAAATTTTCCATAAATAGGTATCATTAAAGGTCAGTATCGTCAAATTCAACAAATTTGGCTGTACGCTTATTTTTATCAGGAAAAGAAAATGGTGCCAAAGCTGACGAAAAAGACAGTAGCTCTTGCATCAAAGTATGGGGAGTCAAAGATCTAATGGACAACCCCGGGCCGGGTAGACAGTAAGCTCTCATCCTTGTTGGGATCATCAGACTGACGTAATAATTAGGCAGCTTCCCCCATAGCACACTCGCATATTCAATAGTTCTTTTTGACCAAAGATGGTACAGTATACGCGCAAGCACCGTCTATAGGAAGCCACTGTAATGCAAGAACAGAACTCACTAGAGTAAAGCTCCTCCCGTGTATAGAATATTATCAAGAAACTAAATTAACACTGGAATTCACCATGTACCACTTTGTAACACTTTTATTTACATGACATGTGACGTCACAACCAATAGTATCAGGAATTGCAAGTTTTGAATTTTGTATAAAAATTTGTAGTAGTAAATCTTGATTTTTTTTTTGTTAATTAAGACCAAAATAAATTGATCAAAACCACCACCATAAATATTTAGTTTATATGGAGAATACGAAAAAATATATTTCAGGTTTATTTGGATTATATACTTATTCCCTATTTACATGTTTCGTCTTTATTTCTACAACTATTTTTGCAACATTTAAATACGACCGGAACCCTATTACAAAGAGACAATTTGCACTTGACCATTTTTTCCAATTTTATTTGCGTTTGTAAAAGATTATATAATAAATATTCGCTTTGCTCTCAAAAATTCATCTTGCGAAAGCTCGAACCGATCCAAATGCGACAGACAGCAGGGATATAATAAAATATTAAATCCATAATCCCTGTTTCTTTCCTTTATATAAAATTTTTATACGGCAGGTTTCCTGCAGAAGACAAAGTCAACAGAGGGGTTACAAAAAGCGTGTAAATCATGACTGTATTTCCCGACTCATCGGTAATTTACTTCTTTTTTCTCCACTTTAAGAAATAAGAGCACGTCTCGGAAGTTTTACACTTCAACGACATTGTGGTTTATTGCCTTCTTCTATCCACCGCCGAAAACTTCTTAATAATGCTGATCTTTAAAAGATCAGGCATGTGTTGGTTACAGCTGAGAATATAAAGCGCTCGAACAGTGCCAAATGTTAATTTCAGTCAGCAATCGGAGGGATTAATTCAGCAGAACGGGATTATTTCTCTGTTTCGGAGTTAGTTTATTATTGCTTGGAAAAATATCGTTTGGAGGTTTAACGTCTTTATGCCGCTTTCTTATTTTGAAAATATGTTTTATTTAAAACAATATATGTAATATACCTACACGGTATTATGAAATTCACGGCACGTATGCAAATGGGTGACTCCTGAGGTAGTTCGTTTAAGAAATGACTGAAATGAGAGTTGATCAGAACATCGAAAAATATATAATATATTGGTTTGCTCTATTAAATCTAACGAAAATTCGCATGATGCCGCCGAACTATATTTTAACAGGTTTTCCCTATTCTAGATATCCAGACAGAAGGCAACCTTTTCCAGATATATTTTCTAGAATTAAAAAAAAATAGTTAATTGTGGTGCGTTTATGCAGCAAAGTCCAAAATCCTATAATAAGAAAATCGAGGAATCGACGAGGTTAACTTTTTAGGCTGTGTAGAAGCAACTCCTTCTACTTCGGATAGGTCTATTAAAAAAGAAGTTGGAGTGAACAAGGCTCGAGCACAAACTTTATTACACAAATATAAATTTAGAACATATAAAGTTAAAATCGTTCAGCATTTACATCCTGGGGATGCTAAACGTCGTCTCGTTTCTTGCAATTGGTTTTTGCAGCAAACTCTAACTAATGTAAATTTTGGAAGAATTGTGATATGGTCCGATGAGGCGTATTTCACAAGTTCTGGTACTTTCAATAGACACAATACCAAACATTGGTATCGAGTAACTTCTTTGAGCAGGACCAGCAGGGAAGATTAGGTTTCAGCGTTGCTTATAGAATTTATGAGGGAAGCCTTTCAGCAAATCATTACCTAGGTATATTGCAAGATGTTGTACCTGAATTGCTAGATGGTGTTCCCTTGGCTTAGGTACTAAAACAATATATATTTCCAACATGACTCATAATGCCGGAATGATACGTCATTTTATAGAAAATAATTTTCCTGAAAAATGGATATGAACCAACGGACCTGTAAGATGGCCACCACGATTACCCGATCTTTCTGTCCTTTATTTTTTTTGTGGGGTTACTTACAAAATAAAGTTTACAAGTCTCGACATCGCACTATACCACTATAAGAGAACTGCGTGAAGCCACTACACTCGAATTTCGAAATTTGCAGGGACGATCGATTATACTTTTAAATGCCATACGACGAATAGGTAAAATGTGCAAGTTTTGTACATACCAACAATTATATATTTTGGAAAAGCTCATGAAAAACGCAATCGAATAAAAACAAAATATACATGGTGTCCCATTTAAAAAAATGCAACTTTGGTTTTTATCTTCAAATTCGTTCCTTCTAGAAAAAAATTGACTACGCCACTGGATTCTCCGCAGAAAACTATATAGTAATCAATTTTTACCTTACCTATAAGTTAAAAGGCAACTGGCCATCCCTATATTAATTTTTTTTTTAAATGAAATTGAACATATTCTCGACAAATTGCCACTTGAAGAACGTCGACGTATTATATGGCAACAGGACGGAGCGTCTCTCCATAATATAATTGAGGTTCGCAATTTTTTAAACCATCAGTATAACGAATGGATCGGTAGATATGGAACGTTACATTGGCCTGCAAATAACCCAGACCTCACACCTTTAGATACATGACTATGGGGTCGTTTGAAAAATGTCGTATACAGCAATCGTAATGAAAATATTTCCGTTTATACCTGATGTTTCAAAGAACATGCACCAATGCTCGACTGGAGTTTCACCATCCAAAAATAACAGAGTTTGGCAGCCAAATTTGAAGAACATAGAAACGGCTTGCAAGTGAACACCACTGGCTGCAAATAATCGTGCCTTTAACTTAAACTTCTGAATATGTATCTGTTTTTATTTCTAGTTTTCGAGAAATTGGAAAAATTAAATTAGTAGCCAAATGTGCCTATAGTGCTAGTAGGCCTTAAGTTACCTCGTAAATATTAATATGTTTATATGTCTAGTTTTCGAGAAATTGTAAAAATTGAAGTTAGCAGCCAAATTTGTAAAAAACTGAAACGGCTTGCAAGTGAACGACTCTGAATACAAACTATAGTGCTAGTCGGCCTTAACTTACCTCGTAAATAGTAATCTGTTTATATGTCTAGTTTTCGACAAATTGTAAAAATTTAAGTTAGCAGCCAAATATGTAAAAAACTGAAAAGGCTTGCAAGTGAACGTCGCTGGATACAAACTATAGTGCTAGTAGGCCTTAAGTTACCTCGTAAATATTAATATGTTTATATGTCTAGTTTTCGAGAAATTGTAAAAATTTAAGTTAGCAGCCAATTTTGTAAAAACTGAAAAGGCTTGCAAGTGAACGTCGCTGGATACAAACTGTAGTGCTAATAGGCCTTAACTTATCTCGTAAATATTAATATGTTCATAAGTCTAATTTTCGAGAAATTGTAAAAATTTAAGTTAGCAGCCAAATTTGTAAAAAGCTGAAACGGCTTGCAAGTGAACCACTCTGAATACAAAATATCGTGCTAGTAGCCCTTAACTTACCTCGTAAATATTAATCTGTTTCTATGTCTAATTTTCGAGAAAATGTAAAAATTTACGTTAGCAGCCAAATTTGTAAAAAACTGAAACGGCTTGCAAGTAAACGTCGCCGGATACAAACTATAGAGCTACTAGGCCTTAACTTACCTTGTAAATATTAATCTGTTTATATGTCAATTTTCGAGAAATTGTAAAAATCTAAGTTGGCAGCCAAATTTGTAAAACAATGAAACGGCTTGCAAGTGAACGTCGCTGGATACAAACTATAGTGCTAGTAGGCCTTAACTTACCTTGCAAATTTTAATCTGTTTATATGTCTAGTTTTCGAGAAATTGTAAAAATTTAAGTTAGCAGCCAAATTTTTGAAAAACTGAAAAGGCTTGCAAGTGAACGCCGCTGGATACAAACTATAGTGCTAGTAGGCCTTAACTTACCTCGTAAATATTAATCTGTTTGTTGTCTAGTTTTCGAGAAATTGTAAAAATTTAAGTTAGCAGCCAAATTTTTGAAAAACTGAAAAGGCTTGCAAGTGAACGCCGCTGGATACAAACTATAGTGCTAGTAGGCCTTAACTTACCTCGTAAATATTATTCTGTTTGTATGTCTAGTTTTCGAGAAATTGTAAAAATTTAAGTTTGCAGCTAAATTTGTAAAAAACTAAAACGGCTTGAAAGTGAACGACTCTGGATACAAATTATATCTACTGCTAGTAGGCCTTAACTTACCTCGTAAATATTAATCTGTTTATAAGTCTAGTTTTCGAGAAATTGTAAAAATTTAAGTTAGCAGCCAAATTTGCAAAAAAATGAAAAGGCTTGCAAGTGAACGTCGCTGGATACAAACTATAGTGCTAGTAGGCCTTAACATACCTCGTAAATATTAATCTGTTTATATGTCTAGTTTTCGAGAAATTGTAAAAATTTAAGTTAGCAGCCAAATTTGTAAAAAACTGAAACGTCTTGCAAGTGAACGACTCTAGTACAAACTATAGTGCTAATAGGCCTTAACTTAGCTTGTAAATATGAATATATTTATATGTCTAGTTTTCGAGAAATTATTGATTGCAGATGATTTCCTTTCCCCTCTCAACCGCCAATCTTTGAAATCCCGTGTCAATGAATTACTTTTCCTTCTCTTCAGACGCCCACGATACTTTAGTACTTAGGCTTGAAGCAGTGGCGTATTTAGGTTCAGTGCCGCCCCGGGCTACTTAAATCTGGCTGCCTCCACAGTCAGCATTTCTTCGCATGTTTGCCTTAAATATTAGTTATAAAAAAGTAATAACACATTCTTTTGCAGAAAGCATGTATTTAGGCTTACTCTTATTTATTTAAGAACTTTTCTTCGGGACTGCTATGAAAACAAACGATTGATTGATCGATTGATCTAATATTTTATATTGTAGTAGAAATAACATGTTGAGGAAAAAACATAAATATAAGAAAAATTACTTTTTTCGTTATTTTACAAAATTGTTCCGAAACTGCAGCAAAGCTTAAACACGTAGCTTAACTAAAAAGACAAAAGTTAGTTTTCTCCAAAATGCAAAATCCTTAAGTTAACGCACTCTACATTAGGAGTTACAAAAAATATACAGTTTCTGGATCAATAGATTGGCCATTCTGGACCAATAGTCTGGCCTACTTGGCTGCCTGATCTAAGCCGATTCGATTTTTTCCAAGGGGGTTATCTAAAGCAAAAGGTCTACGACAGTGATTTTAATGACAATATTCACTAAAGGAAAAAATTGTGGAACGTAAAAAATAAAATATATAGAAAATTGTTTTTTTTTACTATTCAATATAAAGTAAGTTCTAAAAATGTATTATTCATTGTTTCTAATGAATTCATCACGACAGTCAATTTGGACATAAAACTACAGTTAAGTATACATAAATCTACAGTTCATTCTAATTATTGTTTAGCGAGCTTGATCATAAAATAAGCATTACTTTAAACTCAATATTTTTGAGAATTAATAAAAAATTGGCTGAAAAGTTGTAATTTACGATTCTTAGAGAATTTCCTAGGAGCAAATCGTCGCCTAAAAAAAACATTTTTGAGATAGCCGTCGCAAATTATTCAAAAATAAGCCCTTTGTCTAGTGAAGCACTAAGATATGTTAAAAGAAAATGTAATTCTTCAGAAAGCTACTTATCTTTGTATAGCCTAATTCATCCTGAAGGAGAATTTTGTTAAAATGGCTTTATTTTAGGTAAATACAGGCGCGGCCAAGACAAAGTTCCATTTAGCTTACAGTCTCAACGATTATTAAGCGATTTCTTTATGTAAATGTCGCTATGAGTCAGATGAAACTTTTTGTGGCCACACCTGTACCTATTTATTTATTTGAAATTTTTCTATTTAATTTAATAGAAATATCAGTATTATAATTAAATGTGTTTGATATAAACAAAAACATAGTAAAAGCACAAACATGTTAAGTGTTACACTAAGATATCTAACAAAAATGTGAACATAGCTTAGGACAATTAATTATATTTTAATGCAACGGTAGACCCAGTAACTTTTTTTTCTGATTATTTATCAATTTTTCTTGATAAATTAGTACATTCTTATAAAGCTTACAAGCCTATGTAAGTTACCAAAGTTTAATTTCAGTTCATTAAAAAATAGAAAAGTTATTAAAAACCGAAATCCCGTCAAATCTTTAACTGCATTTTTATCCGAATTGATGTTTTCAACCATGTCCTACTGTTGCTCTGAGACAATAGAAGTTGATTTTAGCCTTGAAGCGCGTTCAGACTTAGTCTTTATTTACTGTTTTTACATCAAAGTGAAGAGATATTTGCCGCCCCTACAATTCTGCCGCCCTGGATTATAGCCCAATCAGCCCATACGTAAATATGCCCTGGCTTGAAGTCTACGTGGGCTGTTTCAGATAAAACAATATAAGTATAACAAGATACGTCTCCAACTGGCCAGCTAACTGGCGTTTCTCTAGTTTTGACCAACAATATAACATTCATTGAACTAAATAATATATATTTTACAATTAATTAAAACATGGTGATGATAAAGGGCCAACTTAATTTCAACTGCTTTCTGAAGCGAATTGTTTCTCGTGCTTTCTTCCAACATCTTAGACAAAAACGTCGCCGGTTCTAAATAAACTGTGAGATGAAAACCGCACGTTTCTAATTTAATAGTCATTTATACGCAACGATGCCAAAAACAAAAGAAGAAGAAGAGATTTGGCCAGTTAATTAAACTAAAACCTAGCTTTCTGAACAAACTAAGACTGTGACAAAGTGGGAAAACTCTCAGATAATTCCCAGCGAATTTCTTTCGAAATTAAAAGTAATTCTCTTTATTCTAGGCGAGACCGCGCCGTTCCTTATTTATTTAAGAGCTCGTTTCCGTTTTTGATTTCATAAATTATTTATAAAATGAAAATTTAATTAAAGACAGTTCGTAATTATTCAAAATAGTGGTGTGTAGAGCGAGCTTTAGAGAGATTTGAAATGGAATTTTCCTGGATTTTCGATAGAATTAAAAATTGGTAATCATGGTTTTATATGATCATTGGAAAAGTTATAAAAAAAGAGTGGATAGGAACCGCATAGATCTTTCAGGTTTCAAAAAACATTTCAACTATTAGTATATTTTTTTCTTTTTAATGCGTATTTTATCTCATATTTTCATATCATCTTAATTAATTAACTATCAATCCCATCCACAGTTACACTGATGACAGTACTCTTCGCTCGAACATTCATTTTTCCAGACAAGTCTCGAATCGTGAGCTGGACATCAAAGCAGATCTATGAACCTATCCATTTCCCAAGATCTTTAATTAATCTTAGACTGGGGTGCCAAAAACCTTGTTCAGTTCAACGCCTTCAAATCCCAGTCTTGCTCCCTGTCACGCAAAAATTCCGGCAACATTTACCCCAACCACACACCCCAAGCCCTACAGAGTACAGGGCAATCAGACATTCGATCTGGTTGGCATCGTTTTCGAACATGATCTCAGCTGGCACATTCACAAACTCATTACTTCAAGAATCACATCAGCAGCTAAAAATTTAATAACATTTATTGGTGCCATCAAATAATAGTTGTTATGGGAAAGGCTAAGATGTAATGACAAGTCATCGACTAGCTCTAATGGAGCGGGTTATCAGTTTATCTAAGGGGGCGTTTATTAATTTTGGTTTATTAATGCCACATGCTAATGACCTGTCAATGTACTTACCAAAAATAAATGTACACTTCCCAACATTATTGGTTTGACGGGCCGATAAACAGATCCAATATGGCGCTACTTACAGTAATATAAACGTATTAAATAACCCACTGCCCAATCATTAAAGCTCCTTTAAGTAAACTTAAAATGTGCATATAATGAAATAACATTAAAAGTAAATTAAGTGTTTAATTTTAACAAAAAAAACGAGAAAGACATCGTGTAATATAAATTAGATGTATCAGAAAAGAAAATGATGTTATAACTAGCCCTATAGGAAGTTGCAACACTTTTACATCGCTAGAACACTATTTTAATCAGTTTTCCTTATATCTATGGCTATTTTGATCATTTGGCTTTTCTAGGCGATTATAAAGTTAAGTACTAGCTTGTTTATGATGTTCATAGCTCGAACTCTCGAACGCCAAGAGTCGATTCCAAAACAAATAATATTCTTAGTGGAGGGCAGTCCTCCACTACTTCAAAAGGCCTAAACAGGGGCACACGTCCAAAATCTCTCCAAACTCGCAAAAATCCAAGCATGACCAAAAAGCCATCAAAGGGGCAGTCTGCGACAGTGGCGGCTCGCCAGGGAACGCGGGTGGCGCACAGCTTCACTTAAAATTTATATATTTATATCCAGTTGTGTTATTTAAAGTTACTATTAATATAATTTTGTAAATTTTATATTGATATTGAAAATATATTTTGGTTTTTTATTTTAAAAAACAAAATAATGTTTATCCATAATTTTTCAAAATTAGTACAAAAAGAATAAATAATTATTATAAACGTAGTGCGCCGAATGCATTTTCAAAACACAATGCCTTAGCCGAGCGCGAGTATAAGCCTCGCACATTCACAACAAAAGCAAGTGCCGTGGATTCGGAGTCAAATTCAAGCTTCAAGCTGGTTTTTTCGAGGTGATTTTTTCCAGTAATAATAAAACAAAAAATTTAAGCCTAACTCATTTAAATTAAAAATTACTCGATAAATAAAAATAAATTACATGGCTCCAAGAGATTACTATCGGATGGGGCCGCTGGCGTAAATAACATAACACAATTCCTTACCCAGAGCCAACACCAGCCCCAGCCACAGCCTGGCTGCTTCCCTCTGGCAATTGAATAGAAATGTACATATTGTCATGTAAATATATTGAAGTAAATAGATGTAAGGAAGTATTATAAATATTAATGAGGAAGAAATAAATGATGTTTGATGTTTGAAGGAGTCAAATTAAACCCGGTGCACTTTATCAACGATATTTACGGCGGTTGCTATGACAACGGGACGGTCAATAGGTGACTAAATACTTGCGGGTGTCGCAGAGCTTAAAAGCCGCTTCGCCGGTATTTTATCATACGACTTAAGAGTAGTTTTTTAACAATCGAAAAATTGTTATGTTTTTATGTTCATTTCGGTATTGTTTTTTTTGCGAATTAAATTAAGTGTTAAAATTTAAAATCATAGAAATGTTTCCGTTGTATGATTCGGTGTGCGTTATGCTAGAAACACCATTTTCTAGATAGAAAACTGAGGATAAAAAGGATTTTTTAAATTCAGAGAGACCTCAGCCTTCTTTTGAAGTAGACAAAAAAGGAAAATCAAAAGATAAAGTATTTGTTCGAAAATTTCTGAATGAGTGGTATTCGGAATATAAGTGGTTGGGTGGAAGCGTTTATTTAAACAAAAACTTTTTTGTATGCCCTGTTTACTGTTTAGCTGTAGGTATAAAATCGGGTGCGTGGAATAAGAATGAATTTAGCAATTTTGGGAATGTCACGCGAGTTTGTCATGAGCACGAGGCTTCTTCGGAACATATACAGTTTGCATTAATGTTTGCAGAATTGAAGAAAAACCTCAGTACAGTTGAAGACACATTGAGGGAAAATTCTAGATTATATATAAAAAATTTCAACGACAACGTCCTTCTAAATAGATTTATGCAAATACCTATTCGTGCAGCCGTTTATTTAGGCAAGCAAGAGTCCGAACAATGAATCCGATTGTTCGGACAATCGTGTAAATTTTAAAGAACTTTTGGATGCGCTTATATCGATAAGCCCTGTAGACATTCACAAGCACTATAAAAAATGTCTTCTGTTTTTTCTGCTAACTCTAAGACAATTCAAAATGAGTTAATAGATTCTATCTCGGATTCGGAGAAAAGTAGGTGGACTTTGGTAAGTACTCTAAAAGTCTTTCTAGTTATGAAATGGTGAATTCGCGGCTTAGTATTTTTTGCGTCCGCTTCATCTATTATTAGATACACGAGCCGGCATTGGTCTACGAAGCACCGTAACTTGGTCCCAAAGGAACATCGTGCATCATGCATTGAAATAATGAATAATGTAGATAATTGATTAGGTAATTAGGTAATTAGGCTGGTCTAATCAGATAACATGTTCTATCAACAAAATGGCGCCACTCGTCATACGGCGAGGAAACTTTGGATTTGTTACGGACACGTTTTCCTGGCCGCCAGATTCTCTAACGCTAGGCATGGTCTAATTTGACAATCAAAAGTTTTAAAGTGAGTATGTGTATTTAAACTTTAATGTCATACTCCAAATAAATATAACAAAGTGTTGTTCATTTATTTGTCGATAGAACAGTAATACTATCCAATGCCGACTTAAGACCACAAAACATAAACAAAATAAAAAAAGTTCTCCAAGAAAATTACCATCCCGAAAATTTCTAGATCCCAATTATTAAAAATAGAATGAATAAAATATATAACTCAAGCAATACAAAATCAAATAACACTATAAACAATAAATACAACGAATACAATTAACAATAAACATATAAGCTTCTGCGAAGTCCATAACAATATTTTAAATTTCCTAACAGACAAACCCTCTCAATCTTTAACTTTCCAGCAAATGAAGGATGCTTTTTTTTAATTTCATATTCCACAAAAAAATCCACAATTAGCGTATTAAAGTATAACGTTTAAACAATATCCATTGTTTTTGGGAAATGAAACAATGCATCTAAACGACGTTCGTGCTATTCTCTTCCAGTGAATAGAAGAAAAGTAAACAGCAGGAAAGCATACGGAAAACAGGTTTATCTTAATTACTCCATTTAATGTTGTATAGACCCATTGTATTGTTCGGATTTATCCTAAATAGGCTAATACTAATACGGTTAGGTTGCAGTAGAAAGTTTTAAAGGCCCAGTCAACTTTCGAAAGTTGTAAAAGCACGATTTCTCAACCAATAAGGAACATGCATGTATTTTTTATTATATAAAACGTTTAAGGAAGTCATTACAAACCCAAAAATATTATTTTGAAGAAAATTACTGCACTGAAAAAATCTTGATCTAATTTGAAAATTAGAGTATTCTTGGAAAATTAACCTTGCATGAAGCGCTAATATTCTTGTGTCAAGCGAAAACTCTTAGTGCAAGGACAGGCTACTCTTGAATCTAAAAACGTTCTATTATTGACATCCAAGACAACAGTAATATTTGTTCAAGTACTGCTACTGTTCAGTCAAGAAAAATGGTTAGTGTAAGATGAAGAATAGGAGTAAAGTTATTTTAATTGATAATTTACATTGTCTCAAGAATAACTAAAGTTATGGCAAACTGTTTATATACATTGACATAAATATTGCTTAATCTTGAACAAAGATATATATATATATATATATATATATATATATATATATATACTTTTCTAGCAAAAGAAGTTATTCTTCGTGGAAATACTATACATTTAAACAAATACTAACTATACTTATCTAAAGAATAGCTACTTTTAAGGGAATTTAATTCCGTTCGGAACAAATAGGCATACATATTGTTTGAATTTGAACTGTATTTGCAATAAGAACAGCTATTTTCAATCTAACTACTACTTATTTTAGATCAAGGTGATAAATCATCGAACGCAGTATAGCTGCAAACGGTCCGTCACCTACCCGGTAATCACTTTTATTTGCCAATGCCCGCCGTACCTAGTTTGTAATTCGTGGTCGTGCATGTCGGGTGGAATGTGGTTAGAGGTGAAGTTTTGTATGTTATCATGGAAGAGTTACTCAAGACATGGAAACGTAAGTTAAGAAAAAGTTGAAATAAGGATTACTTACTATACTTAGGTTGGGGTTACCTACTTTTACATTACGACCGTATTGCAGTTTGTTTAAGAATTGCTATACTTATTTCAAGTTTATTAGTTCTTGTTTCAAAAATTACAATACTTATTTTACTCTTATTTAGTATTGAAAGAAGTATAGATGTGCGTATGGTTTTAAGAATAACATGCCTTTTGGAAGGACTATACTTGATCTTACGGATATACAAGACTAAGCTATCCTTCACTGAAGACTATTACTCTTGACTCTAGTATAGCTTTTTTTCAGTGTAGGAATAAGTAATTAAAAAAAATTACTCCTCGGTATAATTTATTTGAATTTAAGAAGCAGCCATTTGCCCTCAGTGCCGAGTGACGTCAGGTTGCGTTTGAGTAGCAAGCAAAAGTAAGTGTGTCAATCTACATGTTAACGTAAAGCTTAACCTAGGGGTGTATGTATCGACAACTTCTGTGATGGTCCGAAAGCAAGTGAGTACGAACTACGAAATCGTACGATTGTACCTATGTACCATCGTGCCGATAAAAAACTAGGTCAGCAAAATTTTCATTTTTCTCCTAGACTATAAGGAACTTCTAGAAGATGTTTACCATGATTTCTAAGGGGCATCACAGGAGTTTCTGTAACAGACTGAAGAACTAAAACTGTGGCAGCATTGTTTTGATCATATGTCTTCTTCTCCTTGAGCCAGTTTTTTGGAACTTTTTTATTGTGTTGTAAATTGTCATATCAGTTATTGGGATTTCTACAAATTTCTCGTTAAATTGCTCCATGATGTAGCGGTATGATACTTGGCCATTTCCCATAAAACTGTATGATAAACTTATGGTATGAAGAAGCGTACGATCCTAATAGTCCTCTTTCGGAGAGAATGACCCCACTGCAACTTTATTGATAAACTGGATTAGTTCGGAAACAACTAACTTCACTACTGTAATAATATCTACCTGATTACACACGTGTAATGTAAAAGTAAATCATAAACAAGTAATGGAACTTTAGTTATGCCAGACCCGGTTAAGTTTGGGCATTGCGGGACCGAAACAATTGTAAACACTCACAGCTAAAGTAAGCATAAGGCAAACTCCACGAAACAAAGCTAAATAACTACCAAACAATACGTACCAGCCGCTTAGTAATATTAAATTGTGTTTATTCCCACCTCTATTATTAAACAGATTAATTTTGCATTAAATCATTGTTTTATAAGAACGCGGGTTACTTATGTAAGTAGTCTTTTATGTAAAAAGTCCGATTTCGGCTTGCAGTGCTCGATTTGCCATATTTTTAAACTGAAAGACATCTCGCTCTAAATAACTTCTATGCGATGCGGGGGGGGGGGGGGGGGGAGCTGGCAGGCCAGTTAAGATTTGGCTGTTTAAACTAAGTTGTTTTTGGTAAACACTTTTACACGGGGCCTATCAGGCGTATCCCTGCAGGTGGCTCCAAATTTTCAAAAACACGTCAAGTTTGTTTGTCAGGGGGACAACTTTTGACGCAAAACGCATAGCAAATCCTGCAACCCCCTAAGTGGGGGTGTCATCCCCCAAATTTTTTCAAATGGGTATAGGGGTCAAGTGATACATCATTAAAAATGGCTTTTAATTCCCTATACATTGCTGCTTAGTTTTTGAAAATCGATCCACTCGTTTAGAAAATAATGGAGCTTTGAATTACTAACAATAAATTTGACGAAAAATGCATAAATCGATTTAATTTTACTTGAAAACTTACCGTATTAGTGAAATAAATTCCTTCAAAAGAATTCGCTGTTTTTGCTGATTTGCAGATTCTTTAGGCTCGTTTCCGTGAGTAAACAATTGGTTTTTGCTTCACATTAGTTGTTGCTAGATAGCTATCTTGTGATTTGTGGTTGAAATGTTTCAAAATTATTGGACCTTTTACATTTATCAATTATGGTGTACTCAATTGCAGAAGAGTAGAAATTATTGAGCTTTTTTTCAAAAACAATGAATGTGTTACTCGGGTCGCGGAGCTGTTTAACCAACGGCACAATTGGCTGTTGCGACGGGCGTGTGTCGTACAAGTGTGCAACGGGTATTAAAAAACTATACAAGTTCCATCCTTATAAGATTCGGTTAGTGCACGAACTAAATGAAGACGACTTTGATCGTCGCTCTCAATTTTGCGAAATTATGACTGAACGAGCGATTGATAATGGTAATTTCCTATTTAATGTGTGTTTTTCGGATGAGTGTACTTTCTTCTTGAATGGTTTAGTGAATCGCCACAATTGTACTGGGCTGATACCAATCCAAGGATTTTCCACGAGACACACACACAACACCCCCAGAAGTTGAATGTATGGGCTGGCATTTTTGGAAATTCCATTGTAGGTCCTTTTTTCCTTCCTGGAAATTTAACAGGGGATATGTACCTGGATTTACTACAAAATTCCATCGGCCTAGCTCTAGCAAATATCATAGAGAACGACCCTACATACAATGAACAGGAACTGATATTCCAACAAGACGGAGCTCCTCCGCATTACTCGCTAAATGTGCGCAATTATTTAAATGACACGTTTCCAGGACACTGGATAGGACGAAGGGGTGCAATTGAGTGGCCACCTCGGTTAGCCGACTTAAGTCCTTTAGATTATTTCTTGTGGGGGCACATAAAAAACAAAGTTTACAGCACCCCACCTGCCACATTGAAGATCTGACGTATGTCGCAAGTGTTCCAAAATGTACGGCAACGGTTTGAAGATAACCTGTATCACTGATGCACGTTGGCGGACAACAGTTTCAGCATTTACTTGACTAATACGGTAAGTTTCTAAGTAAAATTAAATCGATTTTTGCATTTTTCGTCAAACCTATTGTTGATATTTCAAAGCTCCATATCTTCTAAACGAGTGGATCGATTTTCAAAAACTAAGCAGCAATGTATAGAGAATTAAAAGCCCTTTTTAATGATGTATCACTTGACACCTATTCCCATTTGAAAAAATTTGGGGGATGACACCCCCACTTAGGGGGTTGAAGGTTTTGCTATGCTTTTTGCCTCAAAAGTTGTACCCCTGATAAACAAACTTGACGTGTTTTTGAATTTTGTCGAAAAGTTCTTTGCCAGCCTGTAATGCCTTGCGGTACGTTTTCGATGGGCCACCCTGTATATACTTACCTACAGAGTCTTCCGAAAATATTTTATAAATAAGAATTTTGTGTGTTCCTATAATTTGTCAAATATTTTTTGCGGTGAAGAAGATCTGTATGTTTGGGACGGAAACAAGTTTTTAGGGTAGTTTTTTTTGGTTTCTTGCACTTTAAATAGTAAATTATTAAAAATTATTGTTTCTGTTTTATTTGATTTTTCAAATTTAAAAAATCTTAAAATGCCAAAAATTATTCTAAACAAGACAAAAATATCTAAATCTGTGAAATTAGGTAAAACAAGACATTATTTTTGAAGAAGATACCCTTTTTCAGTCTCTTTGTCGTATTTTCTCGATTAAAGTCTGTTGATTCGTTGCCGTGGATATTTTTAGCGATTTTATTGTCTGTCACAGTAATCTTTTTTATTGAAGCGGGTTTGTAAGAGCATTAAACACATTTGACATTCATGACATGACACAATTGAGGCGTCGGATTCTAAAACCGGACTTGCGCTCGAAAAGCGTAGAACTGTTGTCGGGGCAAAAGTGAAAGGCGTGAAAAACAAATTTCAGAATTTGAATATTTAAAGAATTCTAGCGTATAGGTCCATAACGTTCGCATGTTTTTTGTAAATAAAATGATTTTGTAAAGTGAATATATTTTCCAAAAAAAATTAAAAACCACTTTTTATATCTCGTAATTTTTTCGCCGCGGCGCAAATATAAATTGCGATATGTAGGAAGATTTTTAACGAAATGGTTTGAAATTCAGCATACTTACTTGAAAAACTCTCCCGAAGACGATGGGGTGATTAAAAATCGGTAATTTGGAATTCATTAAATAATAATTAATAAATAATAATTGCGCGTTCGAAATCGTGTTTTTCGAACTTCGAAAGAAAAAAGTCTGCGGCGAAGTTTCCGTCTCAGACAACTTCCCGCGACAAAGTTGTTCTGTATGGTTGAAGGAAGTTTTCTGGAAAATTTCAGATTTTTTGGTATTATATACTTTTCGAGATAGAGCCAGTTGAACACTCTGCGTGACCCCGTATAGTCGAGGCAATGAAGCACTAAAACAGCCAAAATCTCGGAATTTTTTGCACTAAGACGGATCGGAATGCGGTTTTTTGCATTCGCTTCCACAAATTATTTGTAAAAAATGTATCTACTTTGTGTCTTATACAAACCGAAAATTGCGTTGCTGCTGTCAAAAATACATTCACGAAAATGCATTTTTTGGAGTCGCTTTAAGAAAATTAATAACTTTGTTAATAAGACTCAGAATTGGCTCAAACCGGGTTCTCGGGGGTTTTCGGGGTCGCTGATCACGATTATGATGTTCAAATTAACCCATAGCCGACCTGGAGCTCAGGATCGCTGATGAACGTCATCCCCGTGGGACTCTCCCAAAATTCACGCGGGGAAGGAGAGAAACTCGGCGCCCGGGGGTTTTTTGGGTCGCTGAAATCAAATATGGCATCGGCGAACACCCCCCGGACACCTGGTGCGCCGGAACCTGGACGTGGACGTCATCCCCGAGAGTTTTCCTGACAAGATCGCAAAAACAAACCGAAAATCGTTGTGTGGGCGTTTTTTGGGGCGCTGAATCCAAATTTCACTTCGAAAACGACCCCCCGAATACCTGGTGCACCGGAACCTGGACGCGGACGTCATCTCCGAGGGTTCTCCAGACACGATCGCTAAAGACAAACCGAAAATCGTTATGGGGCGTTTTTTGGGGCGCTGAATCCAAATTTCACGTCGAAAACGACCCCCCGAATACCTGGCGCACCGGAACCTGGACGCGGACGTCATCTCCGAGGGTTTTCCAGACACCATCGCTAAAGACAACCCGAAAATCGTTATGGGGCGTTTTTTGGGGCGCTGAATCCAAATTTCACGTCGAAAACGACCCCCCGAACACCTGGTGCACCGGAACCTGGACGCGGACGTCATCTCCGAGGGTTTTCCAGACACGATTGCTAAAGACAAACCGAAAATCATTATGGGGGGTTTTTTGGGGCGCTGAATCCAAATTTCTCATCGAAAACGACCCCCCCCCCCAATACCTGGTGTACCGGAACCTGGACGCGGACGTCATCTCCGAGGGTTTTCCAGACACGAACGCCAAAAACTAAGCGAAAATCGTCTCATAATTTGACACATTCATTGATGTGTAATTCTCGCCTGGTGCCCACTAAGACATTAAAACATCAGGTTGGATTGACATTCATGGGAATGACATCGATGTCAAGATAAAGGTTCCGGTGCATTAGATAATTGGAGTATGGTCGCGGATGCTGGATTCGAGGAGGGTAGCTAAAAACCCCTTGATGTGAATTTCATTTCATGTTTTGCAAATGTGACACCTGGAGATGACTTTCAGGCCCAGTTTCCGGTGCATCAGGTGTTGGGGGGGGGGGTCGTTTTCGATGAGAAATTTGGATTCAGCGCCCCAAAAAACGCACCATAACGATTTTCGGTTTGTCTTTAGCGATCGTGTCTGGAAAACCCTTGGAGATGACGTCCGCGTCCAGGTTCCGGTGCACCAGGTGTTCGGGGAGTCGTTTTCGACATGAAATTTGGATTCAGCGCCCCAAAAAACGCCCCATAACGATTTTCGGTTTGTCTTTAGCGATCGTGTCTGGAAAACCCTCGGAGATGACGTCCGCGTCCAGGTTCCGGTGCACCAGGTGTTCGGGGGGTCGTTTTCGAAGTGAAATTTGGATTCAGTGCCCCAAAAAACGCCCACACAACGATTTTCGGTTTGTTTTTTGCGATCTTGTCAGGAATACTCTCGGGGATGACGTCCACGTCCAGGTTCCGGCGCACCTGGTGTCCGGGGGGTGTTCGCCGATGCCATATTTGAATTCAGCAAACCAAAAAACCCCCGGGCGCCGAGTTTCTCTCCTTCCCCGCGTGAATTTTGGGAGAGTCCCACGGAGATGATGTTCATCAGCGATCCTGAGCTCCAGGTCGGCTGTGGGTCAATTTGAACATCATAATCGTGATCAGCGACCCCGAAAACTCCCGAGAACCCGGTTTGAGCCAATTCTGAGTCTTATTAACAACGTTATTTAATTTTCTTAAAGCGACTTCAAAAAATGAATTTTTGTGAATGCATTTTTGACAGCAGCAATGCAATTTCCGGTTTGTATAAGATACAAAGTACATACATTTTTTACAAATAATTTTAGGAAGCGAATGCAAAAAACCGCATTCCGATCCGTGTTAGTGCAAAAAATTCCGAGGTTGCATGAGTGCTTCATTGCCTCGACTAGTAATGTTTTTGGATCTACGCGCTGACATAGGCCAACGCTATGAAACTATGTAACAAAAGAAAATTGCGTATATTTATGATGTTTACAGCAATTTTTAAATTGTATTCGAAAAAAAGTTGCAGTTGACTATAATGTGCAACAATTCTTCTACTGTAAAATGTTATTCACACGACATACCATTGAAATTAGCAGAAACAAAACACGATAGCAACAATCGGCGGTTCGATCATGTTAGAAAATCATACATGTCTATTTCTGCCGTATGTCACTTCTGTGCTTCTAAATCTTTATTTTTACCAAGTATTTAAATGTAATAAACAAGTCTATTTATTAAAAATGTCTTCGGAAGATTGTGTAGATTTTTTGTTTTTGTGTTCTTTGCAGTAGTTTTTTAAAAATAAATAACAATGCCGCGATCCCGTGATTTTTAATTTTATGAAAAATTCATGTCAAAAGTGCAACATTGTGCAATGAATTGTTAAATCGTTTTAAAAAGTATAATATTTTGTTTTGTGAATTACATTTATATTAGTATTGTATAAATTATCATTCAATGTCTCTTGTGATGTGTAAATGAGTTCAAAACATGATGACCAACATTATGAATAAAATGTTTAATAAAGGGAATGTAGGTACGCAATTTTCTTTTGTTACATACTTTTGTAGAGCTGGCCTATGTCAGCACGTAGATACACAGTACGGGGTCGCGCAGCGTGTTCAACTCGCTCTATCTCGAAAAGTATAATACCAAGAAATCTGAAATTTTCCAGAAAACTTCTTTCAACCATACAGAACAACTTTCTCGCTGAAAGTTTTCTGAGACTGAAACTTCGCCGCAGACTTTTTTCTTTCGAAGTTCGAAAAACACGATTTCGAACGCGCAATTAGTATTTATTAATTAGTATTTAATGAATTCAAAATTAACGATTTTTAATCATCCCATCGTCTTCGGGAGAGTTTTTCAAGTATGTATGCTGAATTTCAAACCATTTCGTTAAAAATCTTCCGACATACCGCAATTTATATTTGCGCCGCGGCGAACAAATTCCGAGATATAAAAAGTGGTTTTTAATTTTTTTTGGAAAAAATATTCACTTTACAAAAAAATTGTATTTACAAAAAACATGCGCAATTTATGGCTCTATAAGCTAGCATGTTTTAAATATTCAAATTCTGAAAAAAAAATTTCATGCCTTTCACTTTTGCCCGGCCAACTTCTATGGCATTTCGAGCGCAAGTCCGGTTTTAGAATCCGACGCCTCAATTCATGCTTTAAATTACCTTCATAATCACTTTCGTTAAAATGTCTAGAACAGATTCTATCATTTTTCACATAAAACTTATCTTGTCGTTTGCACAGACGATCCAAACATTTTGTGTTTCTTCGTCTTTGGGGAGCTAAAACTTTAATATCGGTCATAAAGCCCTTGCATTGATTGTCCACATCACAACCATACACAACACACCTCATTTATTTTCACTTTTAAACTCTTGAAAGATAAAAACACCAAATAATAACTTTAAAACACAACGCGATCTTAATAAAGACGTGTTTCGTTGACAAAATAATATGGTGTATTTACTCACAGCGTGACGTTAATGGCCACGCCTACCTGCGCGGTGTCATAATCTTGTTTTATTTATATCCCATGATATCTAAATTGCCACTAGCGAAAATTCCGATGTTTTCCATCGTTTGTTTTTTCTCCCTGTACATTATGTACTTTTTCATATTTTCCAAGTTCTTTCTAAAATTACAAATTGGGAAGAAAAAAGCTTTCCATTGTTGCCAAACAAATCAAAATCGGTCAATTATTCTTTAAATTATCCGAACCTATTGACGAGCAGTTTATTTGTTTTTGTCCGTCCATCAATATTCACGAACTTAGCGGCCGTTAAAATTATGCTGCCAACTTGTGCTGCCATGCTCCCAACACAACTTCTCGTTCTCGTACAGGAACATAATAATATAATAATATGAGGTCACGCGGTCAACTTGACGTCATCCACCAATATGACATTTAGAACCAATCATAACCTCGGAAAATGATGAATTTTCGGTAAATTGGTGTATGCAGTAGCGTGGCCTGGTCAAATCCCAAGTAATCCGAAAGTTTCAGCGAAAGCCGAAACCAAACCGGTTACATTCAAAATGTGAGCCAACAAAAATTGCTTGACGTCCTAAACTGGCAATGCCGAATCAGCTGAAATTATTGACAGCTAACTTGTTTATTTTCAATCACAACAAACAATTCAAACAGATTTTTAAGTTTTCCAGCCAAACTCAGGAAGGACTATTAGTAAAGTGAGTTTTGTTATTTAAAAAAATATTATTAGTAAAAATACGTCACGGAAAATGAGTACCAAAAAAGGGCGAAATGTGGATTCTTTATTTTCAATGTAAGTAGTTTAAAAACAGTCCAGTTTTTTGAGACTTACCTATTTAAGTTATTTCAGAGCTGTTGAGTACATTGTTAACAACTTACCAATCTATGAAAAGTCACATCTAGAATCGTTACAAATGCTTCCTTCGAACGTAAAGAACAGACTATTAAAAAAGTTCACGTCAACATCATACTTTTCAAGAAATGTTAAAATTACCAGTTTCTTAACTGCTTTTGTAAATAATCAAACTACACATATAAACCTGACTTCAGTCTATGTCACTGATGAAATGCTGGATATTCTGTGCTCCTGTAAAAATTTAAAAAGGCTTTATTTGACAAGAGACGGAGACAATTGTAAAATTACTGCAAAAGGTAAATGGCAAGTAAAGGGTTCTTTAAAGGTGAAGTCTGTTCAAAGATATACCGTTTGACAAATTGACTGCAATAATTTCCAAACTGCTCCAGTGCCAAACCTGGTTTTTCAGAGACAAGCACAGCAGCAAGCAGGCAAAGTATTTAGAAAGCGTAGTTATATATTAATATTTTATTAATATATAACTACGCTTTCTAAATACTCTGCCTGTGCCGATCTTATCTGTCAATCTAGCAACTCTGCTTTGGGTACTTTGCTATGGGATAATAGCAGCACAGGGTTGAACTTAATGTGATTATTCAAATGATTTTTAATAGGTAATAAAACAATTTGTTTTAATATTTAGTTGCTGTAGTACTTATTTATTAATATATTTTTTTAATATATTAGGTATAAAAATAACAGAGATGATATAATTTAAAAATAATCTATTATTACAGCTTAACATTAAACTAGACCTAGTTCAGTGTCGCTGCCACTGTTATGATTTAAATTTATTATTTTTGGTTCTATACTGTTCTGTACAAGAATATAGGTATTTTCAGTTTTAATGGTATGATTTGCAGAATTTTTCCAACTTTCTACTGGGATTTCATTTACTTAACTTACAATCTTCTTTATTAATTCTATGACATTTGAACCCAGACAGGGTTCGGACTGACCTGGAAAACCTGGAAAAGTCATGGAATTTAAAACTCGTCATAAAAACCTGGAGAAGTCATGGAATTTCATTATTGTACCCAAAATCCTGGAAATTTGGTATGGGAACCTGGAATCCTTTAATGTATTTTTTCAGTACCAAATTTTCCAACCAATCCATGCAGTTTGTACCAATACACAAAATTTTCTAATTATTTCAAAATTTATGAGTATTCTGTCCGTGCAGATTGTCGTATTCCGCCCTTGCCTCGCCGCGAAAAGTTCGTTTTTCCCCCGACAACCTTCGGTTGATTCGAAGGATCGAATGCAGCCTCGACGTGCATTATTATTTTATCCTTTTCTTTCGATAATAGCCTAGTCGCAGAACAGTTTCAAACCAGTCAGAGCCAATGAAATTACTGGAAACCAGTCCGCAAACTGTCACGTTACCAAATAACTAAAATTTGATTGGCGCTGATTGGTTTGTGATTTCTCTACGAACAGAGCTAATGTGTTTAATGAAGTTTAAAAAAGGACATCAGATCTTATGTCCTAATTATGGCCAATTATTATTTATAATTAGTCGAAGTTCTAAAACAAGCTGCTCAATGTTGTTTTTGACGTTATTTTCTATCAATAATTACTAAGATAATTCATTACGTTTCGGAAATCCGAAGAAGTATTTAGGTTTGGTCGGAGAAGTGACTACAATAATAAAGTGTTTTTAACTATTTTAACTATTTTCCACATGATACAATAAAAGGAAAGTTTTAAATTTCAAGCCTTGTCAAATTCGTCCGGGTTCGCGCATGACGTCACGCTGTGACTTATTTTTGAAATTTATATCGCGCAATATAGAGTTTACGTTAGTTAAAGGCGATTTTATATAAATTCTATTGGCAATATACTTTGCCTCTTGCTTATAATACAAATTTTATAATTATAATATATGATTTAAAATAATCATATAAATAAAGGGATAAATACATACATGATAATAATAATAATAAAGAAGTTTATTTATGCCAATAAAAACAATTTAAAATATAAATATAAAATTGATAAAAATAAAAAGAAAACCAAAAAATGACAGTAGTATACTAGTTGGGCATAAATAGGTAGAATTTTGATTTATAAAAAATCATTCTTCCAATCCTACCCCTACTAAATAATTTTTTATATTATTTTTAAAAGTTATGTAGCTTAAGTTATGATGGGATTGATTGATTGTCCACATCACAACCATACACAGCACATCTCATTTTTACTTTTAAAGTAATATAAAAACACCAAAAAATAGTTGAAAACACAACGAGATCTTAAAAAAGACGTGTTTCGTTTACAAAATATCGCGGAATTTGTCACGGCGTGACGTAAATAGCCACGCATACCTGCGCGGTATCATATCTTCTTTTATTTGTATCTGTATCATGTAGTTTCCATTTAATTTACCAGACATTTATCCAAGCTCATGATTGGTGAGAAGGAGAACAAATGCAAGCAGGATCCACGTGAATGCTACTTTTAAAGGTCGAAATTCAAAATACGTCCAGTGCAGTCGATTTGAAGATTATTGTGTTCAATAGAAAAGATAGCGTTATGTTTCGTGCGAGCGTTTGCCCTCTTTTTCGTTATCTTAATTTTTGATTAACCATAATATATGACTCTACTGTAATCTACATACCTGTAAGAAAAATTAAGAAATAAAACATATTCTAAACTATTGCTAACTGACCTGGAATATAACGAAATATTGCCTGGAAAACCTGGAAAAGTCATGGAATTTTACAGCTGTTGAAAAGTCCGAACCCTGACAGAGTGGGTGACATATTTTGAGCTTTTATTCTAGATTTAACCTGGTGCCACATTTTCTATCAGGTTAACAACAATAATATGGTGGCAGATGCAGAACGCTATGACCCATTTTTTTTGCAATATTGTCACGAACATATTCATTTATGATATTAAATTCTTTTAGTACCTGTAGCAAATCAATCTTTTTATAACTTTCTTCAAATTATAAGTCATTTTCCAGCATAAATTCCTCTATTTCTGATTTTTTGCTGGCTGTCTTTGGAACTTTTTTTAACTGCTGAGTATGATAGGTCGCATTATCCATGACAATGACACTGTTTTTAGGTACATTCTAGATGATCATTTTATAACCAGTTTTCAAAAAGTTCAGCAGTTGTGTCTTCGTGGTGGTCTAAGCTGGAATCTTTAATATTTTTGGCTGATAATAGCGGGCATTTTGGAATCCACCAATTGTCCCAACTGGCATGTATGATAAAATTGTGATTAATTTTCCCCTGCTTGAAGGAGCGTTGTTTTGGCAGTTGTCACTGGAATCAACCCACCTTTTTTTGGGAGTGTCATGGGTGTCGAACCAAGTTTCATCCAAATAAACAATAGGGTGGTTTTCAGCTCTGTATCTTTTTATAGATTGTAGGTATTCAAACCTTAATTTTCGTAACCTTTGAGACTCCATTATAGTTGATCTTTATTCATTATCCGGTATTTAAACCCCATTTTAAGCAATATGTTGTAAAGGCTAGTTCTGCTACACAATACTTAATTGGTTTTGTCGGCGTTTAAACGTGACTTTAAGGAATCCAGTGTGAGCACAATGTTTTCTTTGAACATTTCATTCACTTTCTTCGAATAAGGTCTTTTTCACTTTCGTCCAAACACTTAGCTTTGCCAACATCACATCGAAGCTTTCTCTCCAAACGTGGTTTTCGTATTATATCATGCACTGTAGACACTGGAATTTTTGTCACATCGCTTGTTTTTCTCACTGCACTTATTCCATCGCAGCCCATTTTCACTAGTGACTCATAAACTTTTTTGATGTCGCACTTGTAGAATTTTCAAATACCTAATGGGACATTTTTATTTCATCTTTTTGCAAGTAGGTATTTAGTAAAATTTAACATATGAACGTTTCAAAAGCTTTCAGAAAACTAGCTTCAATTTTATTTTAATACCTTCTCTTAATCCTTAAGGTAAAATAAATGTACATTTCTTTTATCTAATTTTTCTTGGAATCCTTATTTAAGGAGGGTACGACCCTGCGCCATCAGGTAAAAAGGATACCATTTATGACCGGCGTTGCGGTTAAGAATCAGACGGTATATCTTTGAACAGACTTTACTTACTGAAGATAAATGAAGGCATATTTTTTTTTGTCTTTTATACCACAAACATTTTCATTGACTCCTCGTTGATTTTACTATGTCTAATTTTTAAGGTTTAATAAATCTTCTACAAAACACACCAAATATAGAAGACCTAATTATCATGAGATGTGACGAAGTTAATGACGACGTTCTTAAGTGTATATCAATTACCTGTCAAAAATTACTAGGATTAGATATAGGAGGATGTATAAACGTAACAGATACAGGTCTGAAGTTTTTAAGTGATATGGCAATATGTTGGTTAAGAATATCCAAAACTCAGGTAAGAATGGCTTGGTCTTTTGTTTCAGAAGATACTACTTATCATCTTTGAATTGCAGAATGAGCTCTTTCGCTAAATTTTAATATTGTTTGCATTGTTTAGAGCAAGGAAAAGTACAGGGTGAGTTTTTTTAAAGTGTTACAACGTGATATCTCGAAAATGGTTTAAAATATTTTCATAAAATTGGTGAGTTGATAGGGAGATAGGGGGACATATTTTTGAGATTTTGGAATTTTAAATGGGATGATGTACTTTTGTTTATAAAATTCGAATATAAGTAAAAAACTATGTATGTGTAGGTACAATTTTTTTATTTCCTTTTTCGGTTACGGAATTATGGTTAACTAAATTTTGATTGAATTTAAAAAAAGAATAAGTAAATTTTACTAGTAAATCAAGTTCACTTATTTCAGAATTATTATTATTCGTTTCCACGGAAATGCGTTATTTTTTACTTAAGGCAGTAAGGCAGTTGAGAATTTTGACGTTCTAACGATTATTTCTTCGTTTATTGCTCAATTAAACAGAAGCGAATTTACATGTGCCAGTTGATATGTTGTTAATTTTGGGGGAGTGCAGAAGAAACTACAGAAAAGCTGCACTAGTGTGGGCGGAGAAATTTCCTAATAACCCGAAACGTCACATGGCATTTAAAAGGCTAGAAACCAGAAGTCATACTACTGACAGTCTGAAAGGCGAAACCACGAGTTCGGAAGCGAACTAACGGACAAAAATAGGGCAGTTTGCAGTTTAGGAGCGGTAGCTATTGACCCGCATGTAGGTATTAAACGGCTTGCTAGGGATGCTGGAATGAATCAAAAATCAGTTGTGACCATATTGCACTTGTACAATTTTCATCCATACCACATTACACTCCACCAATAGCTATATGGGTAGGACTTTGAAAATCGCGTTTCATTTTGCAATTGGGTCACAAGACTGCAAGGAAATAACAGGTTCCTAATGAATGTTATTTTTTCTGAAGAAGCTACTGCCCATAACTGTGGACAAGTAGGATTTTTTTCTTTGGTTTTCTTTAGTTAAAAATAAACACAATGTGCACTACTGGGCATCGAAAAATCCCCACTGGATGAGAACTCTGCCAAATCAACATCCCTACTCAATTAATGTCTGGTGTGGTATAATCGGGGATTTATTGGTCCGCATTTCTGTGAAGGACATTTTAGTGGTACACAGATTTTTGAAGAAATCAATTACCCCAATTATTAAACCAAAACATAAATCCTGACATGTGGTTTCAACAGGACGGAACCATTGTGCAATACAGGCCCGTAATCATTTGAATAAATAAAATATAAAGTGATGGCGACTACACCTAAAACTTTAAATGCTATTGTCACAAGTGGAAAAACCAATAATATTTCATAGATCAATATTTGGAAGTTCAATAAGTAAACTATAATCCTATTTTACTTAATCATAAGTTATTGCCCTCTACATTGGCAGGATGTAGGTACTTAGCTTATTTATTGAAAATGCATTAAAATTGCAACTATGAAATATTACAGTTCCTTTATAAAATCAAACAATTACTTGAAATATATTTATTCAAACGACGCCTAATTATCAAGTCAGCAGAATTGAGGTTTCTGACCTAAAGTCAACGCTCCTCAAAAAGAGGGGAAAAACTGCTGACTGGGTGATAGGGCAATCGCAAAGGCAAGAGTCAGAAAGGACACTAGTGCACCATCCTCGGTCCGATACGTTTGTGATTGTGATAGAAGAAATGATCTTCAAATATAATGTAAGTAATAAAAAATTAAGTTGTCTTTCGAGAGTAATAACATAAATCTGCCTTTTGTTTATGTCATTGAATGTTCCTATTTTTTGTAAATAAACGATTTAAGTTTGTTTTTAAATCACGTTTGATTTCAATCTAGTTAAGGTTCCGTTACCTCTACGCCCCTAGTTACGGCCTTAAAATACGGCGTGACAATAAATGAAAGACCGAATCCGCTTTGCCTGCTTATTAGTGACACCTGAAATGTTCTAGCGGGTACGAAATTCTTTTAAAAAAGAGTGATAAAGTGTTTGGATGTTGAAGGACGACATTTCGAACAACTTCTCAAGCATGACCGACGATAAATAAGTTGAAATTGCATTTTTTTTATTTTATAACCTAATAAATTATAATTCGGTAACCGACAAAGCAAATAAAAAAAACTACACTTAATATGTAGTTTTTTACGTAGATTCGAATTTTATAAACAAAAGTACACCATCCCATTTAAAATTCCAAAATTACCACCCACCCTCAAAATAGAGGGTGGGTGAGGGGTAAATGTCAAAAATATGTTTAAATATGTCCCCCATCTCCCTATTAACTCGCCAAAATTTTTAAAATTATCGAGAAAAATATTTCAAACCGTTTTCGAGATACTTATCGCCTTCTAACACTTTAAAAACTCGTCCATAAGTCATTAAATGAATTAAAAAATTTTTAGACAACTGCTTTTCCTTAAAACTTATTTTTTGTAGCAGATAACTGAACAACCAACAACTATGTTTAATTAACAGCATTATCAAAACTATAAAATTCAGTTATAGTGAAAGAGTCCAGCAGGTTTATTTACTTCTAAATTTTGTGACATGTTGCATTATCTAATTCTTTTAGGTTACTGATGAAGGTATTTCAGCATTAGTTGACGGAAAATGCGGACAAACTCTAGCGGAGCTTATGATAGATGACTGTGTCAACGTAACGCATGTCGGACTTAGCAAAATTACGCAGTGTTGCCCAAACCTAACTATCTTCAATTTCATTAATTGTAATACAGGTAAAGAGTTTTGTTACGCTACTCTGAGAGCACATGCAAATAAATCTTTGTTTTTTTCTAGATATAAAAAATGACAGTTTCTTCTTTTTAGATGTTTTAGCTACTGATTTTTTGGAATTTAAGCAACCTCCAAAGCAGCTGTTTTGGCAAATACCTTTGTAAGTATATCTTTCTCTCCTAGATGATAAGTTTTCTATTCATCATTTTTAACTTACAAATTTTTATATCCCAGATTGCCAACACCACTATTTGTTGTACCACTATAAATTTATTTCTGATTTTTTCCGAAAATTTATAAAGAAAAGAGCAAGTTGAATATGTATTTCCCACAATAATAGAACTCGATGGAATTTAACAAGTTCTTAAGCCTTGGTCTATTTAGACCGGAGTCCGCAAGCGGAGTACGCCCTGCTGATTGCGAATCCCGATTGCGCATAAAATGTGCTCTATTTGCAATGTGTGCAATAATCTTTTATTTTAAAAAAGTGAAAGTTCCATGCGAAAATTCCCCGATAAAGAATCGGCGAAGCTAAGCACCAATTCCTGTGTCGCTTGCTCCGAGCTCGATCGGATTTTAAATTGACCTCGTAGGTTGATATGGAAATAGAAAACTATATAAATGCATTAAAACTAAGAGAGAAACAAACATACGGGCTTTAGGAAGTTAAAAAGAGACAAATAAATCAGGAAATTGTCGACGGCCCTCTAGATAATATCGATGTCGGCGCGCGTGTGACCGTCAACGCCGCCGGTTGTCTCGGGCCACTATGGAAATACACTCGAACCGCTCCTTGAAATATAGGTACTATTGCAAAACATTTGGGTTAGACAAAGAAAAACTAATTACCTAATATGCGCATTGTATTTGCATAAATTTAGATGTTTTTAAGATGTTTTTGAACAACAATTCCAGAAATTTTCAGTTTTAGTATGTATGTCATAAATTTAGAGTACCTATTGAAATACTCAAAATATACAAGTATTTATTTAGACATACTTATTATGGGAAAATATACACTAAATACCAAAACATTCAATAATAAAATCCTTTTTAATTGAAAATCAATGATAATCCATTTGAATATCATTATCAGATAGCTCATCAATCATCATCCGTAAGTTCGTAGTCATAATTTATGAAAATTTGACAGTTATTGGAACAAAACTAGTTTTAAACAAAACATTAAGAAAGGCATTAAAGGATGTACATGAATATACAGCGGATCTCAGTGGAACTTTTTTTACAAACTATCACAAAATTAAAACATCAATAAAAATTACTTTATTAAATTCTTATACATTATTGAATAATTTTATACTTAAATTCATTAGTAATATCTAATTATAATATGTATATCAATTTAAAGTACTTACAACTCGGCAAAATGTTCATAGTTCAGTTTGTTGATTCGGTTCACGGTAACTGTACAATCACAATGTTTTAGCACTAAATTTGGCAGACGACTTATGTGTATATAACAATTGGTTGGAGAGTGAACTTTGGTGGACATGTTTTCGTACTACGACACATAATCTGTTGGTTGTTAGAGATACTAGGGATGCTAATGACGTTTTTATAATTGAAATTATAATACACATCTGGACATATTTAACGTAAACAGCAAAATTTTCCATATATTATTAAATGGAAAACAAGTTATTGTATATTTTGTTTATCTTCTCTAATAATGCACTTAATAAAACCCTTTAAAAAGTAAAATGTTAAAAAAAGATTAAACCAAAGTGTAATTTTAATTTCAAATTGTTGACATTGCTAAAGCATCCCACAGAGTGTTTTGAATTTCCAGCGCAAAATGTTAAATTTTTAAATAAACAGTATTTGGCTAAAACAAAATTTTATTAAGATTTTCCAGCATTCTTAACACAAAAAAAACATAATTGCCTGAAAATACTAAAAGGATTTAATTATTTTAATTTTCCATTTAATATATGGAAAATTTTGCAGTGTTGCGTTAAATATGCCCAGAAGTGTATTTTATTGAGGTTGAGAATTTGAGTTTTGTCGTCGTAAACAGATTGTTTTGCCGTATGTGCGCCAGCACTTATTATTATTAGTGTAAGCGGTGTTTCGGCTTTCCTAATTTTGTTGTGCAATATGTTTTTGGATAATATTTGATATTTGTGTTGTGTCCTTTGTGTAGTACCAGTTCTGGAGTACTTATGTTAACAATGGCTTTAACAGTGCAAGAAACTGTTTTCATGTAATTTAAAAAAAAGTCGGTAAAAATGCAATTTGAGTATTTTGTTTTTTGCGGTGTTTATTTATAGGTAAATTTCTTGGCAGAACTAGGCGCATTATTAAAAAACCTTTCTTAATTAAAAAAGTGTATTTTTCTTGTTAAATTGATATCACTGTTGCTCACAAAATTTACCCCACCTGTAAAAAAAAACTCACGGGCCGCGCCTGGTCGGTACGCCTCGCGCCTAGTGTTCTTTGACCGACCGAAAAACCGACTCGGATCGGAGAGCCGACTAGGCGATGCGAGAGCTCACACTCTCGTACTCGCATTGGTGTGGTCTTTCCGAGAGTGAAGCGGTAGCATTAAACCTTTTTAATACATTTTTTTAGTTGGTGGAAACCATTTTTTTTATTCTAGAAGAGTGGTTCCCAACTGGTGGTACACGTACCACTGGTGGTGCACGGGAGCATTTAGGGTAGTACACAGAAGAGTTTAATAATAATACATAACGTTTCTCCTTAAGCCTCCTGATAAAGACATTTATCTCAGGTGGTACTCAAGTATAAAAAGGTTGGGCATCACTGTTCTAGAAAATACTTTTTTCTTCATGGTGTCATGACATTTTCGGTACGTTTCACTAAAGAACGACTATTGTTGTTGGTCATGTTGGGCGTCTCCCTACCGAAAACTTTTATTTCTGGGACAAACAATCGGTGTTTTTGGTATTGGCGTTACCAATCTTCGTTCGAAATATTTAATCTGAAGTCACAGCTCACCACTAGAGGATTAAAAAAACAACTTTAACTCTTGGTTAATAATTTATTTAGACCTATTTATTTATATTATTATTATAATATGCCTGTAACATTAAAAATCAATGAGAAATGGATAGCACTCCTTAAAAAATATCATTTTACCTAAGGACAATAAAAATGTATACATCTATTTATTTATAAAAACAATACCTATAATATATAACAATACAGTGTCGACTTTTACATCTATGTAATTGTTGTTTTACTAGTCAATCATTTAATTATTAATTATCATTTAAAACGCAAAAATCATATTTTATCTCCCTTATTTTCAAACTTGTACAAAACATAGCTTGATTCTTTTTTTGAAAGAAAGGACTCTTCTCATTGACCCATCCATAAGAATTCTGTCTAAATAAGACATAAAGTAAACCCAAGCAAACCATTAATCTGATATAACAAATGTAGGTGTATATATATATATATATATATATATATATATATATATATATATATATATATATATATATATATATATATATATATATTTCCGTCGATTCTCGACGGGTTGAGACTCGTTATAGATCAAAACACAATAATTTTAGTCTATAGCTACTTAAATTGCTCAATTTAACTAAAGCAGGGCAAGATTTTGACTTATTTGTTTATTTTTGCCGGCATATATATAATGAAAATCAATGGCCATTTTTATATAACATTGTGTTCAGCATTTTATAGATATAAAAATAAAAGCAGTTTCAATTTCTTAAATATTTTACTGTGCTTTAACAAAGCTGCCTTCTGAACAACATGATCTCAGTTTCCCAACTGTGTATTACAATATAACTGCAATAAGAATTTTGAAATAGAAACAACTATCTTTTTTATTTATAGCGGCTATTTCCTTCGTGTTAACTCCCACAATTTTTGTTAAATGGTTTTGTGTAAAATGATTTTTAAGTGGAAAAATTGTTTGACAAGCCCCTGTCGGCAATTTCATCGACTTTTCACCCGCGGCAAAATTTGACACGCAGATGTCAACAAAATTTACAGTAATGTATGTGTTGTGTTTGTTTTATTCGGAAAATGGCCTTATGAAATACCATTCGTGCGTCTAATTTTTCCTGTGAACAAATTCCAACAAAAAAAAATGCATTGTTAAGTTTCTTAGCAAATGGCTTAAGCTATCCATTTTTTCGATTCTTTTTCTGCATCAAAATTTAAAACATTCTAATTTTCAAAAATCTAAGTTTTTGATAACGAAATTTCCTAGAGCAAAATATGCGAATGGAAAAAACCTCACCAAACCAAAAAAAGGCGAGTCTTTAAAGTTTGCTCAGGTTTGTTCAAGATTTTTTTCTGCCTTTTTTTGTCATTTGCATCAGCTTGCCATTCGCAAATTTTCTTTTCGAAAACTTTGTTTTTCAAAAAAAAAAACGGACGCGGCACCTAAACCAAACAAGCTTTTACTGGAACATCTAAAAATCTGAAATATTCTTTAAAAACCTTGAAGAAGTCCCATGGAAAAAACTATCATGAATTTGGCTTTAAATAATAAAACAACAATTTTTTTAAAACATAATTAGCCTCTAAGGAATAATCTCTCGCTTAGGCTTTATTTTTAATCTGAACGGGGTTCTGTTTCATTTGAAGAATTATCGAACGCATACGCGATACGTCCTTGCTGCCGGGTTTCGCTTTCGGATTGAAGTCGCAGAGTTTTGCGATCCGTTCCCATTCGGTTCCCGGCTGGATTTGATCGTCTTCGGCTACGAATTGTTTCTCAGCATTTCTAATTTCAAGAAAAAAGTTACAAAAAACTGTTGGTTGAATATAAATGTTACAAAGTGGTTAACTCGGCTGCTTTTAGTCGTTTTGGACCGATTTGGTTGTGAAAATTTTCACCACTTTCTAGAAGTGAATGCGCTGATGAACTAAAAAGTTAGTCCAAACAAATTAAAGCAGCCGTGTACGTTTCAGAGGGCAAATTGTCGATTAACACAGAGGGTTTTTCGTCCAATTAAATGAAGATCTTTAAAAATTTTAGGTAGACCCTTTCAAAAGGGCGTAAAAAAGGTTACAATTCGTTTTAAAACGAAGAATAATTTTAAGTCAAAAATTGTGGCGAAATTAAATCTGAATAAAAAAGGTACTGACCACTTCTGCCGTACCTGTAGTGAATAAGACATGAGCAGCGTGCCAATTTAATGGTTGATACACGACTCCCTAAATCTGTAAATTCGTTCAAATTTTCAACGCGACAACGCAACAATTCGGCGGGTTATAAACCCAAGCCTATGATTATTGATTCGCAGCTAAGAAACTCCAACTCGTTCAGTGCTGGGGCCAACAATGTTGCCATATAGGGATTTAAGTTCCATTCATCAAAGAAAACGACATAAAGTTGCTCTTGACTTGTGCGCTTATTTACCTACTATAGATAGTGGAAGTGTGGAAGGATATTTTTATGTAAATTTTAATGCTCTACAACTTTCATCAAAAAGTTTTTTCATTTTTGAACTAAATCCCTTTTCCAACCCCTTACGGATCTTTTGAAACGGCTCGGCACAAAGTCGTGCTGGAGTGTCTTTCCAAACGACAGAATCTACCTTTTTTTAAGAAAATTTATTTTTAAGGCCTTCGTTTATTGGACTATTTACGCGATCTTACGAATAAAACATAATGGATGAAAAGCCAGTAATGTTATTTAGTCATAATGGCTATACAGTATGTCCGCGAATGGGCTTTAGAAAAGGATAAATGGACCAAATTTTGCAAGATAAAATATTACTTATAGACCACCCTGTATGGTACGTACTGCGGCTATGTATTTTCGGTCTGGTAAGAAAAAATTATCCAGATTTAAGAACAGCCACTTTTATATGCCCCCCCCCCTACTTCAATACATGCAGAAGCAACACAATCAGTAAGCAAAATCCCCTTTGTATCAAAGAAAATGGAGACCATATTATTTTTGGTACTTTGTGTACCTTCCTGCGTCCGCCATTTTGTTTGTTTCAATTTGATATAACCTATGTCACTCGCGGGACTTAGACGAATCTTTTGGGAC
Organism: Philopedon plagiatum; assembly: GCA_963971165.1. Lineage (NCBI taxonomy): Eukaryota > Metazoa > Arthropoda > Insecta > Coleoptera > Curculionidae > Philopedon > Philopedon plagiatum. The sequence continues at coordinate 13,629,128 of OZ020192.1, forward strand.
CCTATTTAATGGGTCTTCAAAATTTTTAAATTTCCTGGGTCCGCCATTTCGATTCTGTTCCGATTTAACATAGCCTATGTCACTCGCCGGGCTGAGATGAATCTTTCGACACCCCATTTAATAGGTATAATCTTTTGACACCCTATTTAATGGGCCTTTAAAATTTTTAAATGTTCGTATTAAACAATATGGCTTCCTGTGTCGGCCATTTCGATTCTGTTCCGATTTAATATAGCCTATGCCACTCGCGGGGCTGAGATGAATCTTTCGACACCCTATTTAATAGGTCTTCAGAATTAAGTTTCGTATTAAACAATATGGCTTCCTGTGTTCGCCATTTTGTTTCTGTTTCGATTTAATATACTCTCTTAATGGGCCTTCAAATTTTTTTGGAATTTTTGTATTAAACAATATGGCTTTGTGTCCGCCATTTTGATTCTGTTCCGATTTGACATAGTGTATGTCACTGGCAAAACTGAGATGAATTTTTTGATTTTAATGTCTTCAGAATTTTTAAATTTTCGTATTAAACAATATGGCTTCCTGTGTTCGCCATTTTGTTTCTGTTTCGATTTAATATACTCTCTTAATGAGCCTTCAAATTTTTTTGGAATTTTTGTATTAAACAATATGGCTTTGTGTCCGCCATTTTGATTCTGTTCCGATTTGACATAGTGTATGTCACTGGCAAAACTGAGATGAATTTTTTGATTTTAATGTCTTCAGAATTTTTAAATTTTCGTATTAAACAATATGGCTTCCTGTGTCCGCGATGTTGTTTCTGGTTCAATTTAATATAGTATGTCACTCGCGGGACTGAGACGAATCTGTTGACATCTCGTTCGTTAAAACTGGTTGAGCCGTTCGGACTGTAGAAAGGCACAAACATACTTACAGACATACATATACTCTTAAGAATATTACCCCCTTAGCGTACCGTAGTCCGGTAAAAACGACGTATAATTCATTACAAAATAAAATTCTATCTTGTACTGTTCCCTAAAATCGTGTCTCGCAAAAATTCGATACATCTGTCGAATTTTTGAGACGCGCACCGTTTTAGAGAAAAAGTAAAAAATATTTTTGATTTATTTAATGAACTAATGCCTTTTTATGTTCTTACACTAGGTTTTTTACAGCTACTAACTGAGCAACAATGTAAAAAAATATAGTAATGAGGGCCGAGTATTATTCTTAAGATGTATCTCCCAAACACGCAAACGATACAAAACATAACCCAAATTGATATTCCAAAAAATAAAACACAACACTACCCAAAAAATATTAGATTAACTTACTTTGCTGCATCCCTGTTAGATTGTTAGAAAAAAGATAAAAGTGCAAATTAGTATCTTAAAAATCCAAGTATTAGATTGTTATATATTAGGTTGTTCATATGCAAGCATTTGGATGACACTGACGCAGTGACTGGGCAAGTTTTTAATTTCATCTATGTCTAAAGCGCGTTAATCACATTTCCATCAAACGGTTTTTAAATTACGTATGAAGACAGATGTTTTCGATGGATGCGTGGTGCAGGAAGTAAGCTGTTAGAGTGTGAGGTTATTAATATAAGAAAACTTTTAAATCTGTTGGTTTCAAATATGATTTATAACCGAAACAAGTTATAATTGCGTCTTCGTCCGTTTAACAATTGAACGGAAGTATAAATTATATAGTTTTAAAAAATAATATTTTATCCAACTATCCAGCAGTCCGTTCTTAAAATCTTGCTCACCTGAAATCTATTGACTTAACCGATCGCTGACATAATGCGAATAAATCAATCTTTGCACAATCAAATTTTTTTCACTTACTAACTGTCCATTGTTGACAGAAACAGTAAGTTGATTTTACTGAACGATTATTATTTTTCCTAGCAACCAAAGTACACATGCCGTATCTCGTACCTAGACCGGTAAAAATTTGGAACGGACCACAGCACGAATTTGTACATGTAGACAGACGACACACAACACCGGATAATATGTTATAATCATCGCCAAGGATATGTATCGCATATAGTACAAAGATCGACAATTCACAGAAAATGAAAAACTTTAATTTTTACACGAACACCAAAGTTAATTTATATTGGTCAGAAATTATTTGTTTACTTGTGATTAGGATTAGGAAACGCGTCACTTCGTCGGCATAGTTCCTTCGTTCTTCTTTCGTCTAAACATTCTAAACACTGCAAATGCAAAGTTGCTAAATCTATTACAATTTTTTATTTTAGTATTTACATCAAAACTAAGTCTGGTATCATATATGCATATAAACGTATATAAAGGCGAATCGGGAATATTGTTGTAATAATATTGATCAGATTTAAATTAGTAAGTCAGAATTTGCGGTGTTCGGTTGCGGTGCTTGGGTTAGCTCAGTTTTGGCCATAGTAAGATATATAAAAATATATAGTTATAGTAAAATATGTTCAGTTTGGCAACGCGGTAAAATCTCTCGACATTTCAGGGTGGTATTTTTATGGAAATTTTTTTGCGATTTCTTATTAGAAAAAGTGCTTCACCCATAATTTGTTTCCTTTTAATCCCTTCTATTGAACCTACCCTATCGTTTAGAATGTTTAATATTGTCAAATTAGGACATTATTTTTACTTAAAGTGCACAAGACCCAACAATTACATTGTTTATAACAATTGATAGTGCTAGAATTTTTTAATCCTGATAATTTTGGTTCAATCTACACCTAATTCTCAATGTTCATAATAAGGGCTGGGACAGCAATTTTTAAGCGTTTTTCCCGATTTTTTTTAAATGCATAAAAAATACATCATATTATTATGTCGTTGAATTCGTGCTTTAATAAGCTTTCATTTGACACCCTACAGGATGCCCTTGAAATTTTTTTTCATTTCCCGTTTTACCCCCTGAAATTAACCCCCAGAATCAAGATTAAACTTTTTATATTTCACGTCTATAATTGGGCCACCAGGCCACCACCCTCTATCTCTGTGCTAGATTTCAAATTTTTACGTCGAATAGTTTGAGAGAAAATCGCCTGTGACAGACGGACGGACACCGAAGTGGTTGCATAAGTGTTTCATTTTCACGGAACACTAAAAATATAGAATTTATTTATTTAAATTAAAGTTACAAGTACGAATTGATTGTTCTCTTTAGCATTAAATATTCAGCCCACAAACATGCAGGAGATTTTAAACTTTTCATTACAAAATATATCAGTAAGCGTTTCTCATTAAATATACTGTTTTCCCGTATAGCCAGTTTTAAAAAACTTAACGTGCACTTTCGTACCTTTCACATAATTTTAGGGGGATTAGCTGTCTTTAAAAATATTGATTTCGGTAGCATTGTATAAGCAAGAGAAAAAATTTCCCGTTCTTCTTGGTAAATTTAAGTTAAAAAATGTCTTGTGTAACATTTTAAAAGGCAACCAGACAATCTTGACACAAGTTTTAAAATATACATTTACAATGTCTCAAATTCAGTGATTAACTGATTAACTCTACCGCTATGTACTGTCCCTTTCTAACATACTTATTATGATAAGGACAGGAATTAAGTTACTCCCTGTCATCAATGTCATCCAATCAACTACCAGATAAATATCCAAACTAAGCTATTGTTAAGGAAAATTCACAGCTGGTTATATAGGAAATTAAAAAATCTCTAAGGTGGTTCTTATTTTTACCTGTTTGCTGCTTTTGTTTTGGCAATTGTTTCTTCGTGATTCTTGTACCAGTCTTCTAATTCTTGTTTGGCGATTTCTCGTAATTCGTCCTTTTTCTTCTCTTCTTCTCTGTCTAAAGGTAAAACAAGTATTAGGATTTAACATTTTAATGTATACACCGTCCCAAAATCTTTAATAATTTTAAACAATAACATTTGATTGGGTTGTTGGGTTTTGTTAAACTTTTTATTGATGTATAGTCACGTCTTTTCACAATAATTTTATGCTACAAATGCGAACTAATAATAATAATAGTAAATATATTTATTTATGCCAATAAAACAATTAAACATATAAATATAAAAATTACAAAAGTAAAACAGACAACGAAAAATGATAGTAGTATACTAGTTGGCATAGATAGGTTTTGATTTATAAAAAAATCATTCTTCCAATCCTGCCCCTACGAAATAATTTTTATTATTATTTTTGAAAGTTCTGGAGCTTAAGCCTATCAGATTAATAAAATAAAATTAATATTTATACATAGATTTAACATGCGTAAAGTAATAGCATCTGTTCCACATGATTCTGTTTTAATTTTTGATAATATTTTCAGAATATCATAATTTGTGATTGGTTTTAAATTTAGAAACACATCTTTATCAATTTTAGAAAACTTATTTTTCAAATCAAAATATTGAATTTTGATTTGGAGATTCATTTTTTTACAGAATTTATAAAATGATTATTTCGTACGTGTGCACAAGGGTATTCACTTACTGATTTAGATTATTTTAAATTAATGTTAAAATTTTTTAAGTTTCTTCAAAAAAGTGTAGGATTATTTCGATTTATATTATACTTTATATGTTTGCTTTTCTTTCTTTTTTGATTTTGATTATAAATTTCTTAATTCTACGTAATTTTTCCGATTTGATTCAGATTTATTTTTACAATATTTTTTTAAAGTTTTACTTTTTAATTTGGCAAAATTTTTTATATTTTAATTAATCCATGGATTAGTTTTATCATGTTTATTTATTTTAAGTGGCACATGTTTGTTAAATACATTTAAAATATTATTGTTAAATATTTCAACTTTAGTATCAAAATTATTGATGTTTTCAATTGCATTCCAATCCATGTGAATTGAAATTATTTAGTTATTAAATTAAAATAAAATAAAATTATATTTTAGGTTTAAACAAATTCAAATGACTACAACTTTCTACTAACACATTTTTCTCTCTTTAAATTAAAAAAAATAACATCGTCTATCTTGAAACGTTCTTACCTAAAATCAGTCAGAGGAATCACACCTTTAAATATTTACTAGGAAATTAGAAACATTCTGTATACTAGCTTAAAATGAAATTCATTAATTTTTTTTTTTGGTTTCAGTTAAAGGTAGACGTCACCAGAAATCAAGAAGACAAACGCCCAGTGCAATCACTAACTTAACTTATTTATTTACAGATAATTTATTTAATAAGATGTATACATGGTTTTATTTATCTCTTATTAGTGTAGAATATAGAGATGTGTGGCAGTAAATACTGCTAGGCTTATTATAAGCTCAGGTTAAGGTTTTAGGTAAATTGGATTTACCTAACATGAAAAAAATAACGTACTTTACGGATTATTTGGTCCTTTAACAAACGTGTTAAAAACTTAATTTATGTTTTTAAGTAACTCTGCTTGTTGTTTTAAAAAGCACAATAAACAGCACATATACTAAAACATGTTTTATTTTTACTCTGCAGTGATCCATCCATATAGACTGGAATTACCATCTAAAGTTTAAAACATTAATACAACCTCCCTGTGAAATCAGGGATCCACGGACCATATCGTATATAGACTGGAATTACCACCTAAAGTTTAAAACATTAATACAACCTCCCTGTGAAATCAGGGATCCACGGACCATATCGTATATAGACTGGAATTACCATCTAAAGTTTAAAACATTAATACAACCTCCCTGTGAAATCAGGGATCCACGGACCATATCGTATATAGACTGGAATTACCATCTAAAGTTTAAAACATAAATACAACCTCCCTGTGAAATCAGGGATCCACGGACCATATCGTATATAGACTGGAATTACCATCTAAAGTTTAAAACATTAATACAACCTCCCTGTGAAATCAGGGATCCACGGACCATATCGTATATAGACTGGAATTACCACCTAAAGTTTAAAACATTAATACAACCTCCCTGTGAAATCAGGGATCCACGGACCATATCGTATATAGACTGGAATTACCATCTAAAGTTTAAAACATTAATACAACCTCCCTGTGAAATCAGGGATCCACGGACCATATCGTATATAGACTGGAATTACCATCTAAAGTTTAAAACATTAATACAACCTCCCTGTGAAATCAGGGATCCACGGACCATATCGTATATAGACTGGAATTACCATCTAAAGTTTAAAACATTAATACAACCTCCCTGTGAAATCAGGGATCCACGGACCATATCGTATATAGACTGGAATTACCATCTAAAGTTTAAAACATTAATACAACCTCCCTGTGAAATCAGGGATCCACGGACCATATCATATATAGACTGGAATTACCATCTAAAGTTTAAAACATTAATACAACCTCCCCGTGAAATCAGGGATCCACGGACCATATCGTATATAGACTGGAATTACCATCTAAAGTTTAAAACATTAATACAACCTCCCTGTGAAATCAGGGATCCACGGACCATATCGTATATAGACTGGAATTACCATCTAAAGTTTAAAACATTAATACAACCTCCCTGTGAAATCAGGGATCCACGGACCATATCGTATATAGACTGGAATTACCATCTAAAGTTTAAAACATTAATACAACCTCCCTGTGAAATCAGGGATCCACGGACCATATCGTATATAGACTGGAATTACCATCTAAAGTTTAAAACATTAATACAACCTCCCTGTGAAATCAGGGATCCACGGACCATATCGTATATAGACTGGAATTACCATCTAAAGTTTAAAACATTAATACAACCTCCCTGTGAAATCAGGGATCCACGGACCATATCGTATATAGACTGGAATTACCATCTAAAGTTTAAAACATAAATACAACCTCCCTGTGAAATCAGGGATCCACGGACCATATCGTATATAGACTGGAATTACCATCTAAAGTTTAAAACATTAATACAACCTCCCTGTGAAATCAGGGATCCACGGACCATATCGTATATAGACTGGAATTACCATCTAAAGTTTAAAACATTAATACAACCTCCCTGTGAAATCAGGGATCCACGGACCATATCGTATATAGACTGGAATTACCATCTAAAGTTTAAAACATTAATACAACCTCCCTGTGAAATCAGGGATCCACGGACCATATCGTATATAGACTGGAATTACCATCTAAAGTTTAAAACATAAATACAACCTCCCTGTGAAATCAGGGATCCACGGACCATATCGTATATAGACTGGAATTACCATCTAAAGTTTAAAACATTAATACAACCTCCCTGTGAAATCAGGGATCCACGGACCATATCGTATATAGACTGGAATTACCACCTAAAGTTTAAAACATTAATACAACCTCCCTGTGAAATCAGGGATCCACGGACCATATCGTATATAGACTGGAATTACCATCTAAAGTTTAAAACATTAATACAACCTCCCTGTGAAATCAGGGATCCACGGACCATATCGTATATAGACTGGAATTACCATCTAAAGTTTAAAACATTAATACAACCTCCCTGTGAAATCAGGGATCCACGGACCATATCGTATATAGACTGGAATTGCCATCTAAAGTTTAAAACATTAATACAACCTCCCTGTGAAATCAGGGATCCACGGACCATATCGTATATAGACTGGAATTACCATCTAAAGTTTAAAACATTAATACAACCTCCCTGTGAAATCAGGGATCCACGGACCATATCATATATAGACTGGAATTACCATCTAAAGTTTAAAACATTAATACAACCTCCCTGTGAAATCAGGGATCCACGGACCATATCGTATATAGACTGGAATTACCATCTAAAGTTTAAAACATTAATACAACCTCCCTGTGAAATCAGGGATCCACGGACCATATCGTATATAGACTGGAATTACCATCTAAAGTTTAAAACATTAATACAACCTCCCTGTGAAATCAGGGATCCACGGACCATATCGTATATAGACTGGAATTACCATCTAAAGTTTAAAACATTAATACAACCTCCCTGTGAAATCAGGGATCCACGGACCATATCGTATATAGACTGGAATTACCATCTAAAGTTTAAAACATTAATACAACCTCCCTGTGAAATCAGGGATCCACGGACCATATCGTATATAGACTGGAATTACCATCTAAAGTTTAAAACATTAATACAACCTCCCTGTGAAATCAGGGATCCACGGACCATATCGTATATAGACTGGAATTACCATCTAAAGTTTAAAACATAAATACAACCTCCCTGTGAAATCAGGGATCCACGGACCATATCGTATATAGACTGGAATTACCACCTAAAGTTTAAAACATTAATACAACCTCCCTGTGAAATCAGGGATCCACGGACCATATCGTATATAGACTGGAATTACCATCTAAAGTTTAAAACATTAATACAACCTCCCTGTGAAATCAGGGATCCACGGACCATATCGTATATAGACTGGAATTACCATCTAAAGTTTAAAACATTAATACAACCTCCCTGTGAAATCAGGGATCCACGGACCATATCGTATATAGACTGGAATTACCATCTAAAGTTTAAAACATTAATACAACCTCCCTGTGAAATCAGGGATCCACGGACCATATCGTATATAGACTGGAATTACCATCTAAAGTTTAAAACATTAATACAACCTCCCTGTGAAATCAGGGATCCACGGACCATATCGTATATAGACTGGAATTACCATCTAAAGTTTAAAACATTAATACAACCTCCCTGTGAAATCAGGGATCCACGGACCATATCGTATATAGACTGGAATTACCATCTAAAGTTTAAAACATTAATACAACCTCCCTGTGAAATCAGGGATCCACGGACCATATCGTATATAGACTGGAATTACCATCTAAAGTTTAAAACATTAATACAACCTCCCTGTGAAATCAGGGATCCACGGACCATATCGTATATAGACTGGAATTACCATCTAAAGTTTAAAACATTAATACAACCTCCCTGTGAAATCAGGGATCCACGGACCATATCGTATATAGACTGGAATTACCATCTAAAGTTTAAAACATTAATACAACCTCCCTGTGAAATCAGGGATCCACGGACCATATCGTATATAGACTGGAATTACCATCTAAAGTTTAAAACATTAATACAACCTCCCTGTGAAATCAGGGATCCACGGACCATATCGTATATAGACTGGAATTACCATCTAAAGTTTAAAACATTAATACAACCTCCCTGTGAAATCAGGGATCCACGGACCATATCGTATATAGACTGGAATTACCATCTAAAGTTTAAAACATTAATACAACCTCCCTGTGAAATCAGGGATCCACGGACTATATCGTCGGTGAAAAGTGTTAACCTGCTAACTCCACTTATAGGTCAAAATGGGTTTTTGGCATTATCAAAAAGAGGAAAAACTATTCAGTATGGTCTATATTTCCCATATTAAGTAAAGAAATTGCTATTAAATTAAAACGCACTTTAAGTAAAATAAGTCTGGAATTAAAAGTGCTTCGGATTATTTTCGGTTTTCACTAAAACTGCAAAAAAAATTAGATGTCAAGGAAATAATTAAGATTGAAAACGCCGCGGCTGGAAGCGTCGGATATGGGGTGGTACGATGTATCACAAGGGGGGTGCCATTTGAAATTTCAAAGTAGGTGTAGCTGGAGGGTGAGGAGTGAAACAAAATTTAATATGTACTGGTTTTAAACTTCCCCTTTGATGTCTAAATTAATGTGTTGTTTTTACATCAAATTTACTTAAAATCAAGTTTTACTGAGAGTGGTTAGTTTTAAAATACAAGCACTGTATAAATTATAGCCCTTATTTCACGAAGGAAATAAAGAGAAAAAACTGAAAAAAAACTTTTATAATATTGTATAACTACGACATTTACCTTTTTCTTCCAGGCGTTTTACTTGCTCCTCTCTCCACTTTTTAATTTTCTCAGGTTCCTCCCTAGGCTGACTCCACGAGACCGGTGGTGACGAGCCGGTATCTGAAAAGAAAATGTTAGTTAGTGGCCCATAACCACTATTATTAAATGGAACCACTCCAAAATTATAAACGTCCTCCATTTAATGACTTTTTTTAAAAAATGTTAATAAGTCACAAAAAATCACCTTTAAAAGCTTTTTTTAAAATGTCCTATCCGCTTTTTATTAAAAAAGCCAAGTCAGTATTCAAAGTTATCCTATCAGTATACAAAATCAATGTTGGATGTCATGATTATTTTCTACTTAACTTGAATTATATAGTGTACAGGATATTGGTAGTTTAAATACAAAGTCTTATCAGTGTTAAGAAGTAGGGGTTTCAAGTTTCTACTGCAAAAACGGGTTAAAAATGTTAAAAAAAAAGATTTATCGATTGATTTATTATGTATGAAACTTCGATCAATGGATCTTGGCCGTTATTGTCATTAATATCTCATTTAATGCAGACACCAGCTTCCATCCCTTTATTTCTTTTATCCAAAACGCAGGCCGGTTGTAACTTTTCTTATTTTGACACAAACCGCGACATCCTTTACTCCTATTTTTTTTTAACGCTGAAGAATCAACAAAGCTTTATTTATATAAGTTAAGTTTTAATCGAGGTGCCTTGTTTATTGGCGTTCCGTCCAATTATTTCACTTGTCTTTAACATCTAAATTATTGGGAAATATGCATGATACAAATAAAAGAAGATATGATACCGCGCAGGTAGGCGTGGTCATTTACGTCACGCCGTGACCAATTCCGCGATATTTTGTAAACGAAACACGTCTTTTTTAAGATCGCGTTGTGTTTTCAACTATTTTTTGGTGTTTTTATATTACTTTTAGGAGTTTAAAAGTAAAAATGAGATGTGCTGTGTATGGTTGTGATGTGGACAATCAATCAATCAATGTATGTATTTATCCCTTTGTTTATATGATTATTTTAAATCATATATACTATAAAATTGGTATTATAAACAGGAGGCAAAGTATATTGCCAATAGAATTTATATAAAATCGCCTTTAACTAACGTAAACTCTATATTGCCCGTTATAAATTTCAAAAATAAGTCACGGCGTGACATCATGCGCGAACCCGGACGAATTTGACACGGTTGGGTATCGTACCTTCTTTTATTTGTATCATGGGAAATATCTATTTAGCGTCGGATTTTTTGCATGGTTATAGTTACAAGTAACTATTTGAGAAGAAGAAAAGGAATAACATTGTGGCAAGTATATTTTATTGTATTTTAAATTGTGGCTTTCTCCAATTATAACAAATTTTTATTAGTTTCATTAGTAATGCTTTTTCTTATTAAAAAAAAATGAAGGGAATTATTCGGAAAGACGGAAACACCGAATTTTTTGATGAAATTTTGCATAGATCCTAATTTTGGGTTGTAGAACACGAATCTGAAAATCTGAAATCAGTTTTCGGCGGTCTCTTATGGTTTTTCCAAAAAAAAACCTTGTTTTCAGGTTAAGTTTTTCTATGGATTTCTTTAAATTTCGACACTTTCTCTTAAATACATCTATACAAGTCATAACGCACTACTATTCTGAAAGATACTTAGGCAAATTTATATAAAAACCCTTAAAAACAAAGAAAACACTAAAAAACTAAATAAAAATTTACAGGCAACCCGTAATATACAGAGCCCATATTTCTCATGGCGAGATGCGCTGTTACCAAATATACAAATCGTTTTTTCGGCAAATTTTAAGTTTCGGGGCGGACTTTTATTTTTGTCATTTAAAAAATTAGATCGGCTCTAAAAGGTGTATTGGAAACGGGTTAGCACTTCATAGGATGTTAAGTGTTTTTCTATATTATTGGTAATCTCATGTACTACTCAAAATCTTGAGCATGAGTAAATGGCACACATTGTGTCTAACATGGGCTTGGCCTGTCCCCCTAAACAAATAATCCCCGCTTGATATGATATTTGCCCATGCTTGAGATTTTGGTAGTACATATGAGATTACCAATATAAAAAAAACTTACCATCCTATGAAGTGCTAACCCGTTTCCAATATACCTTTTAGAGCCGATCTAATTTTTTAAACGACAAAAATTTAAAAAAAAAGTCCGCCCGAGCACGGTCTCGAACCCACCACCTCTCGGTCCATAAGCGGATATCTACCTCTCTATGTTAGGTCTTCTGTCCACGTATCGTATCGTCATAGATGCGTACTAGATTCGTCACCAATCTACGATTTCTATTCACCAGCAAATTTTGGCTTGTGACTGCCGACGAATAGAAATCGTCCCTGCAAGACGAATCTAGTACGCGCCTATGAGGATACGCTATGTGGATAGAAGGCCCTACTGATGCCAGAAAACCGGTAAACGTGTTACAAGTGCATCATATACTTATAATTTTGAGGTAAATCTTAATTTACAATTTTTATAGGAAAAATAAGTAAACGTGGCAGCACCGCACAAAATAATAGTGTTGACAGGTGGGCAAATAATGGCTGCTAACAGCGATTTTAAATGCAATATTTTCGAAAGAAAAAAGCAATTTTCTTAGCTATTTTTGCCTAAATGTGATGTTTTTTTGCTACAAAAAAAAAGATTAATTATAAGTTCAAAGATGTGTATAAGTGAAACTGTCGAAATTTAAAGAAATTCATAGAATAAAAGTTAATTTTTTTTTTTTTTTTGGAAAAACCATGAGACCGCCGAAAACTGATTTCAGATTCGTGTTCTACGACCCAAAATTAGGGTCTTGCAAAATTTCAGCAAAAAATTCGGTGTTTCAGTCTTCCCGAATAATTACCAAAATGAAACTTTATTTTATCCCTGATTGTACAGGGTTATTCATTATATTTTGACACCCACCTACAGCTCTTATTACGAGTTATAGAAAAAAACTTTAAATACAAAAGTTTTAGGTTTTTTCACGTAGTATCTTTTGGTAATAGCGGAAATAAAAAATAGACTTTACAACATTGAAAAAATTAATTGAGTTATATTTTTTTAAATGGAACACCCTGTATATTATTATCTCAAATGAAAGATCTCTTTGTTCTGATTTCAAATATATATAATTTGTTGTCATTTGGTTCAGCCACTTTTGAAATATTTCAGTTTAAAAAAAATACTTTATTTACACTACAACAATACGTTTTAGAGGCAACTTGATTATATTCTATTAAAGCAACAAACTTTAATGACATGATCTCCAATTATTGTGGAAAAATAAGTTATAAATTCAAATATATCAAAAGTGGCTGAACCAAATGCCAACAAATTATATATATTTGAAATCAGAACAAAGAGATCTTTCATTTGAGCTAATAATATACAGGGTGTTCCATTTAAAAAAATATAACTCAATTAATTTTTTCAATGTTGTAAAGTCAATTTTTTATTTCCGTTATTACCAAAAGATACTACGTGAAAAAACCTAAAACTTTTGTATTTAAAGTTTTTTTCTATAACTCGTAATAAGAGCTATAGGTGGGTGTCAAAATATAATGAATAACCCTGTACATATCAGAGAATTAGGTACATCAATCGTTGTAGATACAGAATTTAGAATTTTGATGTGTTTAACCCCCGAAGCACAGAAGCCTTTTTTATAGCACAAACAACAACTATTATTAGTAGAGTTATGGATTAACAAAATAATTTATAAATAGGTAAAAAAACAATGATTATATAAAATGGAACGGCACAAAACACAGAGCTTACCAAATGCATCAATCTGTGGCCCAGGTTCTAGACCAAAAAAATCTAACAAAATAAAAAAAAATATGTAATTACAAAATAAAAAAAATAAAAATAAAATAAATAAGTATCTTCCAAACCAATTATTCTGTTTAAATGTAAAGATTTTTATTTATTGACTTATTTTGTTATTAAGATATTTAGAAGTTAACAGAAATGGTGAGTTTGACTTAAAAAAAAATGTGTATCTCAGGATTTGTAAAAAATATATAAACCCTAGAAAATTGCTATTCTGAGCATGCATTCATAAAAATCTTGGCAAGTTTTATCATTTAAATAAAATTGAAACTACAAATGAAAAATCAGAAACAAAAATAACAATTTTTACATTTAAATTCATATTTCACTCCCTTCAGAGTTTGATATTAAAAAAATGCTGCAACGTCAAAGAAGTATAGGTACTGTCCAAATTTCACATTTCTAAATTCAGCTGTTTGGGCCTGGTATTGATACATGTCCAGTTGTCACTACTATTTTACATATATTACATACATATCTACACATTTATAACCAACAATTTTTTTTTAATACTAAAAGTGAGGGCTCGTAAAACACAAATTCTGAAATAAACTCAACATATATCACTTTATCAGGCTTTAACTTGACAGGTCTTACTATTCAAATGAAAACTTCATAAATTGGAACCCCGAATGCAAGAGGTATCACAAATACAAATAAAATTTTTATATTCAGATTTATATTCTAAATAAAACTACAGATGCTAAAGACGAAACTTACCCTTAAATCAAATCGCTATGAAACTAGCTAAAAATAATATGTATTTATGTATCAAGTACTTACCATTGTAATCTTTTTTAATGTCAAGATCTTCTTGATCATAGAGCTCTTTTCTGCCAATGCCATCTTGGTCGAAATTCTCTACCATTTCAAAACTGCTGGCAGAGTTAGTTGGATCGTCTGGACATGTAAAGCAAAGTAAAAAATAACATTCAAGCTAAATAAACGGTAATAAAAATGGAGCTTTTACAAAAAATTATAGGTGAGTTGTAACCTGCGTCCTTGCTTGCAGACTCTTTTAAAAAAATTTAAACAATACATTATTCACTACTCCAATTAATTAAATTAACACACCACAACTAATTAGCAACTAATCCTGGGTAAGTCTGGACTTCTTGCAAGCCACACCATAACTTTTACACCCTCGTCGTAAAGGCAATTTTCATTTTTTGTTATTTTTCAAAGTGCATTAGGCAAGAAACATGACTCTAAGAAACCCTGTATCTCCTTCAATAACTGAGAGATTAGAGGGAATTAAAAAATAAGGTATACCAAAAATAAAATGTTAAGAATAGATGAGGCTACAGTCTAGTTGTGAATGTGAATCGCAGTTATGGCTGGTCTAATCTACAGGGCACTACAAACATTAGGGAAAACATTATAGTTAAACCCCTGTAAAAGTACTGTATATTTTTTTTTCAAAGAATACTGGTCTACTTATACTCCTAAAGAATGAACCTACAACCTAAAAAAAGTTTTTTATAGTCGGATTACGGGGTCAGAAGAAAATCGTCACCAAAATTTATGATAAATTCGTCGTGGTGCGTTAATTAATTAGAGTAGTGTATTATTTCTCCCATATTGAAATACTAGAAAGTGAAAGCCCCATTACATACAAAAACAGTGCACATTTTACCAACAAAATAAAAATCCATAATACGTGCAAAAATAGGCCACCTACGCCCCTCAAAACACTTACCGCCACCGCCGTTTACAAGAGTCGATGAAACGGCAACTGCAGCCGGCTTGACTTCGTCTTCGAGCCCCGCTAACTCGTTTTGTTCCCTCGCCAGAAATTCCGCCGCCGGATCCACATCCCCTTGGTCAAAATTGTCCCCAAAACCAGACATTTTTTGAGAAAAAATCAAATTTTTTTGTTATCACTTGGCGAGTTTGCTTTCAATCTGTCAGACGATGACAAACAACGATGACAAATAAGTGACGTTGACACTTGACACTTTTGGTGATGTGTCCGTCAAAAGAGTGTTCAATTGGCACGCTCTTGACGCTCTCTACAGAAAATAATTAGAAACTGATTGGCAAATAATTTCAATATAAAAAGCATCTGTTACTCCCACTCCTTTACAATAGTTAATGCACTTTAGGTCATTAAGGGCGTGTACCGTTGTCAACTTCGGTTACGGTTTTGTGTCCCGTAAGTATCGGTAATCTGAAAAGTTGACAGATTGGAAACGCAATATCTGTCATTAATGTCACCGAAGAAACCGAGCGGTTAACCAGGTTTGACAACGGTACACAGCCTTAAATAGCTATTTGTGTATTAAGGGCGTGTACCGTTGTCAACTTCGGTTACGGTTTTGTGTCCCGTAAGTATCGGTAATCTGAAAAGTTGACAGATTGGAAACGCAATATCTGTCATTAATGTCACCGAAGAAACCGAGCGGTTAACCAGGTTTGACAACGGTACACAGCCTAAGAGCGCAAAGTGATATATTGCCGCTCTGAGCGAGAAGTTAGACGCGCGACGCGTAGCGGAGCGCGGCTATCTCGCGAGAGCGGCAATGTCACTTATTTGCGCTCGAATTACACACATGATTTTTTCTACAACCGGTATTTTTATAAAAATATTTTGTAATGTAATTAATAATTATTGATATCAAATTTGACAGTTTATATTTTGTGTCAAAAGTCGCAGATACGCTGGACGTTTCTTTATTATTATTAAGGTGTCCATGGTAACTAAGCCAGCGACAAAGTAACTTTGTCGCTCGGCGAGCGACAAAGTAAAACAAACGCTTGTTCCTCGAAAATGTCCAACTTTGCGCTTTCTTTTGAAAGCGCAAATTTGTACTTTTCGCTCGGTTGTAGAAAAAAGATGTTATGCACTTTAGGGATTTAAAGGGTACTTTAAATCCCTATTTTCCGGTAAAAAAATGGTACTTTAAATCCCTAGGGATTTAAAATTTACTTTAAATCCCTAGGGATTTATATGCTATATTTATATGCTAATTCAATAGAAATGTAACGTGTTTAGAACAATATTAACTATAAAAAACAACTTAATTTTTATAAATATTGTTATATTATTAAATTTATGTTACACTGTATAATACTACTACCAGTCGTAATCAAAAATGATTGTCATTGTCATTAGGGAGAAATAGAATTGTTGAGATACGAACAGTTTGTTTACAATAAATAACATAATAAAACATGGTGTCAGGCGAGAGGGGCCACTAATTAAAGCAGTGTTAGAAGACAGAAGAACGCAGAAATAATGGAAGAAGAATATAGAATAAAATTAAAAGAGATGGAGCAGATGATTATGACCTTAAAACTAGAACAAACAAAAAATGCCGTTGCTATCACAAATAATGTTCCACTGCCACGAGGAATCGATGTAAAAAACGGGGATTTAGTAAAAAATGTTGAACATTTTAAACAAATGTGGAACAACTACTTAATAGCAAGTGGATTACACAGACAGTGTGATGAAGAAAAGATTGCTGTACTCCTAATAGCTATTGGAGAAGACTGTTTTAGATTATACCAAAATTTTCCGATTCAAAATGATGAAAAGAAAAACTGTGAGACATTATTAAAAGCCATTGAAAGAAATTTAACACCTCAAGTAAATAAAAGATATGAAAGAGCTATTTTTAACACTGCAATACAAGAGGAAAATGAAAGTATCGATGAATATATCAACAGATTAAGAGGTTTGATTAAAAACTGTCAATATGGTGATATGCAAAATGAGTTATTATTAGACAGAATAATTGTTTCAATTAAAGATATAAAGTTAAGACATAGGCTATGGGAAGAAAAAGATGTTACTTTAGAAAAAGCAATCAACATATGCAGAGCTGCAGAATTAACTGAAAAGCAACTGAGAGACTTAAATAATCTAAATAAAGAAGAGGCACAAGTTAAGAAAATAAGAGGTGAAAGTCAATCATATCTAAGAAACAACAAACCAAGTTATGAAAACAGAAAAGTAATAGGAAATAGATCAAGAACATATTATGAAAAAACGAAGTGCAATTTCTGTGGATACTCACATGAATTTAGCAAAGGGAAATGTCCAGCGTTAGGTCAGATATGCAGAAAATGTAATAATAGAAACCATTTTGAAAGAATGTGCAGAATAAAAAAAACACGACATGAGTTAAAGGAAATATATGACACAAGCGACAGTGAAGTCGATGAAATTTTGAAAATTGGAGATAATATTTTAAAATGTGATATATATTTTATAACAGATAAAGAAAATAATGATATTAAGTTAGTAGAATGTCAAATGGATACTGGTGCATCATGTAATGTAATTGGGATTCAAAATTACTGCGACATTTTAAACATGAACAGTCCGAAATTATTACAAACTAATACAAAACTTAAGTGTTTTGGTGGCTTTATAGTAAAACCAATAGGAAAAATCAACGTTCAATGTCTACATAATGGAAAAATAAAAACACTAGAGTTTCAAGTAGTATCAAATCCACACATTCCGCTTTTATCTGAAAAGACATGTCGTGAGCTAGGACTTATTCAGATTTGTCAAGAAATTAGCACAGATGTAACCAAATCTCAACAAGAAATAAGATTACAACAGAAAAGTAAAGAGATTATAAAGAAATATGAAGATGTATTTTCTGGAATTGGAAAACTGGAAGGCGAAATTACATTAGAGATTGACAAAAAAGTTACACCTAAAATTCAGACACCAAGAAGAATTCCAATGAAATTAAGAGATGAACTGAAACAAAAACTAGAGGAAATGGAAAATAATAAAATTATTTCGAAAGTAGAAGAACACACAGAATGGACAAGTAATATTGCATTAGTAAAAAGGAATGACAAACTAAGAGTATGCATAGATCCATTAGAGTTGAATAAAGCTTTAAAAGATATTAAATACCAAATGCCAAAAATTGAAGAAATTTTACCAGAACTTCAAGACGCAAAAGTATTCTCTACATTTGACTGCAAAAATGGATTTTGGCAGTTAGTTTTAGACGAAAATAGCAGTAAAATGACAACTTTTTGGACTCCATTTGGTAGATACAGATGGCTGAGGTTACCATTTGGAATAAAACCAGCTATGGAAATATACCAGAAAAGACAACATGAAGTACTTCAAGGGCTCAAAGGAGTAGAAGTTATGGCCGACGATATTATACTATTTGGAAAAGGGAAAACAAAAGAAGAAGCATTAGCAGACCACAATAGAAATTTAGAAGAATTGCTAAAAAGACTTAGAAATGTAAACATGAAACTAAATAAAGACAAAACCAAACTATGTAAAAGTGAAGTTAAATATTTCGGACATTTACTAACAGAAAACGGGGTAAAACCAGATCCATCAAAAGTTGAAGCGATAAAGAAGTTAGCAGCACCAACTAATCTTGACGAATTAAAACGTTTGCTAGGAATGGTATCATATTTAAGCAAATTTTTGCCAGAATTTTCGAAGAAAGTTCAAAGTTTAAGAAAATTGTCAAATAGTGAAAAGTTCGAGTGGAACAAAATACACGAAGAAGAATTAAAAAAATTGAAGCAAGATATAAGCAAGGAAAATGTTCTCAAATATTTTGACTCATCAAAACAAGTCACTATACAAACAGATGCATCTTCTTTTGCCATAGGATGCACGTTAATGCAAGAAGGACTACCAGTATGTTATGGATCAAGAGTACTAACGAAAACAGAAATAAATTATGCTCAGATAGAAAAAGAAACACTAGCAATATTGTTCGCTTGTAATAAGTTCGATCAATACATAGTAGGAATGAATGAAGTAATCATAGAGACAGACCATCAGCCTTTGTTAACAATATTTAAAAAACCATTATGCAATACCCCTAGAAGAATACAGAAAATGTTAATGACTCTACAAAGATATAATATTAAACTAAAATACAAAAAAGGAAAAGAAATGTATATTGCAGATACATTGTCAAGATTAACCAAAGAAGACACAACAGCCTATGAAATATACTCGTTTGAAAATATTAAAGAAATATCAGATATTAATCCGTTAGAATATTTAAAAATTTCTGATAAGACTATTATAGAATTACAAAATGAAACTGAAAGGGACTATGAGATGCAAGATCTCAAGGAAGTTATTATTAAAGGGTGGCCAGAAAATAAACAGACTATGAAACAAAACTTACATAGATACTGGAAGTATAGAGAAGAATTAACTATATTTGAAGGCATAATACTAAAACAAAATAGAATTTTGGTACCATTTGAACTAAGAAAAAATATTTTAAGAAAACTACATTCAAGTCATCAAGGTATAGAAGCCACAATTAACCTATCACGAGATTCAGTCTTTTGGCCGAATATTACAAATGATATTAAAGAAACAATATCAAACTGTGATACATGTATGAAATATTCAAATAATCAACAAAATCCTGAAATGATATCACATACTGTACCTAGACTCCCATTTGAAGTAATAAATATGGATGTCATGGAAATAGATAAAAGAAATACGAGGGCAAAATATTTAATAACAGTTGATCAATATTCAGATTTTTTTGAAATAGACAGAATTAAAGACTTAACTGCAAAATCAATAATTGATATATGCAGAAAGAATTTTGCTAGACATGGTATACCAAAAATATGTGTGACTGACAATGGAACAAATTTTCAAAATAAAGAATTTACGAAATTCGCTAAAGAATGGAATTTCATACACAAAACTTCAAGTCCCCACCATCAACAAGGAAATGGTAAAGCCGAGGCTTCTGTAAAGATTGCAAAACAGTTAATAAAAAAATCTGAAGAAGACGGAACAGATTTTTATAGGAATCTTCTAATTTGGAGAAACACACCAAATAAAATAGAATCAAGCCCTACACAGAGACTATTTTCAAGAAGAACAAGGAGTGATATACCTATGATACCCTATTTATATGAACCAAATGTAATAAAAAATGTCCATGAGAAAATATCAGAAAGAAGAAACATTTCAAAAGAATATTATGATAGAAAAAGTACACAAATTCAAGAATTAAAAGAAGGCGATTTTATTTATTTCAAGAAGAATGCAACATCTGATAAATGGATACCCGGAACAATAGTAAAAAAATATGATACTAGATCATATATCGTAAAAAATAAAAGTAACGACATGGAGTACAGAAGAAGTAGAGTACACATCAAACTGTATAACACTCAAATAAAAAATCCAGAAAAAGAAAATATTAAAGAACAAACCAAGACATGTGACTACAAATATATTGATAGTGACACAGATAGAGAAACAAACAAGTTTGAGAATGATAACGAACAAGACATACAGGAAGATCAAATGACTAAAAAGGTTAACAACAAATCAAAACATGAAGTAGAAGCCGGACGTGAAGTGGAAGAGGAGCGAGAACAGGATCAATTTGCAAACAACACAAATGAACCACAACCATCCACAAGCAGGTGTCAAAGAAAAATAAGACTGCCAGACAAATTCAAAGACTTTGTTCTATAAAAAGGAAATGTTATATAATTAATTTTTTGTTATAATTAATTTTTGTTATGTTGTATAATATTAGTCAAACACTTCATTTTGTAAAAAAGAGAAGATGTTATATTATTAAATTTATGTTACACTGTATAATACTACTACCAGTCGTAATCAAAAATGATTGTCATTGTCATTAGGGAGAAATAGAATTGTTGAGATACGAACAGTTTGTTTACAATAAATAACATAATAAAACAAATATTAACATTTAAATCATTTTGAGTATCAATAAACGAGTATTGTTCTCCAGATTTCCTTGGTAATAATTGGCCTACAGCCTCTTGAGCTGCTTTTTCGATTTCTTCCATCACAATCAACACACGTCTTTCAGGTTTGGAATATTTGACTGTTTATCGAGTTGATTTTGTTTTACTTAGTTACTTGTCAAAACACACTAGATTTTCAGTTGACAGAGACAATCATGGTACAAGTCATTGAAGATGACGTTTTAGAAATAGAGTACCGTTTAGTGGTATGATTTTTTTTTGTTATTTCTTTAACGTTTTACCTATCCTAAAGTGCATAAAATAGTATATTAACCTCGTGACTAAAGTGTCTTTTAATCCCTTGGCGAATTGTAGCCCTCCCTACGGTCGGGCTACAAACCTTTCGAAGCGGGATTAAAAGAGACATTTTAGTCCCTAGGTTAATAATATACTATTACACCATTGGAATCAGGGCAGGCAGAACACTCCGAGCACACGCAAGCGACAACCTCTTAAGTAAACTTGGTCTCGGGTTGGGTTTCGATTTTCGATTTATTCCGGTATCGTTACTTACAAGGACTGTTCTTTTGCTACGATTCTGATTTTTTAATAATATGGAAGGCCTTATAAATTTTCAGTGGCATAAACGACATTAATTAATTAAAGTGGGTAATTATTTAGATTAGTGGAAGCAGCGAATTTTTTCATGAAATTTTGCACAGACCCTAATTTTGGGTCGTAGAACACGAATCCGAAGTCAGTTTTTGGCGGTCTCGTAAAAATTTTTTTTAAACTTTTAGGTTAGCTTTTTCAATGAATTTCTTTAAATTTGTTGGGTGAGCAAAAAGGTGGTCAGGTTTGCTCAGTTTTGATTTATATAGATACATATATATCTATATCAATCAAAACTGAGCAAACCTGACCACCTTTTTGCTCAGGTTGCGTGAGCAAAAAAAAAAATTTGTTTTTACGAGACCGCCAAAAACTGACTTCGGATTCGTGTTCTACGACCCAAAATTAGGGTCTGTGCAAAATTTCATGAAAAAATTCGCTGCTTCCACTAATCTAAATAATTACCTTAAAGTCATAGACAGTGCTTAAAGTGCAGTTAGATGAGTTTTGTTTTCGAAATATCCTAAAATCAATTTTCCATTTTACTTGGAGCACCTCAAACGAACTAGAGATGTCGACAAAGTAACGATACGATACGAAAGTACTCGTTACTCTAGAATACCCGAAGTAACGAATATCGATTTGAAAGAGCATTGATTACTTTGATTACTTCGGTATCGGTGTACGAACGTGTGCGTCGATACGACATACGAAAGTAACGACTCATACGAAAGTAACGAGTGCCACCATCGGATCGCGCGAGCCGACCGAGGGACAAACGATACGATTGTAATCATTGTATTCATTGTACTTTGTTTCATTTTGCTGCTGCTGCAACGCTGTCGCACGATCGAACGGATGAAAAGAGGAACGGTTGAATTTATGAATTTAGGTAAAACTAAATTTTGCGTATGCGTATTGCTTGTTGCCTGTCTACAATTATAAAACTTGATCTTTTAGGTATCAAATTATAATGTAATATGTACCGACCGATACTTTTAGGAGTTAGGACATACAGACAAGATTTTTTTAAATTTATTTATTTATTTATTTTTAGTTTTAGTAAAGAAAAGTTGTAATGTAAAGATAAGCAAAGTTGGCTTTTTATCGTTACTGATTACTTTTACTTTACTAAACATATATGGAAGATTTTTTGAGGAAATAAGCTGAAAAGGACTAAAGAAAATACTGTCGACTTTAATCGTTAACAAATGTTATTAAAACAATCCTGTTTACATAACAAAAGATCGCTTTTTTCTACAATTTACTTCACATCGCAACACATATTTCCTAAAAAACTATAGCTCATACATATCCGCACGCATAAGTGCGTTCGGTTACTTTATTAATCTGTCTGATTCATTAGTTCTCCGCAGTGAACGAGTTCACTGGTTCTCCGTACGGTAAAGGGTATGCTTTTTGCGGTAAGTAAATCTGTACGTCCGATGTTCGGTGTTTGCTAATCGGAAAATCGACCGCTTGTAGCATGCTTGTACCGTCCCATATAAAAACATTTTTTGCTAAAAACGTTCAGCGTACAGATATTAATGGGTGGTGTATCAAGAAATGAAATTATCTGTACCTCGTTTGCAGAATTTAAACGGATTTGCAAAGTTTTCCCTTAACCCCCCATACGTACGAACAAGCAATGTGCAAGAAAGCGCGAAAGCTGATTTTACATACACACGTCAGGTGTTTTCGCACTTCAAGGGCTTCACTCGTAAAAAAAACCCCCATACACGCTCGAGCATGTTGGGTGAGCAAGAGTTGGAAGTAGGCTCGGACCAACATGCTCGATCGTGTATGTGTTGTACAAGCCTAGTTGGCGGTAGGAATGCTCGGCGCGGAGCTTGGCTCGATGACACCGACCAACACGCGTTCGGCGCAAACATGTTCGTAAGTATATGGTAGTCGCCGAGCATGTTGGCCAATTCCAGCTCCAGCATTTCCGTGCTGCTGGATGAGATAGACATATTTCGGTGCTCTTGATTTGGCGTAATTTTGTCGTGATGTCGTTCAGCGACAATAAAAAGTTTTGGACGGAATTCATAAATTTATACAGAGAAAGGGCCCTTTGGGACGTAAGAAGCAAAGAGTACAGAGTCTAAACATATAAAGCCACCCACAATCGCTGTCGTGGTAATAAGATCCATATTATATTATTAAATGGGTGATGCTCAAATAATAACAGTCGATGATCAACTGATGTTGGGTTTAGAGTTGATACAAAATACTAGGAACGCGTATTTTGTAACAGGTATGACCGCATAACGGGTAGGTACAGGTAACAGTTCTCGATTTTACCAAAAATACTAGGGGCGTATTTAAATACTCATGTACGCGAACGCGATATTTGGCCTCGATGGAGTATCGGGTCGGAGTGACGCGTCGCACGGTGGGCCAGATTTTCTTAAATCTGAAGCAACATATACTTGCTTTAAGTTGTGTATTATTACAAGTTCTTAATTTGTTCGCACTTCGCGCGTAAAGCATGTCCAAGTGGCGGAACTTCAAAATTTGCCCCCCCCCGCAAAATTATTTTTCAGGCCCCTCAAAATTACTTACTTACTTAAGCTAAAATAACGTAAATTAGAGAAATAGGTGTTTCTCCATAAAAATCTAAACTTTAAAAAAAGATGTATTCGCATGAGACTGAAATTATTATTCCTCTTTAGATAAAACAAAAGATTATAATAAAATAAATTTATATATTATGCAAAAACAAAACAGTAAATTCAGGGTAAATTAACATTTTTGATAAAAATATAGGTCTAAAATAATAGACAAAAAAAATTATATAAATGATTTATGTCGCGCTTTTACTTCAGCAAAATTTGTAATAATATCTTTAAATTCCAATTCTAACTAACTTGCCCGGAAAAACATTAGAAATTTTTGGAAGCTTTTTTCTAGCATTTTCAAGTTCTTTTTGTCTACGCCTTTTTGCCGCACCACTTGTATTGCTCAGATTTTTGGATTCCATACATTATCACAAATATATTCCTGCCTTTATTGCTGTCTAACAGCTGTTAACCGACTGAGACTCTCTATGATGAAAAATATATATTTTCAATCCATAAAAAAATTCTCGGTAACAAATAATGCTTTTAAAACTTCGGAAACCAGACTTCCTTTAAATAAAACCCATCTATATTTTTTTATTTATTATTTTTTGTCAATAGACGAAACAAGTGCGGTATTCAGAGGGGTTCGCTGTCGCTGCCGAGTACAAAGGGAAAAATTAAAGGAGCCGAACAAAGAACACCTGTTTCGTTGCGAAAGGAATATTCTAATTCAATTGCTTTAAATTATTTTTTTACTATTTGCATTTAATAAAAAATTCGGCGACATAAAAACTTGAAAACGTTTTAGTTCTTAATTCTATTGTTACTGTAAACATTATAATAATATAGCTCTCGTATTACACAGGGCCCTAGCCACCGCCGGGGCAGTGCCCCAGGGCCCCCGAGCAAACCCAAGAATAGGGGCCTCCGAAGTGAGGAGATAAAGGGCCCCTCGATCACTTGCTGCCCCGAGGCCCCAGAGCCTCTAGCTACGGCCCTGGTATTAAACGTGACGTGTAATTGCATGAACGACACTCTAGGCCGTGGGCCCCCTAGAGGCCCGGGCCCCCCCGCATTGCGTCCTCTTGCTGCATAGTAGTTCCGCGCCTGCAGTTGGAATGCATATGCTGATGTTAAATACTAGTAAAATACTTAATTTACAGTTATTACTATATCTTCATGCAATTTTACCTAAATAGGTTAAGATAACAAAAGTGATTTTCGATCGCGTTTTCTTAAAAAATTTAAAAAGTGCACTACTAATTGAAGAAATCCATCAAATTGCATTATTCAGCCAACCCCCACCCCCCCCCCCCCCCAGAACAAAATTCCGGGTGCGTCCATATATTGTTACGTATAACAAGCAATTTAAATATTATAAAAATATCAAAACAAAGTCCACGTTTCCCACATAAAAATAAAAAACGATCAACTTTGAACGCAGAACCAGAACGCCGTCTGTATAAATCACAGATGAAATTTGTACTTTGTAAAGTACTAGGTAAAAAATAACAGGTATTTGGAACAGGTATGAACTTGGAACTGGAACGTAACGTACCTGTTACCGAAAAATACTAGTTTGTATCAACTCTAGTTGGGTTGGGAAAATGTTGGAACTTTCGGACGTGATGGAATCAAACGAACATGCTCGGTTTGAAGTTGGGCTCGTGACGAGCCAAGCATGCTCGAGCGTGTATGGGGGGTTTAACACAGTCACAGATTTACCCACACGAGATACGAAAGCAAGTGATAAACGGCGAACGCGCCTTTCCTGTAGCCGCACCCTATGTGAGCTCCGCGACATTTTTA
This sequence comes from Philopedon plagiatum, assembly GCA_963971165.1. NCBI lineage: Eukaryota > Metazoa > Arthropoda > Insecta > Coleoptera > Curculionidae > Philopedon > Philopedon plagiatum. The sequence continues at coordinate 13,655,459 of OZ020192.1, forward strand.
TTTTCTTTGCGCGACATCAAGTAGTGGCTGCACGAGCACCTCGTTACTGTTTAGTGCGTGGCATTGTCACGTAAATCTGTGGCTTTGTGTTATTTCGGCACTGAATGAACTTAAAATACTTTATAATATTAGTGTTATATTTGTTTTTATAGACTTATAATTTAGTATTAGGTGTGTTCACTGTGTTCTGTAGGTATTTTAAAATGACTGGATACAGATGCGCTTGCACTACGCGCCGTACACTCCCACAAGGTCACAAGAACTTAGACCGGCGTTTCGCCAAACTTACGTATCTGGTGTGGGTAAATCTGTGACACAGTCATGCAAGTGTTACGTAGGCTGCAGTCTCTTCTCTCGGAAAGCGTCCCCTCAAGATATAAAATACATTGCACGTCTTTCTCATAAAACATAAAATGTAACAGGCACATTTTGTATTAGATCATTCAATTTTTTTACTTACTTGTTATGTTAATATTCTTTTCTCAGAAAACAGAACTTCGAGATTAGGACTCCTAAGGTGCAACAAACCTGAAAAAACAAATTTTAACATTACTACAAGATAATGAAACTATCATATGATTGATTATTATAATAATTAAGAGCAGTAGGAAACGTTTTTTGTTAATACTTCGCCTCGAGTCTAAACTTACAACATAATTTTTAATTCTAAATATTTACTTATTATATTTTGCTCAAAAATAAACCTTTAAGCTCCTCTCTTGGGACAGTTTTGGATTTTTTCCCGTTTAGTAGTCACTCTGTATACAGGGTGCTTCACGGTACATTAGACGTATCTGGCCAACCAGTCAACGAATCATTCTGAAAATTTGGTCGTGTACATAATCGAATATGCTCTACCTGCCTAAAATATTTTAACAATGCAGTGTTGCCGCTTCTACCAAAAAGTAGTAACAACTTTGATATTTTAAATAGAACACCCTGTATATGACTTCATTTTCAAAACCACTATTAATTTCTTAACAACTTCCCTTAACATTCTTTTATACTTATCTCTTACAGTTTCTGAAATAATAATTAATTTTCAATGTCTTTGGCGGAAAACGTTGCCTTCAAAAATTGCTGATATTTTTAAACTTTAAAATATTAGGACCCTAAAATTTTGTGGAGAGTTAAATAATAACGAGGAGCTTTTTACCCTATGCCCAAATCTTAGTTACAGTATGCAGGGTGGTTTAAAAATACAGTTATTTTGGTTACTTGAAAAAGTGGCCATAAGTATATTTTTTTAAATGTAACTTACTGTAACACTCTGTATATTATTACTGATTTAAGAAGCTACTTAAATTTGCTCTTTATTTTTGTCTATTGTACCTATACCTAGTTAACTAGTCAAGTTTCTGACTTATAAGCCATTATTTGTAAAATTTTCTCAACAATTTAATTTCCATACGGATTTTAGTAAGTATGCCATAACAAACAATTGTTTGATATGAAAGTCATGTCACTTTCGTTACCGTTTTAATATTTTATTAAGTATTACTGATACAAGTGATAAATACCGTTAAAAATCATGGAATATAACTATTCAAATGCAGTTCTTATGAATTTATTTATTTGATTTGGACAAAGTGATAAAATTATCGCCAGAACATGTATAAAGTTTAATGCCCTGAAGTTTTTCAAATCAGTAATAATACACAAGGTGTTACATTTAAAAAAATATACTTATGGTCACTTTGTCAAATAACCAAAATAACTGTATTTTAAAACCGCCCTGTATACTGCAACTAAGATTTGGGCATAGGGCAAAAAGTCCCCCGGTATAATTTAACGCTTCATCAAATTTCAGGGTCTTAATTTAATATTTTAGAGTTCAAAAATATCAGAATTTTTTAAGCTAACTTTTTCCGCCAAAAAAATTGGAAATCAATTATTATTTTAGAAACGGTAAGAGATAAGTATAAAACAATATTAAAGGAAGTTGTTAAGAAATTAATAGGGGTTTTGAAAATTAAATAATATACAGGGTGTTCGATTTAAAATATCAAAATTGCTACTACTTTTTAGTAGAAGCGGCAACACTGCATTGTAAAAAATATTTTAGACAGGTAGAGCATGTTCGTTTATGTAAACGACCAAATTTTCAGAGAGATTTCTTAACCGGTTCGCCAGATATGTCTAACGTACCCTGTATATATACTTAGTTAATATTAATGTTAATATTATTTTCTCAGAAAACAGAACTTTTATAAGGAGTAACTTTTTTTCGAAAAATTAACAATAAAAAAATTTTCCATTCTACCACATTTGACATTTAAGAGACTCTGAAATTAAGGTCTTAACTTTATGCTTATATATTTTATTAAATAAATATTTACCCATGCAAGTGCTTGCATCAGTGTTGATGTTAGCCTCATGTGACAATGGTGTTAACACACTATTGAACATATGTATGTAGATCAGATTTTCACTCAACTTCGAGATCAGGACTCTCAAGGTGTTGTTTTTATGATAGAACAGGAAATCCCCTGAATTTTTGAGACATCTAAAAAGAATAGAGGAGTTAATAGACAATCGTTAAAACCCCAAATTAACAGTTGAAGGATGCAATGTCCTCATTTTAATAATATCAGCCTTCAACTGTAGTAATTTTTTATAAGCGTTCTTTCTGTATAATTAAAATTACAGTAAGATATTCAGAAACCCATATACTCAAAAACAAATAGTAATTGAGAGTAGTGCCTAAATTCACCACTAGGGACGTATTCTACATCTTGAAAGACTGCTCCCCGACGTTGATAAGGTAGGACAGCCATGATTGGCTGCAGTCTAGCAACACTCTCTCGAAAAGCATTCCCTCGAGATGTAGAACACATTGGACGTCTTTCTCATAAAACATAAAACTTAACTTAGGCATATTTTGTATTGAACCCTTCAAGTACTTTGGTATATTTAGTTTGGTACACAGACACAGGTTCCACGTGGGCAAAATCAAAATTAAATTACACTGATGATATGAAGGTGTAAGTGCCCTTTTAGAAATGCGTCGATTGATCAAGGTTCACCTTAGTGGATCCTGTGCAAAAACATCGTAAGAAAATAATTTTACAATACCTTCTTTAGTATTCCTCCAAGGCGTCGGCAACTGTTTCGGCCTTCCTTGACCATCATCAGTGTTGTATGGTCCCGAGCAGGGACAACAACAGACAGCCGCTTACTAGTTAACATTTTTACGTACCCAGACCTGAAAAGTAAACAGCTGCCAAGAAAACACCTGGGACATTTTTTTAAATATTACGAGAAGTAGAAAAGCCAAAGCCAAAACAATAATTGTTATCGATATTTAATTAATGAAAAATCCCCCAACGTGTGTTCTTAGTTTTAAAAAAAAGTATCTTCTTTTCCTAAAACCCAAAAAATAATTAGTAAACTACAAATGACAGATTTTGTATAACATTTTGGCGTTATATTTAAGTGTTTCTTTTTAGGAAATGATTAAAAGACGAAAACCCTAAAGTAGTAGGGATAAAGGGGCGGGTGATTACTTTTTTGAAACAAGAAATGCATGCACACGCGCAAAGTTTACCTTGTAACTGTTGCGCAGACAATGACAAGGTAAAGAATGCATGTGCAAGACTAAAACCAAACTTATCGCTAAAAATTAAAAATGTATCGCTTATATTTAATACCAAATTATTTTGCATAGGTACCTAAAAAAGAGTTAATACCTAAAAATGAAAAATAAGTTATAATATTAACACCTGAAGAGAAAAAAGTAAATTATACCTAAAAATAAAAAATTTGTAAATAGATACAGGGTGGTTATGAATGTATTATATGTAATACCAAATTATTTTGCATACCTAAAAAAAGAGTTAATACCTAAAAATGAACAATTAGTTATAATATTAACACCTGAAGAGAAAAATGTAAATTATACCTAAAAATAAAAAATTAGTAAATAGATACAAAGTGGTTATGGATGTATTCCATTAATGTTCAGACAATTTATATACTTATTCCAGGGAACAAACATCAATCTTTTTTTCTTTCTTCTATCTTCTATCTAGCTATCTTTTCTTTATAAATTCAATTGATTCTCATATATGGTAATTTTATTATTATGGATACTAGTTATTTTTCCATTATAAAAAATATTTATCTTCAATTAATCTTAGAAAGCCTAAAAATAAAAGAAAATATCAAGATAAAATGGTTAGACAATTTTTGGTGCAAAGACACTTAAGGTGAAAAGAGACGGAGTATTTTCTATTACTGAACAAAATTGAAAATTGAAAAGCACCCTCTTTTGATACAAGCTTTTGTTTAAAATATTTTCATGAAATTTTGGTGAGTTGACATTGAGATAGGGATAAACCTTAAACATATTTTTGACATTTACCCCCTCTCTATATTTTGGAAGGTGGGGGGTGGTTTTGTAATTTTAAATGGGATGATGTACTTTTGTTTATAAAATTCGAATCTACGTAAAAAGCTACGTTCGTAGGGGTACAATTTTTTTTATTTACTCTTTTGGTTACTGAATTATGGTTAACTAAATTTTGATTGAATTTAAAAAATAAATAAATTTTACCAATAAATCAAGTTCACTTATTTCAGAATTATTAATTGTTTCCATGGAAATGCGTTATTTCTACTCAAGTCAGTTGCGAACTTTGAAGTTGTAACGATTATTTCTCTAGGCCCCCCGATTTAACCCCCTTGACTTTTTCCTGTGGGGTTTTATAAAAGACAAAATGACGGTGACTTTACCTACAACCGTAGATGATATAAAGACCGAATCCGCCTGCTGATTAGTGACACTTGAAATGTTACAGCGGGTACGAAATTCATTTAGAAAAAGACTGAGAAAGTGTTTGGAAGTTGAAGGGGGACATTTCGAACAACTTCTCAAGCATGACAGACTAATAATCATGATTCCCTAAAAAAAGAGCAAATCAAAAAAAATTGTACACGTACCTACGTAGTTTATTACGTAGATTCTAATTTTATAAACAAAAGTACATCGTCCCGTTTAAAATTACAAAGTTCCCACCCACTCCTCAAAATAGAGAGACGGAGTAAATACCAAAAATATGATTAAATATGCCCCCCCGTCACCGTATTATCTCACCAGATTTCATGAAATAAAATTAAACCGTTTTCGAGATATCGCTTCGTAACAATTTAGAAAAAAACTCGCCTTGTACATCATTGGCAAACAAGCAAGACACACCAAGATAAAAATGTAGTTTTGAGAAAATTGGATCTCAATCTTTACATTTAATTATGTCAAGAAAGCCAACATTCAAAAGTAATTTGTTTTAATTTCCAAAATATCATACTCTCTGTCTGTGGGCATAAACAATGGATACTGCATCCACAATTCACCTTATTTTCTTTTTAAATGTTACTAAATAAGTCAAAATCGAAAAAAAAAGACTCGGCCTTTTGCTCAAAACTTTTATTCCCATTTGCACCGCAGTGTTTAAATTTGGTTTAACCCAAAACATGTCTAGAATAATTACTTTGCTGCAAGACGAAGGCACCAAGGAAACATTCTAAACGTGGATTAAGCTAAACCTGGTTTAAATATTGCGGTGCAAATGGGAGTAATAAATCAAGTAATAATTTTAATTGACATTGACATTAAGAGTCACAGAGACATTAACATAAGGGCTGTCACATTAAGTGTCCAATTAGTTTAATTCTTGATTAAACTGTTTGTGCAACTGGACGTAAGTGTGCTTTACTTGTAAACCGACAATATACTTGCTGTACCAGCCCAATAAAATCTTCTGTTATACCTTTTAATAGTTATCTATTGGATAAGTAATGATAATGATGCTCTGCACCATCGAAGCTCTTCATCATCAAGGCTCTAAACAGTCTAAACCATCAAAGGCTTCACCATCAAGTCTCTTCATCTTTAAGGCTTCTAACCACCATAGACAAAAGACTATGGGGGTATTGTTCACTACCTTAAGGGCGTATCCTGAGTCACTTCATATCACAGATATTCCACCCACACGCGATGAGATGTTTAAAGATGATTGGAAAAGGAACGCATGGAACCACTTACCTGAAACAACAGAGAAAAAACATTTAGAATACAATTTTAACATCATTAAAAGATGATGAAATGATCATATGATCAGTTGTGCAAAATTTCAAGTTTCTAGACCCAGCGGTGTGGGCTGTGCGTTGATATGTCAGTCAGTCAGTCAATCTCTTCTTTTAGGAGTGTTCTTAAATTCAGCAACTTTCTTCATCGGAAATAAGATGTAATATGTTGAAAAGAAACAAAACACAGCAATGACATAATTCGCTGGATTTAAAAACTTAAAACAAATGTAGAAATAGACCATCTATAAGCATCAAATATCTTACCTTTACAAATTCAGCAGGTTGCTCTAATCCTCTAGGCTTGTGTCCCGTACATTTAGAATTCTGGTTTTAAGCTTTCATGGTCGCACCCTCCTGAGCTTCTAATGGCATTTTCAAAAAACAATTGTCGTTTGAAACAATTAACCTTTAAAAGCGTCAGTCGGACAGTACGCAAACCAACCTTAAGGTATTTTCTTTAAAATGTAATCAGAATTAAATATATTAGGTAGAAGATAATTTCAATCAATTTCAGCCCTTTTGTACGTTAGACTAAAAGAGATCAAATCGACTGAAGGTCATCAATTTTATCCTTTCTGTACGTTAGACTAAAAAGAATGAAATTGATAAGACCTAGAAATACAAATAGTATTCTACAAACCAATTAAAAATTTTAAAAGATACCAATCTATTTCATCCATTTTGTACGTTAGACTAAAGGGGATCAAACGGATTGGGTGTCATCAGTTTCAACCTTTCTGTACGTTAGACTAAAAAGGAACAAACCGAGAGGACGTAATCTTTTAAAACATTGTGTGTATTTAGGTCAAAGGAAATCAAACTTCCAAAGTATAGGTACTACAAATAAATAAAAAAATTCTAAAAGATTTATAATCAATCTACTTTATTCTTTCTGTACGTTAGACTAAAAAGAATCAAATGGATTGAATGTCCTCGACTTCATCATTTTTGTACGTTAGACTAAAAATGATCAAACATAGAACGTTTGCCTTTTAAAATATCGTGTTAAAAAGGTTGGTTTTTGTATCCTATGCCACCCTGAAAGAATTTCGCGCCTCGTTTACACATTGTTTTAATAGGTTCCTGAAACAAAGGAAAATTATTTAGATACAAGTTTACAATCGGTAATTATTTCATTAAGAGTAGTAAGTCTCATCGTAAAAAAAAATTCGGGAGCAGAGTAAAAGAGACTACAAACCTCAGAAGAAATATTACCCTGTATATTATTTGGGAAGTTTTTAATACTATTTTATCAAAAAGTGCTCAAATTAAGCCATGTACAAATGTTATAACAATTATCTCAAAAATAGTTGGAGATATAATGTAAAAGGCTAGAACAAAATTAAAACTTTGACACCCTGTATCTAGGAAATCAACCATTGTATGCCAAAATGAACTCTTTTACATTAAATCTGGCCAAAAATCATATCCGACTGTAAAGAACTTTTTTTAGGATATAGGTTCATTCTTTAGGAAAGTAAGTATACCATTATCGTTTGAAAACAATCAGTCTTTGCCCTTTGTAGGGGCTTAATAATAATGTTGCTTTTTCCCTAAAGTTTGTAGTGCCCTGTAGATTAGACCAGCCATAACGGCGATTCACATTTACAACTTTGTTTTTTAATCCACTCTAATCTCTCAATTATTGAAGGAGATACAGGATTTCTTAAAGTGTTTGAAAAATAACAAAAAATTGCTTTTGCGACGTGGGTTTGGTGGGGCTTGCAAGAAGTCCGGACTTAAATCCAGTTTAACACCTATGGGACATCCCTGGTAGGTGTCTAAGAACTTCGAAAATTTCACCAAACAATTTGGACACTTAGGACAGAAGCTTGTTGAAATCTGGAATGGATTCGATCAAAATGGAATAAGATTAGGCATGTGTAGGCGTTAAGCTGTTATTATGTTTTAATCTTTAAGTTATGTTCTTCAATGTGTTGCTTTAAATTTTATTGGTTTATAATAATTTCTGTATTTTCTTAATAAAATAATTCGGTAATTTTTATTTGTTGGTATATTTTAAAGTACATTAAGTAAAAAATATCACCCTTTAAAAAATCCTGTATCTCCTTCAATAATTGAGAGATCAGAATGAATTAAAAAAATGTTAAGAGTAGATGAGGCTACAGTCTAGTTGTAAATGCAGTTATGGCTGATCTAATCTATAGGGCGCTACAACTTTAGGGAAAAATAACATTTTTGTTAGACCCCTGTATTCTGTATAAAATTGATTTTTTCAAACAATACTGGTATACTTACTTTCTTAAAGAATGAACCTACAACCTAAAAAGAAAGTTTTTACAGTCGGATTAAGGGGTCAAAAGAAAATTGCTACCAAAATTATGATTAATTCATTGTGGTGCGTTAATTAACTGGAGTAGTGTATGTACTACCTTGTATAAAAAATGAAATGCTTGTGGAACAATATCTATTTTATCCCTTTGTGTTTTTATTTTAAAATTAATTTTAAGAATATTTTCATTCAGAGTAGGTATTTACAATTAGCCGGTGTTTTATTATATCGTGTACTCAAGACTACTTTTGACTTGTATAAAATAAGTATAGATATATGTACCTACTTAGGCACTCAGAATAAAAATACAAAAAAAATGTATTTAGTCTCTTTCCTTATTTCAGATCCAAATAATGAAGTTGATCATATTTTTCTAACACCCTCATTGAAAATTTACTTTTCCTCCCTAATTTTGGGTTTAAAAGGGGCACTTTTCCTCCCTACGTAGGAAAAGTAAAAATTAAATAAATATTCACGTACAGATAATTTATTTATTTTAAATTTATATTATTGCCTTCCGGTATATCTGTAGGTATAAAATCTTCATCAAAATCTCCCATTTTTGGATAAAAATTTATTAAAAACGGTGAAAAATTTGAAACAAAAGCGGTCTTAAAATATGTTTGATGTTTATTAATACGTTACTACGTTAATATGTACCTAGATTCGAATCGAGATGTTTCGAACCAACTAGATTAACTAGATAATTGAATTTTTTTAAAATGTTCTTTCTTTTAATTAAAGATTTTAGCTTTGTTAGTGGGCATTTTAAATGAAATTATTTGTTGTATTTATTGAAAAATATAAAATAGGCTAACTAAGCATTTTTAAATAAAAATAGACTTAGTATGGGCAAATATCTTTGCTATTAGTAAAGATAGAGACACCAAATTTTAAGTGTATTTTATTGGATAATAAATCTATTTCTTTATGTGATATAACTTTTTCACCCCCTTGAGGGGTGACGATAGGGAGCTGAGGTAATTTTTTTTAAATTCAACCCTATGCCGTGTGGTACTTTATTTTAAAGGTCTTCAAAAAAGAAACCTTTTACAGCAAACCTAAGGTCCGTATCATAATTCGTTTTTAAATTCTTAAATTAAAAAAAAATAAATACCGTTATTTCTCTTATTACCTTAAAAGCTATTCAAAATGACCACCATCTTGGCAGTAATAAAATCAATTTTCGAATTTACTTCTCACATTTTCGAGAATGGCAGGTGTTACTTCTTGGCAGAGTTCAAAAATCGACTTTATTACTGCCAAGAAGTTCATGGTGGTCAGTTTGAACAACTTTTAAAGTAATAAGAAAAATAAAGGTACTTAAATTTTAATTTCTTTCGCGATTTTTAATTTTTATAGGCTTGGTATTTAAAAATGAATTAAGATACGGACCTCGACTATTTTTTAAGACCTTTAAAATGAGGCACAACACGGCATAGGGTTGAATTTAAAATTTTTGACCTCAACTCCCTAGGTTCACTCAAGGGGGTTGAAAAAGTTAAATTACTTAAATTAACTTAAAAATTAAAAATTACTTAAAAGTACATTTATTATCCAATAAGTTACACCTAAAATCTGGTGTCTCTATCTTTACCAATACTAAGACTTTTCGGACACCCTGTATGTTTTTTAATCCAAAACCTAAAAACGTCCCATATAAACATGTTTTATCAGCACTAAATTAATTTTACGGTATTAATAAAGCATAATAAATTATATGAACTTTCTAGAGTCTCTATATATTGACCTAACAAAAATAATAAAACGGTTATAAATAAATAAATAAAATTATTCACCTCCTTATCTTCCTCCATTGGCCCGACGACATCATTTTCTTTCTTCACGATTCTACTCTCCAAGGTTCGAACAAAGGGATGTCGACGTACCCTGGCAAATCGGTTGCCTAAGCCCTTTCCAGACATCCGATGGTCTTCAAAGGCTAACTCTATCACGCTTCTAAACTTCGACGATGTTTAGGCAATCCCTTAAAGAGCAGAATCTTCACTGACCACCCACGATCCGTATTTCACTTCTGTTTCCACGTTTTTGATGGATATGGCAAGAATGGTACTAACAGACAACTGTACGCACCATCTACAGATTCTTAAGCCTTTAGCTTGAAAATATCAAGCATTCGCATACTCAATTTTCCCAAACCCTAGAATCAAGAGTTATATAGGTGCTACGCATAATAGTCCACTAGCAATGGAAGAGAATTTAATTTTACAGACAGTTATACGCACCATGTACAGGCTCTTGAATCTACAACTTGAAAATATCAAGCATTTGCATACTCAATTTTCCCAAGCCCTAGAGTCAAGAGTTCTGTAGGTGCTACGCGTAATAGTCAAATGGCAATGAAATATGAAAGAGAATCTAATTTTAGCGATAATTATACGCATCATCTACAGGCGTTTGAATTTACAACTTGAAAATATCAAGCATTGGCACACTCAATATTCACAAGCCCTAGAGTCAAGAGCACCGCAGGTGCTCCGTATAGCGATCTGCTAGCAACTTAATTTTAAAATAAATTATGATTTTTTTATAACGTATTATATCCATGCTCATCCTATCATCAAAATAACCCGGCGTGAGGCAATCTGAAACAAAAAGAAATAGAACTATAAACACTGTCGTATCCGAGGTTGACAATTGATCAGTAATTTTTTTCATTAAAAATATCTAACCAAATTTTATTCTTAAGGTGTTAGTCTAGGTGGCTACTGAAGAACATGGACCCTTATCTGTAGTTTAAACGTATAGTTTTAATAACAATAAATAATGAAATAACGACATATAATTCAATTTAATAAATAATTAAAACAATGCAAAATATGGGTATTAATATTTTTCCCCGAAACTTATGGGACATACGTTAATTATGTGTAAAAAATATCTTGTTAAGATCACAACTAACAATTATCCTTTGGTGGCGTTAGGGGGTTTTAACTTATTTAAAGAAAAATTTTTACATATAAAATCCTGGACAACTACTTATGTTAAAAAACTAAAATAGTAGGGATGAATCTCGATTACTCCTCTTAAAAATGGTTTGCTTTTTCATTATCTTATTACGATACAGAAATTACAAAGATCAGTTCCGAAAATATATGTAAGAAATAATGGAATTTATTCTGTCTTGGTTATAAGCTTTTTAATATTAGCGCTAATCTGCTTCGACTAGCTAACTAGTTATATTTTATTGTTTGATTTATTATTATTCACATAGTTTTAGATTGATTTCCCTTTTTACAGATTCTATTCTGTTGTTATGAGAACTTGCTGCTGGCTCGATTGATCAGCAGAGGAACAAGGAACCTTCGTTGTTTCATATATATATATATATATATATATATATATATATATATATATATATATATATATATATACATTTAAATCAGACTTACCATATAATTATTTAGGTGTTGGCCTTTCCAGCGATGAGGTTGCTCTGCTCCCATGTTCTCGTCAGCCCATAACGAAATGATTAAAATATGAGAACATGAAAATTTGGACAGCCCGAGTCTCCTCCAAGCGCACTGAATTAGAGCCCGTCTCCAATGTTGATCCTGCAAGGGGCGGATTATGGCTGGAAATTCTCAACAGACACTTAAGTGCTACTATTGCCTTGTGACCACCAGGGCAGGTATTAAACCGTCCGTAGTCGGTCTAATACCTGCGGTGGGTGGACAAGTCCACCCACCTTTAGTTGTTCCTAACCCCGGTTTGCTGCATGGTCCAAAGGCATCCCAACCAAGACACCAGTCAGCGCAAAAATGTCCGTTGTGTGAACCTGAAGAAGTCCGCGTCCGCCGATTTCAGTGTACGTATTGCGTTCGCCTGTAAAAAGAAAAAAAAGTGAAACTTTCTTTTACAGGCTTTATATGGTACAAAATAAAAAAAAAGGAAGGAAGAGGAGATGGGGCAGAGTGCGGAATAAATAATATAAAATTTACATGCAAGTCAGATGCAAAAAGAACGTTTAAAATTAAGTTTCATTAGCATTGGAGTACCTTAAAATACAAAGAGATTTATAAGAATCAGGCTAAAAAATTCAATATTTTACATTTTTAATTTAATGACAGACTCTTTACTAGGTGGGATGGCCTCCTTCACCTTATTAGGACATTAAGCAAAAATAGTGAGCACAATGTCAGGTACCTACTGATTATATATTAAAAAAAATTCAATTGATCACTCGTTCGCAAAAATTAATAATATTTTCTGAAATAAAACAGATTTTGAAAATTATTAGATTATAGGACACTTTACTGAAAAAAAAATCAAAAAGATGTAATGCGCTAAGGTGTGAATTCAGATAACTCCTCTCGAATTATTTTAAAGAAAATTTCGCACCCGCTTTTTCTAACCAATCCTTAACCAATATATTGTAGTTATGACTTTGCTAATCAAAGAAACGACCGTCAGCTATCGCACCCGCGGGCCGCGGTGGAGCTAACTTGGGTGGTGCCTTAAAAGTCCATTAAAAATTTAAAAAAGTGAAAGAACTGTTTCACGGTTATATAAAAGTAAAAGAAGCAGTTCTTCTACTACCAAAGCTGAAACTTTTTATTTAGTTTCTTGCAATTGTGAAATATTAAAAAATCATAGTCAGCTATATAAATTCCGGGGGAATATACGTCAGCTGCTCATAAAAGGAGCGTAAGTTTAGGCTTAAAGTCAAATGATATAGAAGCTAAAAAAATGAGTCAAAAGATATCGAAAAATTTTCTAAAGAAAAATTGTTCAGAATGCACCGAGGATCCCATGTACCAATTTTTAGAAAAAAATATAAATGTGTGACCGTACCCTAGGGCTTGCAATCTCGGGATCCCGGTAAAAATTCAGTCCCGGAAAATCTCGCGATTAGTCACTTAAATCCCGGAATAAATAAGTTATAAAATATGTCCAAAAAAACCTAAGTAAATTAACGCTTTAAGCTAGCATAATTTGCAGTATTTTTCCTAAAAACAATGTTTAGCGCGTGATATGGCCAATCCTGGAAGATTCATTTAAGTACTTATGTAGGTATAAGAATTCAAATTATTTTTACTTCTTATACCTTTATAATATGTCCTCTGCATAAATTTTGTTTTGTTTTTATTTTAAAATTTTAATATTATAAATAAAAATAATTTATTTTTATTAATATTACAGTTTGTGGGGATCAATCTCGGGATTCCGGAATTTTTAATATGGTTCATGGTACCTATATGAGACTATCGGTAAATTCTGAACAAATTTTCTTAACAAAAATTTTCGATATCATCTCAATTTGACCCATTTTTCGATACCACCGTCAAGTTTCATTTAAATTTCCGCCAAACCAGTGATCACATGACATGTGTTAAAATAAATTTTTTGGTGGTCGGACATGCAGAAACAAATCCCCAATAGAGTTTTTTAAAAATATCAATAATAAAAATGTTTCCCTGCCAACTTAATGGCGGACACTATACAGGGTGTTATAAAAAGATAAGAAATTTGAACGGCAGATTCTACATTCAAAAATATGAAAATAAGTATATATGTTACGGTTAATTTGGATACTTCGCTAGTTTACAAACTAACCAGCTAGTTTGCAAACTAACTAAAGACACTGTTATTTTGAAGGAATCAGCCATTTCCCACAAAATAGCAGATGGTTTATAAACTAGCTGGTTAGTATGCAAACTATCGATTTGCTTCAGTTAAGATGAGGATTTTATTGAGGTTACCTTAACCTAAAAATTATGTTTTGTTTGTTGTCCAGAAAATCTAGCGAACGGTGGATCGGAGGGCACCCTAAGGTCGGAACAGGGTTAGCACCTGGTTAGGGGCCCTGACCAGTCTCTTTCCTCGCAGGCGAAGAGGGATCGGTGCGAAAGAATCCACTATTGTTCCTTCCTCTGCGCATGCAGTAATGAAAAATCTGTACATAAGGAACAATAGTGGATTTTTTCGCACCGATCCCTCTTCGCCTGCGAGGAAAGAGACTGGTCAGGGCCCCTAACCAGGTGCTAACCCTGTTCCGACCTTAGGGTGCCCTCCGATCCACCGTTCGCTAGATTTTCTGGACAACAAACAAAACATAATTTTTAGGTTAAGGTAACCTCAATAAAATCCTCATCTTAACTGAATCAAATCGATAGTTTGCATACTAACCAGCTAGTTTATAAACCATCTGCTATTTTGTGGGAAATGGCTGATTTCTTCAAAATAACAGTGTCTTTAGTTAGTTTGCAAACTAGCTGGTTAGTTTGTAAACTAGCCAAGTATCCAAATTAACAGTAACATATATAAACATGGCTCCACAAAATATTTTAATTTTTAAATGTTTCTTTTTAATTTCTCGAAAATGCGATATCATATTGACATGAATTTTAGTACACGCCAGTATGGAATCAAAGGGTACCTTTATGTGCAAAAATTTATTTTCTAATGTACTTGCATCAGTGGCGTGCCTGCTGGTAAGTCTTTATTTTTAGCGAAAACAATTGCCCGCCTCTGATTTTTTGCAAAATTGATATAGTTCTCTTAAAGCCCAATTAATTCTGCGTGAAAAGTGTATATTAAGCTTTTTCGTTTTGCCGCACCATTTTCGAGATAAAAATTAATTTATTTCTTACAATTACAAAAAAATTAAAATTAATTTTTTTAAACATGTTATGGTTTGTTCAGGAAACAGTGCTTATTGATTTGTTTATAGTAGATGCCGATTCACATATTTCTCCTATCTCTTCGGAATACTCGAGGTCTGAAAATATTAAACACCCTGTATCTCGAAAAAGAAGCGTTTGAGGACCCATGTTTATATAAACTTAATTTCATATTTTTAGATGTAGAATCTGCCCTTAAAATTTCTTAGCATATTTTTGTAACACCCTGTATTTTAGACTAATGCATAGTTGAATTTCAGTTTTGGTACTGTTATACAAATACAAAGATTGAGTAATTATTAGGTATGATTTATCCTTCACTAGAAACAATAAAATCTGTAAATTTGCTTGTATTTTTTTCTTATTTTTAGCAAAACGAAATTTGAACGCCAACTGATGTTAAATCCTACCTAACAATTACTCAATTTTTGTATTTGTATAATAGTACCAAAGCTGAAATTCAATTATGCATTAGTCTAATATATGTATATACTCTATAAAAATAATAGTTAGCTAAATGTATCCCGAGGAAATAACCTTCAGCTGATGTAATACTATAGACCGCAGCCCTCGAGTATATAGGTTCTCAGCCAGCTCGCTACTCATATCAGCTGACGGTCTTTCTCCCACTATACAGTTAGCTGACTATTGTTTTCGTGTAATGTTATTAATAAACTATCATATAGTTTAATTTTAGCTTCGGTAATATCGTTTCCGTTTAAGCCTGAACTTACGTTCCTTTTATGAGCAGCTGACGTATATTTCCCCGGAATTTAAATAGCTGACTATGATTTTTTAATATTTCACGGTTTTCAAAAAACGAAATCTAAAGATTCAGCTTTGGTCCTTTCACTTTTTTTTGTATTTTTAATAGACATTTAAGACAACACCCAGTTTTTCGGAATCATATTACTATATATTATTTTTTGTATATTAACAATTAGAATCAAAAAAAATTTGTACCAACAGAAACTTAAAATGCTTGCTTTTTTCCTATAATTACAGTAAAAATTGATTTGATGATTAATTTTTTTTACATTAGTTGCTTAGCTACCTATTTTATATTTAAAGAAATAATTAAATATATTTTGACACTTGACCATTTGGTTTCAACCAGAGCCACTAATCCAAAAAACAACAACAACAATATTTTGACACCCTGTATATCAGGCGCGGCCCGTGAAATTTCAGAGTTGTATATCTCTGTTGCTACTTATGGGACCCATGCCAAATTCAGGTTTTTTAATAGTGAGCCTACTAAAAATTTTTTGGTAAAGAAAAAAACTATTTTTCAATTTGCGAAAAAAAGCTGAATTTTTTTTATTATTATTTATTATTTTTTCTAAACAAATTTTACATCATTTTGTCGACAATTCTTAAATTTTAAGAGAAAAAAATGTGTTAGTAGAAAGTTATAACCATTTGAATTTTTTGTTAAATTATATTTTAGCTTTAAGAAAATTCAAATGACTATAACTTTCTACTAACACATTTTTTTCTCTTAAAATTTAAGAATTGTCGAAAAAGTGATGTAAAATTTGTTTAGAAAAAATAATAAATAAAATATCTAAGCGTCTTAATTTTTTACCCAGGTGGGTCAATTCAAAAATTCAACTATTTTTCACAAATTACAAAATATTTTTTTCTTCGCCAAAACATTCCTAGTAGGGCCGTCATTAAAAAACCTGAACTTGGCATGGGTCCCATAAGTAGCAACAGAGATATACAACGTTAAAATTTCACGGGCCGCGCCGGCTGTATATCGAAAACGTCGGAGTTATGAACCACTTCTATTTAATAAGTTTTTTGTTGTGTTTCTGAGCGGAACCTCTTCCCGAAGTCTTTTATCACAACACTTACACCCTACACCTACCTACACTTCTACTCCCCAGTACCACCGAATATTTCGGTGCCAGTACGTCCTAAACCCTATACTCAAAACTTTTAAACTGATTGATTGAGTTGGCCGATACTTGGTGGAAGTCCATAACTAATATTATGGGTTAACCAGAAAAACTACTAGTTTGACTTAGTAAACTTCCACTATATTGACAAAATTATTGACATGTTTCGCTACACTGTAGCTTCTTCGGAATAAGTTTTACGAATGAGTGGTGACTAACAATTGCAATAATGTAAATCTCTAGGGTAATTAAATAATATAATAAAATAGGGGTAGGTAGATGATTTAATCAGGTACATTTGGGTTTTCCTAAAGCTTAAGATGAATATAATATTTTATTTTTACAAAGGGTTGTTATCAAACAAACTTTAATGAAGTAGAATTACTAGTAAAGCTTAAGATGCCTAAACTATTTTATTTTTACAAAGAGGTGTTAAACAAATTTAATAAGGTAGAATTACTAAGCTCTCTATTTGGTCATTAAGAAGTACGTTGGAGTTTTTAAGTTGATTTATTTCCATGGACTCTAGCAAATTCAATTTGACACCTTTATTTTCAATATGTAAAATTTTATAATTCGGATCAAAATTATGTTGATTTTCTACTAAATGGCAGGCATAATTAGAGTCTTGTTTATGTTTAATAAAGCTATTGTGATGTTCTTGTATCCTTTTACCAAAATTCCTACCAGTTTGGCCTATGTACGTCTTCGGACAGTCTTTACATGTTAATTTGTAAACACCGGATTTTTTATTTTTGTTTGTTTTTGTTTTACTATTTCTAATGAATCTGCCTAATGAATTATTGGTTTTGTAAGCAACGTTGATATCATGTTTATTTAAAAAATTGCCAATCTTTTTAGTAGGCTCTCCAACAAAAGTAATAAGGTTAAATTTTTTTATTAGGGTCTCTGATGTGTGGATAAACTAAATCAATGGCTTTTTTGTATGTTTTTTTCTTTAAAATTTGATCAATTAGAGTGGATGCATATCCATTATTAATAGCAATTTGTTTTATTATGTTCAACTCTTTCAAAAAATCTTCTTCATTTAAAGGGAAAGTTACAAGTCTATGAATCATGCTATGGAATGCTGCTAATTTATGTTGTATGGGGTGGCAAGAATTATTAGGTATTGTAGTATCTGTATGAGAGGGTTTGTGGTAGACAGAGAAGACATGTTTATTATTTTCTGTTTTTATAGTTATGTCGAGAAAATTAATGGAGCCATTTAATTCTTTTTCTATAGTAAATTTGATATTATTATGTAAGCTATTGATAAATTCTAGAAAAACTTTTAATTGTCTATCAGTACCTAGAAAACATGTAATGACATCGTCGACGTACCTAAACCAATAAAGAAAGTGTTTAAAAAGAGGGTGATTACTGATTTTATTTTCCAAAAAATCCATAAATATTTCTGCTAATAAGGGGCTGAGGGGGTTGCCCATAATTAGTCCATTTTTGCTCGTATAAAAATTATTATTGAATTCGAAATAATTTTGTTCAAGGCAGACAGAGATAGACTCTATTATTTCTTGCTTTTTAATGATATTGATATTTTGTGTACAAAGAAGTTGTTCAATCAAGTTAATAGTTTCTTTAGGTGGTATGCTAGGGAATAGATTGGTAACGTCAAAGGATATTAACTTTGCATTATTAGGTATTTTAATATTTTTTATCTTTTTAATGAGGTCCATTGAATTTTTTATTCCGAATTTAGGTGAAAATTCTAACAATTTTCACCTAAATTCGGAATAAAAAATTCAATAGACCTCATTAAAAAGATAAAAAATATTAAAATACCTAATAATGCAAAGTTAATATCCTTTGACGTTACCAATCTATTCCCTAGCATACCACCTAAAGAAACTATTAACTTGATTGAACAACTTCTTTGTACACAAAATATCAATATCATTAAAAAGCAAGAAATAATAGAGTCTATCTCTGTCTGCCTTGAACAAAATTATTTCGAATTTAATAATAATTTTTATACGAGCAAAAATGGACTAATTATGGGCAACCCCCTCAGCCCCTTATTAGCAGAAATATTTATGGATTTTTTGGAAAATAAAATCAGTAATCACTCTCTTTTTAAACACTTTCTTTATTGGTTTAGGTACGTCGACGATGTCATTACATGTTTTCTAGGTACTGATAGACAATTAAAAGTTTTTCTAGAATTTATCAATAGCTTACATAATAATATCAAATTTACTATAGAAAAAGAATTAAATGACTCCATTAATTTTCTCGACATAACTATAAAAACAGAAAATAATAAACATGTCTTCTCTGTCTACCACAAACCCTCTCATACAGATACTACAATACCTAATAATTCTTGCCACCCCATACAACATAAATTAGCAGCATTCCATAGCATGATTCATAGACTTGTAACTTTCCCTTTAAATGAAGAAGATTTTTTGAAAGAGTTGAACATAATAAAACAAATTGCTATTAATAATGGATATGCATCTAATCTAATTGATCAAATTTTAAAGAAAAAAACATACAAAAAAGCCATTGATTTAGTTTATCCACACATCAGGGACCCTAATAAAAAATTTAACCTTATTACTTTTGTTGGAGAGCCTACTAAAAAGATTGGCAATTTTTTAAATAAACATGATATCAACGTTGCTTACAAAACCAATAATTCATTAGGCAGATTCATTAGAAATAGTAAAACAAAAACAAACAAAAATAAAAAATCCGGTGTTTACAAATTAACATGTAAAGACTGTCCGAAGACGTACATAGGCCAAACTGGTAGGAATTTTGGTAAAAGGATACAAGAACATAACAATAGCTTTATTAAACATAAACAAGACTCTAATTATGCCTGCCATTTAGTAGAAAATCAACATAATTTTGATCCGAATTATAAAATTTTACATATTGAAAATAAAGGTGTCAAATTGAATTTGCTAGAGTCCATGGAAATAAATAAACTTAAAAACTCCAACGTACTTCTTAATGACCAAATAGAGCTTAGTAATTCTACCTTATTAAATTTGTTTAACACCTCTTTGTAAAAATAAAATAGTTTAGGCATCTTAAGCTTTACTAGTAATTCTACTTCATTAAAGTTTGTTTGATAACAACCCTTTGTAAAAATAAAATATTATATTCATCTTAAGCTTTAGGAAAACCCAAATGTACCTGATTAAATCATCTACCTACCCCTATTTTATTATATTATTTAATTACCCTAGAGGTTTACATTATTGCAATTGTTAGTCACCACTCGTTCGTAAAACTTATTCCGAAGAAGCTACAGTGTAGCGAAACATGTCAATAATTTTGTCAATATAGTGGAAGTTTACTAAGTCAAACTAGTAGTTTTTCTGGTTAACCCATAATATTACTTTTAAACTGGTTTGTTAATTACCTCTTTTCCTGCATTGATTTTTTAGTATGGCATAAATGTCAAATGAATATAATTTTAAGATTCTAAAATTCACCTGTGTCAAGTTTTATATCTATAAAAGTACTTCTAAAAAAACAGGACCTAACATGGGATTAAAAATTTTACATGTAAAACCATAGTTTTACTCTATCCTTTGGTCCGCTTTAAAAAAAATGCACTATATTAATCACAACCACGTCCCAAAAATGCTGTTTTTTGGTAAAAACTGTATTTGCGCTATATGTTTCTAGATAAAATCGAACTTTTCCTATTTATGCCTACACAACTTAAAGTATGAGTCCTTTAGTTGTATAAGTAAACTTTTGCAAAAAAATTTTTTTTGTGAACTTTTCCGATTTTTGGAAGTCGCTTTTAATTTTCTTTTTAAACTCGCAAATTCCTATGCAAACCAAAAAATTTCAGCGTAAGTAGTTCAGTAGGTCTGGCAGTATAAGAACGATGAACAGACAAAATAATCATATGGTTTATAGAACTTTTATTTATGTAGATGTAAACTTTTTTTGTACGCGTTGTGCGTCAGCAATTCAAAAATTCAGGTTTTAATATTTGACAAACTGTGCAATTCTCTGATACTTACTACTAACAACAGAGTTCAGCATATTATAAAACTGGAGGCCCCTATTACGGAGCGTATTTTTATTTTTATCTTAAAAAATGAAGGGCCAAAAAATCCTTAAAAAAATCTCAAAAAATTTTCTCCGGAATTTAAATTTGAAATAAATTTAAAAAAGGAGCGCTTGTTATTTTTTCTATGTCTCAAAATTATATTTAAGCGACATGTATATACGTAAAAAAACCATAATATGCACTATAAAGCAAGTTATTCATGTTTGGAACTAAGCATTTATTAAATAAATTTTATTTAGTAAGGATATATGCGCTGCGTGATTATCGTCCATTTTAAAAATTTATTTTATTTTACTAAAAGGCAAAGTTTATTAAAAAAATTTTTATGTTGTTACTAATTCTTTACCCGTATTCTGTTCCCATTTAAAATGGATGATTTAAAAAATAATAAAAATGCACCACCTACCAAATTTAAGTTTAAAAAGTTTAACAAAAATTTTTAGTTCCTAAGGATTTGTTTTAAAGGTGCTAATATATTTATTTTTTCCTATAGTATATCTTTATCTATACAGTCATATTAAAAGTTTTTAAATATTATAAAATATCCCAATCTTGGGGAAAATAGTTCCCCTTTTATTCTATATCAGGGGCAAATTTAGAATTTCGTCAAGAGGAGGCGCAAGTTCCCGGTCGACATTTTTTTATTGTTTGGGGTTCTAAGAAATGAACACTATCTCATACTGAACGAAAAATCTAAACCTGTTCTTGCGAAAACAGAACGGTTGCTCATCTTAACTTACAAATATTCTAGCATTTTTTTATTTGTGCATTCTATCCATTTGGACTGATATACAAACATTTTTCGAAAACGCATTTTTTAAAAGCACGTTTTTCCGAAAATATATTTTTTCGACAACAGAACTTTTTCGATAACACAGTTTTTTTTTTGAAATCAACTTTTCAAATTCTTATACTATTCGAAACTACATTTTTTTAAAACATATTTCTTGAAAGTACATTTTTTTATTGTTTCGAAAAAGACCTTGAATATTCATATCTTAAAAAAAAACCGCTTTTTTAAAAAAGTAATTTACTACAGAGGAACAGCAGACACAAGAAAACAAACCTGACCGAAAACCAAAATGGTTCGTTGATGTTAGTTCAGGACCTTTTTCTGTCTTTTTTTATTGACATTTTCTACGCTAGTAGAGTTCATAATTTAATTTTTGGAAAACTATATTTTCGGAAATTGTAGTTTTGAAATTCTTTTTGAAAAAAATATTTTCGAAAAAATTTTGTAGATCCGTTTCCCAATAAGCATATTTTGATAAAGTTGTTTTTCGATAAAATTTACTTAATTTAACACCGAAAAAATGTTTAAAAAAACAGTACACGCGACAGGACCAACTGTTAATGTTAACTGATTAATATGAAAATGTAAATATTCTAGCATTTTTTTATTTATGCCTTCTGTTCATTTGAAGGGATATACTTAAGTTCAATTTTTCGAAAGCCAACTTTTCAAATTTTTTCAAGCACTTATCAAAAATACATTTTTTTAGAGAATATCTTTTTCGAGATTAATTTTTTTCAAAAAACACTTTTCGAATATTATTTATTGAAGCAACGGCTTTTGAAAAAATATATTTACGAGAAAGCAATGTACCAAACCTAAGGAAACTTGATTAAACTCAAAAAAGGTTCGTTTAGGTTTATTCAGGATCGTTTTTCGTCTTTTTTTATTTAACAATTTCCAAGGCAGTAGAGTAGTAGAGTTCATAGCCTAATACAGTTTTCGAAAAAATACATTTTCGAAAATTGTATCTATTTAAAAAAAACATTTTTAAAAACATTTTGAAAAAATGTACTTTCGAAATATGTATTTTGGAGAATTTCATAAATCCGTTTATAAAAGAGCATCTTATGAAAAGGCAGTTAAGATATTTTTAAAAAATTTACTTTCGAAATAGGTTTTCCAGAAAATATTATCAAAAAGTTTCGTAAATCCGTTTTCGAAAAAGCTGTTTTTCCAAAAAATTGTTCTCAAAAAAGATGTTTTCCGAAAAAAAACCTATTTGATGATTTGTTTTCTTTAGTAAGGAATGTTTTCAGAAACCATCGATGCGAATCAAAAAAGTCGAAAAAGGCTTGTATTTTTTACATAACATTCGTATTATAGACCTGTTATTCATATTTTTGTAGTATAATTTATATATTATAGAACTTACATAAACGGCAAATTTTTGTTTATAATATTTTCTAGAATATGTACGAATGGTTAATATTTATGTTACAACATTTTTTATTTATAAAATTCTCTATTGAAATCCTTTTTGCACAAGGGTCTAGGGGGGCACGCGCCCCTTGCATTCCCTCCCCCCCCCCCTAAATCCGCGCCTGACCTATATGGGGAAAATTTACGGATAAAAGTTTTTAGATAGAGAGAATTCCCTTTCTTAATGCATTTTTATAAACTTTTTGCCAATACTTTAAATAAATTTTAAAAATAAAATAAGAAAAACCTTCTTTTAAAAATTAAGTAAGACAAAAGTTGACACTATGACACTATGCCTGTATTGTCCTTTTAAAAACAAAAAAAAACCTTTAAAAACTAAAAATACATCATGAGTCGTGAGAGGGAACTTTTAACTTCAAATTGTTTGAATAGAAACTTAAAAAAAAATGTATTTTGGAAAAACTAGTGTGTTTTTACACCAGACAAAATACACACACCACAATTTTGGACTTTAGATTTCCCCTCTCAAAATTTGATGTTTCATTGCACGACACAAGTAGCATCTGTATCTGCAAGAGGGCACCATTAGCGCTCATGTGCGATCCCTTCTTTTACATAATCCCTGAGCAAACCCTTTTTTTTCTGCGCATAACCCCAAATTTCGTAATCATATAGGTACCATTAGCCGGCAATAAAATTACGTAATTCTATGGTCGAGCTATGTTTTATGATACATGTAACATACATAAAAATACATATAAAAATCAAAAGCGATAAAAAGGTACTTACGGTATCTGGGAGCAGAGCAAAACTTTATATTAGGACGAACGAAACGCGAGCCCCCCTGCGATTCTATTAATTATGTAGCCGTCTACACATTCGCTACAACTGACAGAGTCTATTCATAAAACCGCCAGTTTTGAAAGCTTTTAGCCGAACTCCAAAATTATTAGAACAGGGAAGACTATCGCGGACTATTCTATTCCAGTGGGGAGCCCTTGATGACGACGTAAGCTGTCTCGGGACAATTTTCACCAGGAACGCGCGCGAAAGCTCCTCGCCCGCCGACCACAGGAAACAGAATGATTTGTGATCGTAACTTGTTTTTGCAATCGATACAAATTTTGACAAAAAAATTGTTCTCGAGTCTATGCGAAAAAACTATATTGATGCCGAGCTTGGGTAAAAAAAATTGATAAAACGTACGCAACACTCCTTGTGCCTTACATTTCGACGGGATTTTGGATTTTTGACCAGAGACGTGCGGATTTTTACATCGATGATGAATAATAATTGAAAAATTTTAATTACTATTTTTATTATTTATTATTACCCGTTTAACATGTCGGAATGGCGTTAAAACACATTTTAGTGAAAATGACGATTCTCGCATGCATTATCTTATTATGAAAATATGTTTGCTTTTCACTCAAACCTACTAAATGGGCTTTAAGGGTTTTAGACAAAGGTTTATTTGGACAGAATTCATATTAGGGGGTAGGATATAGGCTACAGGCTAAAGCTAGAGAGGTAACACAAAGATGGACCATTGTCTAAAATCTAAGATGTTACCGAGAATCACTATAGCACACAAAATAAAGATAGCTATTTATGTAACCAGTTGGTGATGTATTTCCTATTGTTGGAAAGCCGCCGATTATTCGGTTTTTTACATTATAATAATTTCATCTTAGGTTTTTTAGGTCTTCTTCATTTTCTACTGGTGTTTTATAAACCAGTGACTTTAAGCGTCCCCAGAAATAAAAATCAAGATGATTTAAGTCTGGGAATATTGGTGATCATGACTGATTGATTAGGTTCTTTAGTCACCTATCGATCCACCGATTTCGACAAATTTCACTTAGGAACACCCTCCACATCGTTTTTGTGGCCTAACCCAACAAAAATTATTTACTCTTAAACTATCCCCGTATGAAAAAAATACCAGAATAGCTGCTTATATAACCGGTTAGGAAATGCGTTACTTTGTTTAACGAGTGTAATGTTTGCGGGACGAGCGAAGAGAGATCCCCCAAAATTATACGAGTTAAACAAAATTATTAATTTTAATTATTGTATCAAGAAATCTAAGTAGGCATCAGAAACATAGGGTAAAAACTTAATACCAATTGTTCAAAAAAGGCAATAAAAATCAATTTTAATATTTGTCCAAAAAATATTATATTTTTAATTTCAATCTTACCACAGATTTTTAGACCATTACTAGAGTTGAATCCTGCGTTATTATACCGGACGTTTATTTCTACTATTCTCTATTATATCTATGTTTGCGTAAAAGCTGTAGATACATAGAAAGACAACACTAACCTTTAAAGCTCGTTTCAAGCTCTTTCGTGGACCTATTGCCAGCAATAAACTATTAGCGACACCAGCTGTAATAAACCCGGCAAATTTGCAAGAACTGTAAATCGTTCCTTTATCTATCTCGATGAAACATGGTTTGATACACATGACACTCCAGCAAAAGGTTGGGTAGATCCATCAGGAAAATGCCAAACCAAAGCCTCATCGAGCAAGGGAAAAGAATTATATGCTTGGGTTTGATACACAGATTGGTGTACAGATAAATCGAATGACAGAAACCAATAAACAATGTTTTAATCATTCCTAATTTAACAAGGTTTTATTTTTTCAAAAATTATTCCGAATTTAAACCACTCCGACTCCGGCTCCTCTTAAGAATCTTGAAATTTTTATATTTACATTTATTGATGTACTTACCATTTTGTCAAAGGCAACGAAAGAGCTTGAAACGAGCGTTACGATTTTTGTTTCTTATAGGTAAGCAACATTTTTTTATGGATATTTTAACTTTTTTTAGACTGCATAATTTAGACTCTTGTCCCTATAATGGAGAACGGAGGGACAACTGCCAGTGTGATCAGATTGGCCACGAAAGATCGGGTGTAACGAATTTTTGGAAGGTCAGATTAAACATAACTTCATTACGAATAATAGGTAAGTTAGGTCTGTGGTATTGGCAAATAATATGCCTATAATATTTGTAAAAAATTGTTAGACATAGGTACTTCCTTTTGCCGTTCGCTGTTGTCTGGAATGATAATACTTAAAATATCTATAAATTTAATGGCTTTCAGTAAAATTGATAACGAATTTGTAGGTGATGATTTTACGTTTTCAAATCAAGTCAAAGGAACTAAAATACCATATGGCACCTCTGGAGACTGCTACAGTAGGGTTATAGGATGCGCATAGGGCCGGTTTTCAGTCGATCTTACTCATACTTCTTTCAAATTGTCTCAGTATGTTCGATGGAACAAAATCGGCTCATATTCGTCGTTAGATATTAGAAGATCGGTAAGTATTTTATAGTTAACACAACAAAATTGTAACAATACCCTACCCCTAATTAAACCCTATCTTAAATGATAATTTAAGGCTTTATTTCTTTATCTTTTTTTTATTTTCTTATTTTCTTTATCTTCAATATGTATTTGTATGCGATGTATTGAATTTGTAAAGATTGTCTGAGACTCACGTAATTGGACAACTTATTTTTTTAGCCTACTGTAGCCCAAGGAAAATGCGGAGGTTACTGTGGAAACTGCATTCCAGATCCAATATACGGTCTTCTGGTAGAAGTAACTTAATTGTAGGGGCGCTGATTTTGGGAGTTAGAAGATTGTTAGGATCTAAGAGATCAACCGAGATAAAGCAGAATACCGAAGATTGTTGAGTAAGGAAAAAAGTATTGCACTTGATTCGAGTATTATGTGTAAAGGAAAGGCCGACCATCTGTTCTGTAAAGGACAAACTCACTAATATATAATTTACAAATATCGAAACTAAGATACATAAGCGGTGTCATAAAATCACATTGTGATCTTTTATGGAAACAGATGGCGGTTTTGTGCGTTGATGTAAAAGGGCATTTTAGTGATTCTTATACAATTATACACCATTAGCATTCTGTCTGCCAAGTAATTTGACCTCATTTTTAGAACATTTTATATTGCTTTTAATAGGCCTTATTTAGGTAACAACAACATAATCCAAATAAATTTAAATTAAAATGTTAACTAAATTGGTGACGACTGAAACTGTTTAGCTGTTAGCGGTGACTATAGTCAAAGCTGCCAGAATTTACCCAATCATACATAACAGAGCAAAAATGTGGATTTTTGTCGCCCATTGTACGTACTGAGCAAGCTGTTTGCTCAGGTTAACAAACCTGAGCAAACAGTTTGCTCAGTACAAACCTGAGCAAACTGTTTTCTGTTACTATAAAGGTACTCATTAGTTCCTAAGTACCTTTCATATGTGTGTGAAGTTTGCCTCACAGCAGTTACAAGCATGAAGTCAAAACAGGTATTTTCTGAAGCTAAAAAAAATTCATTTGCACGTCTCAAGTTACCACATTCTGTAGTAAAAAGATTTAAAAAAAATCAATGCGAACAAAATACGCTACAGGGTCTTCTCTAAATCCAAAATATATTTTGCAGTGATTTAGATGATTGACATATTTAAAAAATATATATGTTTAAAGGGAGTCGCATTAACAAAAATCGATAAAATTGTACTTTAACCCAAAACCAAAAATTTATTCGCAGCTTTCTTGCACATGAAAGAAGGGAACCAGATGCAGATTTTTTGTCTGTAATGATTAAATGGGGTCGCATTGACAAGAATCGATAAAAATGAGCTGTTTCGCAGATTTCTCAGATACCTACACATGAAAGAAGGGAACCTGTCGCGGGACTTGACAGTTTTAATCTTTTTAAAAACAATTTAAAGCGGATCACATAGGCAAAAAGTCGATTAAAACCTTGTTTTGAGGAACCCTTTCTCGATTTTTACCTATGTGGCGCCCTTTAAATAAGTTTCTAAAAATAAAAAAGGTCAAGTTATGCATCCTTGGTGTTCGAGCGGCCTAAGGTTCCTGTATAGGTTAATACGGAACTGAATGCAAAATTGTGAAACCCAGTGGGTTAGCTGTTATTTGGTAGGACAAGTCAAGATTCCTTCTATATTATTTTTGATCAGATTCAAGTATCACCTCAATAAGGTCTATTATTTTAGGGCAAATAAGTTATTTTTTACGTGCCTTGCACTTTTTGTTACCAAAATTATAAAAGTAATTAATTTATTAGACTTATTAGGAATACTCTTTTAATGCCACTTAATTAGCTGTTATTATGTCTGTCTAAATGAGCTTAACTGTGCCTTCTATCTTCGCTTTTTATTATTTTAAAATATACAATGTTACTGAACCAAAAAATTACACTAAACTTTAATATTTTATGTGTACAGCCATTGGCAACTCAAACTTTCAGATATGCATTGCGTTTCTATAAACATCTGAAATGATTGTCGATGGCTGTACATCAAAGTTAAGTTATCAGCTGTTATGGACAGGTTTCAGAAACTTTTCGTAATTTTAAATCGAATTAAAAAATTATTTAATTAGCTTGGATGCGCACATATTTTGTTGGTTGATTCGGAACAACTTAGAGAAAAAGTTTAGTCGTTAGTCGAGCCGTCCTTAAATTTATAAAATCGTACTCATAATCCCATAATATCTAATAATAAAGTTAATTATTGTAAGATTCAATTTACAAAGTTGCTCATTAGAATAAAAGGCACATTGATTATTGCAGCTGCTTTTAAGTGGAAAGCGAAAAGCTTAGGACGGACCGACTATACTCTGAATAATTTAAAGATAATAGGACTAAATTTTTTTCTCATTAAGCATAAATCCGTTATTACAACAGTAAATGTACGTTTCTTTGCCAAAAAATTAAAATATATTTTGAAATGATGTGTTTAGACCAATCGAATATTATAAAATATTCACGCGATACGAATGCAGTTTCTTGGGACCATTTTAAAACTTGTTCATAACAGTGAGACATTTCTGGTTTACTTTATATTTACCGGTTTCCATTTGGGTGAGATTTTACAATATTTACTTCAAATCCTTTTCAATTACGGATAAAAGTGGTTCGAGGGTTAAAAAGTCAGGCTACATTGGAAATACCAGTTATTACATTTTTCAGTCTGAATAAGCACATTCAGTGTTTTGATTTCGCAAAGTGAATCTCTGAAGATGCCTCGTGCAATCGAAAGCGAAACGTCGGAAAGTTATTCCACTTTATGTCTTGACTATGATTTTCTAAAGAATGTTGTTGCTTAATTCTTTGCTATAATATTAAGAACCAATTACTAAAGTGTAAAAATATAAAACAGACGTTAGTTCATGAAAAAAATTAAAATTTAATCGTATACTTTTCCTTTTAAACTGCGCCAAGCAAAAATTCGGGACGTCTGTCAAATTTTGACGGCACAGTTTTAAAGGAAACATATAAAATAAAATTTTTATTTCATTTATCTCTATATATAAAAGAAGAAACTGGCTGATTGACTGACTGACTGACTGATTGATTGATTGACTTATCAACGCACAGTCCACACCGCTGGGTCTAGAAACTTAAAATTTTGCGGAGAGGTTTCTTATATAACGTAAGAATCCACTGAGGAAGAGTTTTTCAAAATTTAACCCCTAAGGGGGTGAAATAGGGGTACGGAGAAAAAATAGGAGATGATCCTATTAAGTCGAAACTTTATAGAAGTATTCCAAAAATAAATGTTTAAACACGTATTTTACAGCTTTTAATAAATCAACCACTAAGGGGGTGAAATGGGGGTTCAAAGTGTGTAATGGAGTAGAATTGTTATATCGCGAACGAAGTCGCAGGCGAAAGTCAGTGAATTACGTAAATATACTTTAGGCATTGGTTCTTTATATTATAGCAAATAACTATAATAATATTATAAAAAGAAAAATGCTACCCTCGATCTGTTGTGTGTGTAAGGTGATTTTTGACTTTTCTTGAGGCTGGTATCTATGTGCTACCTCTTTTAGACCAGGGATTATGAGCTATAGGGGGTTTTTCATAATTTAGCAGTACAAAAATGATATTTTTTAAAAATATTTATTGATAACTATAAAATCAATACAAAAAGTAGGAAAATTAAAAATGAGACGGTGTCACGCCGTCTTGTCTGAAAACTTCTTTTCACCAAATCTCTAGGGTAGGCACACTCCATCGTCCTCGATAACGCCACTCCATTGCTTATGTCTTGTTGGAAGCGTTCACCTTGCTCGTTACCTGCAGAAAGATTTGAAGTAATTTAAAGGTGAACAAAGAAAATGCACTTTTAAATTATTATACCCAAAAAACCTTTCCCAATATTTTCTGAAAAATCTGGGCGCAACAGGATAGATTTAGACATTATTTTCGATATCAGAGCAGTAGAATTAGAATCCAAATCACTGGAGATCCGTGTAATTGGATTTGAAGTAAATAACTACCTACCAAAATTGTTCTAGTATATTTACTGAACCAGTGCCTTTCTTCGTTCTCTTCTGTGATTAAGATAACCTTTTTTATATGACTAACCCCGGTTCAAAGTGGTATTATTGTTTAAACTGCCAAAACAATAAATGTACAAATTGTTTTACCCTTGCCTCATATTGAGGTGCCGTTATATTAGCTTTTAATTTGAACATAGCAAAGTATCTTAGGCGTATATTTTTTAAATATTACACAGGTTGGTTTTAATTAATATGACAATTAAACCAATGGCGATAGTGTATACTTAATTTTCATTAAAACTAAAATTTTACCCTGGTATTCACTATCGGTAAGACCGGTTTGATTTGACAACCAAGGGTTTAAATTAGTAAGCGTAAGGGTGTAAGACAACTAAGGGTTGTTCTGTTAATTTATTTCTGCGTGTTTTTGCAAATTTATAAAGAAAAAGGCAATTTAAGTATGCATTCCACTAATAGGACTAAATTCTTTTTAGCAAGTTGCAAGATAAAAATCATTTGGAAACAAATTAAATCGCCAAAATGTTAGAGTAACTTACAAGTTTTTATTCATGACTTCTTAACAACGACAGGACAAACACCTGTCTAAACTAACTGATCAATCTTAATTTAAACCAGTACTAAATATTAAACCTTTTTAGTGAATTCCAGTGTTTAATTTGGTATTTCAGGTTTGTTGGAATGATTAACTATTTGACATTTGGAAATAAAGTCACGTGAATTTACATGACAAGTGATTAAGTATATCACATGATCTTCTTTACGAATGTCTAAAATGGCATGGCTAAAAGATTATCTTTCTAATTTTGACATATACAGAGTGATTCATAAATAAGTACCGAAACTACATTTATGATCATACTTCTTCTTCACCCACTACATTACCTGTTTTTATTATTAGTTTTAATATCCTGGTTTATTTACTAAAACTATTACTATTAAGATTTTTTCATACGAGGTATCATTTCGAGATTTATTCGAATTAAAGCGTTGAAGTAGTTTAAAGCGAGTTTTCCTGATTTTGATCCTTTAATTGGATATACTGCATTAATCTGGTTGTCAAAATTCAAATAGATACCTGGTTACTAGCAAATATTACATAACAAAATGTTCTTTGTGTCACACATCTGTATATTCTAAACAGTGAGATTTAGATGAAAATTTCATTTAGCTTTTTTTCATATTCCCCCTAAATCTGTCTTTAAATTTTCGGTACTTATTTCTGAATCACCGTGTATATAAAGCTACACCTTTCAAAACCGATGACAGTTCTGAAACTTTTTACTTTTCGTAACTAGTTACCGAAAGTAAAATATTTCCTAACTAGGTATAGTAATGAAATATTAATTTCATATCTAGTTAGGAAAAAATTAAACACAAAAAAACATATTTAGTATTTCTCTAGCGACTTCTCCGTTACAACGGAAGATATCGCATTGTGAGCTGCCTCTTCAGTATGACTTGGGGTCTCCTAATCGGACAGTTTCTGTTAAAAGAAAAAATTTAATTTGTGACGGGACACTTCTTTACAAATAACTTCAAAACGACATCATGACAACCCAGACAACTATCTACTAGGTACCTACTAGATGAAATAAAAAAATCTTCGTCTCAGCCTACTTAGATGATTTGATACAATAATTAAAATTAGTAATTTTAGCCAAATATTTTTTTCAGAATTAGAAAAAATCTTGCATGAAACACGTTAGGAAATGCAATTTTCTTTAACTCGTATAATTTTGAGGGATCTCGCTTCGCTCATCCCTCAAACATTACACTCTTTAAACAAAGCCAAGCATTTCCTAACTGGTTACATAAATAGCTATTAAACTCAGCACTCTATAAAGCTTATTTCATTTTTTGTTAAATAAAATATTAATATCTATCTATCTAAATTAAAAATTTTTGAACTATAATAAAAGAGAGATTTAATGAAAGTGTGACTAGACTAAAAATCAAAAACTGCACCGTAATTTTAAACACCCTGTATTTCGTAAAGAAAACATGTTTTTCCTGCCATGACAATTTGTCTCGAATATAGTTAATTATCATTATTATTCGTTGCCATAAAATATTTATAGTACAGTATCTATTCTTTGTTAAAAATGTTATTTTATGTAAATATATTCCTAGGGAATGACCATTTACTATTGTTTTATACGAACAAATTAGTCTCTACTGTCCGTGTAGTATGTATTATGGTAGTCTTTGTTAAGAGTATTCGACTCCCATTGCTACTATTTTGTTTTTTTAAGCATTTCTATTGCTCGAGATATTCGCTACGAACGTTTTAGTATAAATCCATAAAAATGACATACTTACAATTCTTTAAAAAATCAAAATTTCATTTTGTAATTTTCCCTTAAAATAGGGTTGCCATCTCTAAAATTTAAAAACCAGGACACGGTTACATAAAAATACGGACAAAATCCGGACGGCGGAGATATTTCAAAAATCACTTGTAATAAAAAAATGTGAGACTATTTATGAATATATATATATATATATATATATATATATATATATATATATATATAATATATATATATATATATATATATATATATATATATATATATATATATACATATATTTCTTTTTGTTCGTTAATTTCGGTGTGAGAGCTGAAATTATCAAAAAACTTCATAAAGTCTAAAGTATGTGACAAATGTAAAACCAATATGCGGCCGTGAAGAAATTCGCGAATTAATTCATGAATTTTTTCGCGAAGAACTTGTTGATGTAATACCCACTTAAAGGAACTATTTAAATACAAGCAAAAAGCTAGTTAAGTAAACTTAACTAAAAAAAGATTATAACAGGCGGATAAGAGCGTAACCCTATAAGTTCTTATTCCAGATCTTGATCGAGCGGATTCACTATAGGTTTTTAAGTTTAAAACCGGTCTAATTTGACAATTGGCGGTTTAGATTGGCAAGTAAGGGATTGTTGTATGATGCAAGTAAGTTTTGTGTTATACATACGTACCTTTTTGGGTTTCTTTTCTAAAGTTTTGCATATTTTTAATTACAAGTAATGTTTATTTAGTTAAAGCTTACTGAAGATTTTGAAAACATTCTTTTAGTGTTCCGTGGTATATATATATATATATATATATATATATATATATATATATATATATATATATATATATATATATATATCTATATATATATATATATATATATATATATATATATATATATATATATATATATATATATATATATATATATATATATATATATATAAAAAAAGTGAGGAGAATTAGTATTTGTTTTTATATATATATATATATATATATATATATATATATATATATATATATATATATATATATACCTATATATTATTTGTTGCACAAACTAAAAAAACTCAAAAACAAATATTTAATCTTTGAGTGGACTTCAGTTGAGAGTTTTGACTGCTCAGTCTGTAACAAAAAATCATAAATTCCAAACAAGTGTGATATGTTATTAATTCCTTCGATAGCTGTAGTTTTTTTACAGGACTAAATTTTTACAGTTGCGAATTTTTTTGTCTATCTTTTGGAGGACTAAGAAAGATAAGTTTGTTAATTGAGAAAAGTAAGGTTCATTTCTACAAAAACTATATGCTTTTTGACGACGATTTTTTATAGTCTGACGTGAGTATTAAAAGAAAATCATTGAAAAATGCTGCATAAAAAAAGCAGACGGTAAGCAAGGGCCCAAAGGGTTAGAGTGTCCGGGTGAACTTGTAATAAAACGCATAATTTTCCTTTTTTCTAGTGTCTGCCAACCGTCTGCCTTTTTTTGTATGTATTATTTTCTAATGACTTTCTTTTAATCACATGGCAGACAATATAAAATCGTCCCAAAACACATTTTCTGTACAAATGAAAATTCAATTTTCATTTGGGCGTCACCCGGGATATTTTTCCTAATTTAGAATAGACTTCTGAGGATTTGCAGGACCAAAAATATTTAACCCACTTCTTGTGAGAGAGCAACTTATTTTCGACTGCAAATTCATTATTTCCAAAATAATTTTTTAAGGCCGTCAATTGGTTGAAAAGTTGTGAATCCTCAGTTTCTGCTCCTTCCGTTAAAAGGTAGGGAACTAAGGAAATAATATCAGTTTCCCACTTAAGTGTCTAGGTTTTTGAGATTTAACCAATTAGCGAACCTAGCGAAAATCCAGACCAGTTATCAAAACCCGCCCGGACGTCCCCGGACGCCCCTAAAACCCGAACAAGTCCGGGGAAATCCGGACGGATGGCAACCCTACTTAAAACCGCTCTCGGTAAAAATCCGATAAGTCTGTCGAATTTTTGTGGGCGAGGTTTTAATAGAAAAGCACAAAATAACCTTTTTATTTCTCTAATAAATTAAATATTTTCTATGTGTCTCCACTAGAAAATCATTGGTTCTTATAGGAAATAACTGAGCAACATTTGGGGGGAGTATTTTCAAAATTAACTGGTAAGCAAACCATCCGTGTTGTCAAAAAAGAATTGCATCAAATGCGATGATTTTATGGTTGCAGAAACAACCAGGAAACTTGCGTTAACATTTCCTAAACCATAGTACATACATACATACAGACATACTTGAATTCGTTGATATAGCATATTACAGTAACGTTATTTATAATATTTTTAAAAAGTGTTAGATTAACTTTTAGAATCTAAAGGCCTGTCCACACTTAGTAACATGTTATAGAAACCTGTTACGGAAACATGTTTTTATAACTTGTTGACAACTTTTAGACGTCCTCATTAAGTATTCGGATTGCAACAGTCCATTCCAACATGTCCAACGAAAATGATGTTCGTCTCTTGTCTAGATAAAACAACGGAGATAAACTTCCATGCTATTAAATACAAAAACGTTAATGTAGACGCAGCCGCAACATGTTACCAAAACACTGTTGCCAACATTCTTCGAGGCTTACCGCTCACCAACCGGTAACAAAAAACTTGCTTTTTATCGAAATATCGACAATTCGACAACATGTTGAATAACTTTGTTGGTAACAATGTTGAGTAGCAAGTGAGGACAGGCCTTAAGAGTATTTAATGTTTTACATTGATAATGTTGTTCAACATTATTCCAATAAGAATAATAATATCGTGTAAAAGTTTTAAGAAAAAAAGTTTAAATAAACAAGGAAAAATGATTTACTCTCCAATGAAAAATTGGCACAAGTTCGGATAACAATATCTTGGCTTTAATATTAAAAGTTAAAACTCTTCTATGGTAAATGGTCACCCCTAATGTATACTAATAATTTTAAATTTATTTTGATTCAGCCCAACTGCCATTGTATATATTAGTGTAATATTTATTTTAGTTTTAAAATATTCTACAGTTGCCGGTGTTCCCGAGCAGGCAGCTTGACTTCTTTTATTTGTATTTTTTTTACTGGTTTAAAGACTGTTAAACTAATAAAAGTGCTAATATGAATCGTAATCTTGTGGTTTTATTTATTCTGTTATGTTGGCCTGAGGGCCAACAAAAAGCTATCTGAGCAACCCTAAGCAATACGCCTGAGCTAAAACTATGGAGAGAAAGCAGTGGAACTTTCTAGGACTTATACAATGAATTAGGATTATTATGAAATAGAAATAAGCTAATGGGATGGTTGACTGTCAAATTATTCCAGCGTGGCGTCACTGCTGCATGTGTCAGCCAGTGTGGTTATATTACTGCTTACAGCTAGGGGAAGCATCACTTTTAACTGAACAACATGAATTTAACAGTAAAAGTCAAACAAATTGGCAGAAACATAACCTTTAACGTACAATTGACGTTTGAGTGAGGCACATGCAGCAGTAGCGACCTCTGCGCTTAGCTGTTTAGACAGTTTTGGATGTTTTCCGTTTAGTGGCCACTCTGTATATGATATCTCTAAGTTGAATACGTTAATAAATATTTTCTCAGAAAGCAGAACTTTTATGAGTAACTTTTTTTCGTGAAATAAATAATAAAAAACTTTTCCACATTAGAGTTCATTTTAAACGCACTGTAATTAGGGTTAACTTTATGCTAATGTATTTTTAAAAATAAATATTTACCTAGGTGCTTGCAATAGTGTTGATGTTAGCTTCAGGTGAAAATGGTGTCAGCACATTATTAGATATGTAGATCAGATTTTCATTCAACTTTGAGATCAGCACTCTCAATGTGTTGTTTTTGTGATAGAACAGAAAATGCTCTGAATTTTTGAGATAGCTAAAAATACAAGAGGTCTTAGTAGGCAACCGTTAAAACCCCAAATTAACAACTGAAGGGTCCGAACGAAGGGTCTGAAACGTCCTCATTTTAATAATAGCAGCCATCTGTTGTAATTTTTAAAAAGCTTTCTTTCTGTATAATTAAAATTGCCGTAACATATATTATTCAGAAGCCCATATACTCGAAAAAAAAAATAGTCATTGCTAGAAGTGCCTAAATTCTCCACTAGACCGTATAATTTGGCGACTCCAATTAAGGAAACCCAGCGTTGCCACCGCTGCAATCAGCTGATATAACGGGGAACAATGGCCCACTCGATGGAATATTACAGAAACCTATGCGATAGTTTGGGTTCATGTCTTCTCTCAAAAGTTCATGACATTTGTCAAACTTAACGTCAAGTCAACCTTTACTTTTTGGCTTTGGTTAATGGCAACAAACTCGTACTCGTACTTCGTGATTATTAGTTAAAATTGTATTGTTTTTTAAACTTTTTGTGGGTTACGACATTGTAGCTATCATGTTTTAAACCCTTTTGACCCTTTTTAAATTTCTTGAGAAACCCCTGCTTCTAGAAATGTGATTGAAGAGGGAGAACTTTTAAACGCCAAACCAAAGTTTACATATTCTGTAAACTTTGGCCAAACACATACTTTTTAGAAAAAAAAACAGTAAGTAATTTTACATTTTACGTTAATAGTACTAATAGTAGCCAATAGTAGCCATAACGCAAAGTGCAATTTAAGATAAGTTTGGGTAGCTGTCAATACACCGATTCCCACATTGTGCGAGTTAATCTTTGGGTGGTTTACCCTTGGAATTTTTAATTAACAAAATACGATTATGCGATATTATTAATACCAAAGGGGTGAATATTGTGGTTATGATGAAGCAGGTTATTACTTGAAAAACATGTGGTCTTGCCAGCACTTTCTAGGGCAAACATATTTTGGTGTGAATGCCACCTTTTTTATGTTGTTCAAATAACTATACATATTACGTAACTTATTTTGGAATTATTGTTTTAGATTCGTTCATTAAAATTCTGTCTCTATGTCTCCAAACATCTCTAAACTCTGCACCTCATGAAGTTGCTGGAACTTTTAAAATTATTCACGATCAGCTAGAAGTTAAGAATATGAGGTGTTCGTGTAAGGGAAAAAGTGTAAGCATATACCAGCATTTATGTTACATTGCACCAGGTTGTATAACTCATAATTAAATTGGGCATAACATTGAGGTTTTCCAGTGATTAAAAGATGGTAACAGTGGCGTACCTATTGGACATTGCATTGAGGTTTTCCAGTGATTAAAAGATGATAACAGTGGCGTACCTAGCATTTTGGGGCGGGGGTGAATTGGTATTATTTTACAAATAAGAATACTTTTAATTAGATGCACAATTTTAGTAGCTAGGGGCGCCATGAACTAGGGGCGGAGGGGGGCTGACTGCCCCCTAGCCCCCAAGGGATGCCACTGAATATCAATCATTATTAATTATCTTAGTTTTTGTTTCTGTTTTAGATCTAATTTAACTGAAATGGAAGAGTTATCTTCTACTGACATTCAGTGTATATAGAACAAGAATAAGGGAGCTTCAATTTCCAGTTATATACCCCAGTCTATATTGAGTTTGGATGCATAAGGTAATTTATAAAAAATGAAAAACTACTTAAATTTAAGTTATATATTTTTGCTCAATGGGTTAAATTCTTCTTTTTCTTTTTATTTAAAAACAAGTTACTGCTTATGGATTGTCATCAAGAAAGTATTAATATTCCATACAGGTTGTTAAAAAAAATTGATTTTGCTTAATATAGATACGTAAAATACTTACTTACATGTACTTAACCCCAAGCTAAAAAGCACCGCAAATATCTCTATTCACTTCAGATTTGTGCAGTATCTTTTAAACTAAATTCTCTACAGCATTGTTTTTTAACCTTTTTAGAGTCGCGACCCCCCGAAAAAGCCAAAATATAAAGTAAAAAATTACGACCCCCTCCCTGTATATTTTAATGTTTATCACAGTTTTACATTACTAATGTGTAAAATTCATTATTTAATAAAAGGATTTTTGGTATACGTGCCTTATTTTCTTGACAGATTGCGATCCCCCCCCCCCCCCCCCCTCAGCCCTCAGTTTAAGAAACGATGCTCCACAGAAATCACGTGTTTTTGAATTTACTGAAAATTTATCTAGTAAAAAAATTTTCATGGAAATTTTTTACTGAAAATATTTTTTCCTAATCATTTGCGACTTGTAAAAACTAGGTAATATTTTAAAAAATTGGATTTCTATTTCTCTAGTTATTATGCAGATTGTGAAAAAAACCCTTGTTGGTATCGAGTAAAAATTTGCAGCACTTATGCGTCAGTGAATTTATTTTAAAACTCCAAGTTGTCAAACCTGAAAACAATTAGCTAGAGCAATAGTTTTGAAATTACCTAGAAATTTTTGACATTCATAATTATATCAAAACATCATTAA
The DNA here is from genome assembly GCA_963971165.1 of Philopedon plagiatum. Classification (NCBI taxonomy): domain Eukaryota; kingdom Metazoa; phylum Arthropoda; class Insecta; order Coleoptera; family Curculionidae; genus Philopedon; species Philopedon plagiatum. Next base: position 13,694,710 of record OZ020192.1, read on the forward strand.
AAAGAGATCAGAAACATTTTTAATTGATTTGAAAAAATATTTTAGGTAAAAGCCTTTGAAGCCGCCGAGTGAAGAAAAACAAAAATAATTTAGTTTATTAGAATAGCAAATAAAACGCATATTAAACAAATATACATTCGTAGTCTTCAGTGCCATATTACACTATACACCCTCATGTCTCACTTAAAACGCGATGTTCCTTTTGTAAATGGAGGTGAAAGGTACAGATTTTTAGCTGTACTTAGGTTTCATATCATTGGCGTGATGTTTTACAAGGCTTGTAATATGGCCTTGAATTTGAGAATGACCAATTAGGACTTTAACAGCATAATAGTTGTATTTGGCACCCATACAACCATCTTCTGAAGTTTTATCTCAGAATTAATAACAATTTATTGGAAAGAAAAAAAAAGGAGCTTTATCTTCAAAGTATCAAGATACAATTTTTTATATTTGACAAAATTAATTACTTTCATATAGCATGTCCTTGACAGTTCATGCTAAACAGGGTTTTTTTATTATTAAAAGTTGCTTGCTGTTTATAAGGAATCCTGCTGGTTTCGAAAACTATGGTCAAACAATCTGTTACATGATCTACACTCTACAGGATGAAAAATTTAAAATATAAAAATATGTACCTACCCCATTACCAAAATTTGATCTTGCACTATATTATAGATAGCAAACCCAAGCAAATTAAATATTACTCTGAACAAAGAAAAACTAAAAATGAATATTTAAAAAAAATACCAGCGGAAGTATTTCATTTTTGATTTTTATTTCCTTTACAACAGAGTAACTTTTTATCATATTTTAACATGTGATAAATGAGCATTAAAAAACTAAGAGAAAATTTTAAAATGTTTATTTTGCATATATGTACACTGTACAGTATCCACAGATGGGGTTCACAAGAGGACTAAATTTTTAATGATAATACTAAATGCCATTAATAAAAGTTTTTACTTGCCGAAAAAATAAGATTGATTCCTTCATTCAGTGAGGAAATTGCTAGTTCAATTGGAACCACATTATATTCATGACTTTTTAGATACCTAATAGCACAGTTTAAAGAATATATTCTGTAAACTTTGCTAATAGGCTTTAAACATGTGAAGTGTGTAATCAGATATGGTATATGTATATTTTTTCCTTTGATGCTGTTTGATGCGTTGTCTATCATGTATTGTAGCACAATTTTGAATAGACGATTTTATTATTATTATGTCATTTTGCGTTAAAACTCTAAATATCGCATGTTTATTCTCGACACAATTCCTTGCTTTTTGCATTTTTGGAGCACCCTATACAAGAAATTAAAATTTTCTTATAGTGAATCTAATTTCTTTGGTGAGCAGAAACTTTCATTAATTTATATTATATATAAAGGGTGTCTGGAAACGAATGCGACATATTTTAATAGTAGCTCCTGGAGTCCAAATACACCGATTTAGACAAACTTATCTTAGTACAATTTTGCTCTGGTTTGTTAGGTGGGTAGGGTGTTGTCAATGCAGTGTAAAGTAAAACACAAAGTTCTAAGGCCTATAACTGTTTAAGGAAGCAAAACTATATGAAGATTATTAGATCTAAATTGGTCTATTTTTACTCCAGCAAGCTATACTTTATCTCATAATATAAACCTATTTTATGGCATTCCTAATTTTGAGCCAAGTAAGACTAAGTAAATTGTAGTTTTTTAACTATTTGACAAAAATTTTAGGACTTACAGGATCAGTAGGCTTACTATATGAGCCGAATTTTGTTGGACAGATCAGAAAATATCTTAACACTTTCTTGATCATAAAATTCACCTCGAGACCCACCAGACAAAAGAAATGATGTGTGCCAAAAAAGGTTGGCAGTTAATGGCAAACAAAAATTGAATTTAGAGTATAAAGAAATGAAGTCGTTCATTTTACTGGGAAGTTCCTTGTATCTTAAAATTCAACACTAGAATAAACATTTTTTTTAAAATAAGTGCTGTATTTCAACAGTTGTAAGCATAATGAATTACTCCTTGACTCGAGAATAACTATGTATGATGTGATTGTTACCTTTTACAATACAAATTAAATAAAATACAAATTCCAGAACTACAACTGGTAATTCTGAGATTTAAATTTTAAATGTAAAGTCTTTTATACATTTAGTACTAGTAGTAACATTCTTATTAAACAGTTGATAAACAACCTTTTATTATTAAATGTTTGTATTTAGCTAAACAATTATATAATCCATTCAGAAAAATAAATGATTTGTGAAGTGATTTGATTTTTTATAATAATAGTATAAGTCTAAAAAGAGAAAATCCGAGAACATACATATTGAACTATAGAACTGCACAATATGAGTAAATGTAAAAATAAAGTCTAAAAGAAAAAAGCAATGTATAACTTATCAAGGTAAGCTAATCTTTTTAAAACAAGAAAAGGTGCTTAGGGGGCTTCAACAAATGTATGGCAGTTTCCTTTGATGCTTCTGTACATTTGTCAGTCTTAACTCTAGGAACTTTAATCTGTGTTAACTATGGTCCTAGAAATTTTTCAAATAATCTACAAATAAAAACAAGAAACTGTTAATTCGATTAAATTTTTAAATACATTTAATGGTTACTGGTCATACAGCAGGTTGCACAAAACTTTTAATCAAGTAGTAAATTTAATTGACGTTTAAAGTCATCTTTGGCAATGATGTTAAAATGAGTGCTCTCACATTACAAGTGTCTAATTAGTTTAATTCGTGATTAAATTATTTATGCAACCAGACGATAGTGGTGCATTTTTTGGAAAAACTTTTATTTGCCCTTTTTCCTAATCTAGAGTGAGGTTAATTTGACGTATTAAAGTACTACTTCTTTTACTACTAGTAGTACTAGCTTTTGAATATATACAGGGTGTTACAAAAAGATGTTAAGAAATTTTAAGGGCAGTTTCTACATTTAAAAATATGAAAATAAGTTTATATAAACATGGATCCTTAAAACGCTTCTTTTTCGAGATACAGGGTGTTTAATATTTTCACACCTCAAGTATTCTGAAGAGTTAGGAGAAATATGCGAAGACGATTAAAGGCGCACGCTCACTTAGGCGAAGCGTCGCGAAGAGAAGAGAAGAGAATTTTATCCATCCAAGAACTTTACATGCAATCAAATGGGAGCCCGCACACTGAAGCGTCGAGAAGCGTTGTGCGGGCTTCCATTTGATTGCACGTAAGTTTCTTGGACGGATAAAATTCTCTTCGCTTCGCGACGCTTCGCCTAAGTGAGCGCGCACCTTTAGAGCATGTATTGAAGCACGGAGCCATTTCCAGCATCTACTATAGGCTTAAATCAAAAAGCACAGTTTCCTGAACAAAATATATTAAAAAACTCATTTTTATTATTTGTTTTTATTGTAAGAAATAAATTAATTTTTATCTCGAAAACGATGCGTCAGAACAAAAAAGCTCAAGAGACAGTTTTCACGTAGAATTAGTTGGGCTTAAAGAACACAATATCAATTTTGCAAAAAAAAACAGTGGCGTGCCATCTTTTTCGCTAAAAATAAAGACTTACTAGCACGCACGCCACTGATGCAAGTACTTTAGAAAATAAGATTTTGCACGTAAAGGTACCCTTTGATTACGTACTGTCGTATACCAAAATTCATGTCAATATCTTAACGCATTTTCGAGAAATTAAAAACAAACTTTTAAAAAGAAAATATTAAACACCCTGTATCTCGAAAAAGAAGCGTCTGAGGATCCATGTTTATATAACAGGGTTCCCACTTTTCTGGAAAGTCGGGGAATGTCAGGGGATTCCAAAATTGGTCAGGGAAAACTAGTTGAAAACCTGGCAAATTTGCCTTTTCCAGTTATAGATACAAATAATTTCATTTCCCAAAAAAATTAAAAATAATCCGGGTGTGTCTTATCGATAACAATAATTTAATTTCATAACAAAATTGAAAATAAGGCAATAAAAGTAGGTAATAAACTATCTATTAACTATAAAAAACAATTTTCTTGCGGTTAGCTTCTTTTTATTCTCGGAAATTGTGTTCAAGGAGACCTGGAATCGGGAAATGTCAGGGAATTCGATTTAAAAATTTTGGTGGGAAGCCTGTAAAATTTTTGGATATCTTGTCAATTTGACCCCGTCAACTTACTTTTAAATTTCCGCCAAACCAATGATCACACGACGTGTGTTAAAATAGATTTTTTTGGTTGTCGGACATGCAGAAATGAATCCCCAGTACAGTTTTTTTTTAAATATCAATAATAAAAATTTTCCCATATGTAGCCAACTTTATGGCGGACACTGTATGTATGTATGTATATATATATATATATATATATATATATAATAACTAGAGTAAATTATCTCTGTTTTAAAAATATTCAAAGGTGTTATTAAGAGTTGTTTCTTAGAATTAAAAATTTAACTCAAATTTCTAATTTGATGGCAAAATGTTAAGAAAGTCGTTTTTGTATTATTTTTCTAATTTTTTAGTCTTTGCAGCAGTATGCCACTGGCTATCTTTTGTTTTTACGCATTAGGATTATCACCCTACAACAATCCTGCGAATTAGAACTCTGTAGTTGATATGTAATTATATACATTAGCGTTTTTATTTTTTAGCCAAATATGATACCGCTTGTCTCGATAAGGTTTTACAAAACAAAAAAATGTAAATTGTAACTAAATAAATAGGTAGGTACTGCTTTTAAAGTTTATATTATAGCTTATCGACAGGACATAAAAATATGTTTATGAAAAGTTTATTTTAGTGTTTAATTTAAATTAAGACAATTTTCTTCACAAAAGCTCATTGAAACAAGCGCTGTCATAACTCTCCTAAAAAAAAATAAAAACACTGAGGTAAAGTAATATACCTACCGGAGGTTTCTAATTTCTTCACAAATAGTTGTAGAGTAACTAGTTCTAATGCGTGAAAATAAAAGCTAGTCAGTGGCGTACTGAGTATAAAAATTAAGATTTTTTTTAAAACATCTAAGAATTTGTCCTCAAATTATAAATGTAAGATAATTAATTAATGCTAAAGAACTTAATAAAATTTTATAATACTTTGAACAACAGGGGTAGTTTGGCTCATAGTTTAGCCTCGATTCATTAACTTCTTATCATAAGTACATATGTTACGGGTAGAACCCTAAGTGCGGCTACACCTAAGTGTAGCCATTAGCAGTTGGCTAGTCCTAGGTGTAACCTATTACAAACCTCATTATAACCAGATACACCTAGGTCTGGCCAATCACAGCCGGCTAGAACTAGGTGTACCAGCTAAGTGTCGGCTAATATTGAATGCGCGCGCTAGATGTAACCTATTTCTGGCTATACCTAGGTATCACCAGTCGCAGTCGGCTAGAACTAGGTCTAACCTTATTCTTAATCGGCTACACCTAGGTGTAGCCAGTCACGGTTAGTGAGAACCATAAGACATTACATATGTCTATGATTGGTCAGAACTAGGTGTATATACACTTGGTGTCCGCTAATATTTAGGACAAAACTCCCGTGACGCTTATTTTTCTCATAATTGTCTTTGGGTTGTTTAGAAAAATTGGACTGTTGAATTGAACAATATATGAGGTAAGAACCAGAAACTAATGTACAGGGTGTCCGAGATAAGACGCCCTATCCCCTTATATGGAAAACTGTAAGAGATACTTTAAAATGTTTAAAATAAAAGTTTCTTAATTTTACCTGACATTTTCATTTATTTGGTTTTTATTTACACAGGGTGTTTTATTTTTCCTGGGCAGGTACGCACTTTATTATTTTCACTGACACACCCTGTATATTATTACAGATTTGAATAGCGCCTTTAAAGGCGAGTTCAGTGATATATAGTAGTATGGGTACCTGATGCAACGTTTCGGATTTATTGGCAATTATCTTCAGTTTTTGACATATCTTTAAATTAACATAATTAGGTTATTAACATGATTTTTAAAATTCTGCTTGCACCAAAAAAAAAATACTAAAACGTACCTCATTTAAAGCCTAAAGTAAAAATTTAAAAATAAAGGGATGTTACAGTGTTGCCATGTTTCGCGTATTGGGAAATTACTTGACTTTTTTAAATGGAACCCCCTGTATATTATGTCAATTCTAAATAGGGAATTAAAAGACGAGTTCATTGCTATATAACAACATGGGTCTATTAGTCTCTGTTTCTGACTTATTGACGATTTTTTTTCAGTATGTACTATATATTTAAATAAAAAATAAAAATGATTTAATTTCTCATATATTTATTTTATAAATAATGTTTATCTCCTCGCGTTCGGTAACGTGGGACATTACCCATTTAAATTAAAATATAATTTAGTTTACTGTCAAAGTGATTTTCTAAAATATACTCGTTCTCGAAATGGTGATATATGCACATATAAAAAAATTCTAGGTGGTATATTTCAAAGCATGAAACAACAAGATTACCTATGTAAATGTCAAATCTGTTATCTTATACTTGTAAATGGTCAGCTAGAATTTCGTAAACTTAAAAATTTCCTTTATTATATATATATATATATATATATATATATATATATATATATATATATATATATATATATATATATATATATATATATATGTATATATATATATATATATATATATATATATATATATATATATATATATATATATATATATATATATATATAGACAGCAACGAGTAAGCATTGATAATGTCAAGTGAGACCTTGGCGAAACGTCTGCCAGATTCCAACAGGAATTTAACAAACGAACGGATGTACTCCCGGATCAATATTTCTTCATATATATATATATATATATATATATATATATATATATATATATATATATATATATATATATATATATATATATATATAAAATAAAGAAAATTTTTAAGTTTACGAAATTCTAGCTGACCATTTACAAGTATAAGATAACATTGTAATCTTGTTTCATGCTTTGTAATATACCACCTAGAATTTTTTTATATGTGCATATATCACCATTTCGAGAACGAGTATATTTTAGAAAATCACTTTGACAGTAAACTAAATTATATTTTAATTTAAATGGGTAATGTCCCACGTTACCGAACGCGAGGAGATAAACATTATTTATAAAATAAATATATGAGAAATTAAATCATTTTTATTTTTTATTTAAATATATAGTACATACTGAAAAAAAATCGTCAATAAGTCAGAAACAGAGACTAATAGACCCATGTTGTTATATAGCAATGAACTCGTCTTTTAATTCCCTATTTAGAATTGACATAATATACAGGGGGTTCCATTTAAAAAAGTCAAGTAATTTCCCAATACGCGAAACATGGCAACACTGTAACATCCCTTTATTTTTAAATTTTTACTTTAGGCTTTAAATGAGGTACGTTTTAGTATTTTTTTTTGGTGCAAGCAGAATTTTAAAAATCATGTTAATAACCTAATTATGTTAATTTAAAGATATGTCAAAAACTGAAGATAGTTGCCAATAAATCCGAAACGTTGCATCAGGTACCCATACTACTATATATCACTGAACTCGCCTTTAAAGGCGCTATTCAAATCTGTAATAATATACAGGGTGTGTCATTGAACATAATAAAGTGCGTACCTGCCCAGGAAAAATAAAACACCCTGTGTAAATAAAAACCAAATAAATGAAAATGTCAGGTAAAATTAAGAAACTTTTATTTTAAACATTTTAAAGTATCTCTTACAGTTTTCCATATAAGGGGATAGGGCGTCTTATCTCGGACACCCTGTACATTAGTTTCTGGTTCTTACCTCATATATTGTTCAATTCAACAGTCCAATTTTTCTAAACAACCCAAAGACAATTATGAGAAAAATAAGCGTCACGGGAGTTTTGTCCTAAGTTCTGACCAATCATAGACATATGTAATGTCTTATGGTTCTCACCGAGGGGCGGCTCACTCCCTTAAATCTGTGTACATAATATTGTTAAATCACATTAAATCATTTTAAATCTTTCTTAAATCATTAGATTTTTTGATTTTTTTAAATCACTTACATCAATTTAAATGGCTTTAAATCATTTGAAATCAAGTTAAATCACTTTAAATCATGTAAAATCACCAATAAATCACAAAAATCACCTAACATTCCTTAAATCATCATCACAATTTGGCATCACCTACAGTGCTGGGCAGCGCGTTACAGCAATTAAATCGTGTTAAATCAGATTAAATCAATGCTGATTTAAAATCTGTGTACACCTCTTTTGGAAGTTAGCCGCCCCTCGGTTCTCACTAACCGTGACTGGCTACACCTAGGTGTAGCCGATTAAGAATAAGGTTAGACCTAGTTCTAGCCGACTGCGACTGGTGATACCTAGGTATAGCCAGAAATAGGTTAACTGATCAGTTTACGACTTGACAGCAACGAGTAAGCATTGATAATGCCAAGTGAGACCTTGGCGAAACGTCTGCCAGATTCCAACAGGAATTTAACAAACGAACGGATGTACTCCCGGATCAATATTTCTTCACATTTCTCCATCCGTGAAAGTCTACGTTCAAATATATATATATATATATATATATATATATATATATATATATATATATATATATATATATATATATATATATATATATATATATATATATATATATATATATATAATAAAGGAAATTTTTAAGTTTACGAAATTCTAGCTGACCATTTACAAGTATAAGATAACAGATTTGACATTTACATAGGTAATCTTGTTGTTTCATGCTTTGTAATATACCACCTAGAATTTTTTTATATGTGCATATATCACCATTTCGAGAACGAGTATATTTTAGAAAATCACTTTGACAGTAAACTAAATTATATTTTAATTTAAATGGGTAATGTCCCACGTTACCTAACGCGAGGAGATAAACATTATTTATAAAATAAATATATGAGAAATTAAATCATTTTTATTTTTTATTTAAATATAGGGTGTTTCATAATTGAATGCTGATCCTTAAGGGTGATAATCCTTGGATGATTTTAAGAAAAATTCTTTATATGAACATAGGTCCGCAACAGCTTTATTTCTGAGATACAGGGTGTTGAAATTTAAGAAAAAAATCTGTTTTTCTTCAATATCTCTAAAACCGCTTTGTATTTTTGTTTTAAATTTTGGTAGGTGCAAAGTACGCTTAAAAATACATTTTCTTCAGGATAAAGGTTTTTTTAATTTTCATTAGTGGCGTCCCTGTTAACATGCCCTGCAATATTTTTAATCAAAAAAATGATACGCCACTGTTTTTTTTTTAAATAAATGTTATTTTTATAATTGCCTTCTATCTTCTCATAAAAATGGTCTCTTGACTTTTTTTTATCCGGCGTACGGTTTTCGAAATAAAGTTCATTCATTTGCTTGTCCCTATGTGATTTTATCTAGTAGTCTCAATTTCACAATTTGTGGTAACCTAAGCATCTAGGCTAGATTTTTATATTTTATAGTAACTATTATTTAGTTCTAGTAATTAAAGCCGTTAAAGAGTGGGATTATTTTGTAGGCTAGAAACATCTAGTATGCTAACAACACATTTCGTTGTTTTATAAACGCAAACAGTTAATTTAATTTTGGTATATTTTGTCCAAAATGGTTAAGTTTTTACAAATAAAAAATGTATTTTTATGCGTGCTTATTATTAGAACTAAATAATAGTTAGTTACTATAAAATATAAAAATCTAGCCTAGATGCTTTGGTTACCACAAATTGCGAAATTGAGACTACAAGAAAAAAATCACATAGGGACAAGCAAATGAATGAACTTTATTTCGAAAACCGTACGCCGGATAAAAAAAAGTCAAGAGACCATTTTTATGAGAAGATAGAAGGCAATTATAAAAATAACATTTATTTAAAAAAAAACAGTGGCGTATCATTTTTTTGATTAAAAATATTGCAGGGCATGTTAACAGGGACGCCACTGATGAAAATTAAAAAAACCTTTATCCTGAAGAAAATGTATTTTTAAGCGTACTTTGCACCTACCAAAATTTAAAACAAAAATACAAAGCGGTTTTAGAGATATTGAAGAAAAACAGATTTTTTTCTTAAATTTCAACACCCTGTATCTCAGAAATAAAGCTGTTGCGGACCTATGTTCATATAAAGAATTTTTCTTAAAATCATCCAAGGATTATCACCCTTAAGGATCAGCATTCAATTATGAAACACCCTGTATATGTTACATACTGAAAAAAAATCGTCAATAAGTCAGAAACAGAGACTAATAGACCCATGTTGTTATATAGCAATGAACTCGTCTTTTAATTCCCTATTTAGAATTGACATAATATACAGGGGGTTCCATTTGAAAAAGTCAAGTAATTTCCCAATACGCGAAACATGGCAACACTGTAACATCAATTTATTTTTAAATTTTTACTTTAGGCTTTAAATGAGGTACGTTTTACTATTTTTTTTTTGCGCAAGCAGAATCTTAAAAATTCTGTTAATAACCTAATTATATTAATTTAAAGATATGTCAAAAACTGAAAATAATTGCCAATAAATCCGAAACGTTGCATCAGAGACCCATACTACTATATATCACTGATCTCGCCTTTAAAGGCGCTATTCAAATCTGTAATAATATACAGGGTGTGCCATTGAAAATAATAAAGTGCGTACCTGCTCAGGAAAAATGAAACACCCTGTGTAAATAAAAACCAAATAAATGAAAATGTCAGGTAAAATTAAGAAACTTTTATTTTAAACATTTTAAAGTATCTCTTACAGTTTTCCATATAAAGGGATAGGGCGTCTTATCTCGGACACACTGTACAGTTGACATAATATTGATATTGATATAAAAATTTTAAAAAGGCCTAAACTCCTTTATCAAATCAACAGACTTAGAAACATAGTTAAACATCCCATCTTGACTTGTGTAAACACCATTGTGAGTCATAACATAACATGAATTATTTATTATTATTATTATAGCATACATTTTTAAAGGGAGGTACCAACTAGTATCTTGAATATAACTGAAATTAGGTTCCAGGCTGCCACATAGATGCACTGAAAGCAGGTCTTCCCAAAAACTAAATTTTCTTTGCAATTTTCTCACCTGTACGTGACATAAGGGAACCTTCCGCAGCATTTGACATAGATATTTGTTATTAAAAAAAGATTTGAAGCAGGCCACATAGGTAAAAAAAATGAGTAAAAATACAATCAGGTTTTTCTAAAAATAGACGTTTTTTTCTAGTTTCTTCCACATGCACATGGAAGCAGGGAACCTTTCGCCAAGATTAACGTTTTTAAAATTAAGTATGTAAAGCATTTTTTTTTTCAATTTTCTCACCCTACCAATTAGAAAAGGGAACTTGTGTATACTGTGAATGAATTTTTGGCTTTGGAAATGAATTAATTAGGTATACTAAATGTATTTTTTTCCTCTTCCTTTTTAAAAATATGCTTTTAATAATAAACAAATACCTATATCAAGTGCTGTAAAAAATTTCCTTCTTTTCTATGCATGTAACAAACCTGCACTTTTGAAAAAGACTTGCTTTTAGTGCACTTGGTGGCTGCCTCGAGGCGTACTTTACCTACATTAACTCTAGTACATCTTAGTGTTCAAGCAGCTTTGTTCGAGTAGCCTGAGGCTAAACTTTGCCATGCCTGTCTTATTGGTATGTACATATATGCAGTATTTTATAAATAAAGAAAATTTATTATTACTTTTTATAAATATCTACTTCGTAAAACTAAGTAAAAATACTCGATTCATAAAATTATGTATGTAGATACTAGTTTGTTTTCCACACTCACCTTTTCATAACCAAATTTCATACTTATCTACTGATGCTTCAGCTCTTGCATTTTTTAGCTTCACAAAAATTGTACTAAACAGATATTATACTGGTAATTTCTGGGAGCAACCCTTTTTAATTTTGCATGCCTAGCATAATTACCTAAAATGAACAAAATTTATAAATATCGCAAAACTATTTTCTGAGACATGTAGGTAAAGTAAGGAGACTTGAAAATCCAAAATACCCACTAGATGATTTTAAAGTACCTAGTTCAATGTTAGTTAGGTTATAAACAAAATTGTATTTAATTTATTATTTAATAATAAATCACAAGTGGGTACTTAAATTTTAGAATATTTATCAGCTACTGTTCCTTCATATTTACTTCGTATAACTCCAGTATCAATCCCCATGTAGGGACATTTTTACATTATTAAAGCAGTTTAAAAAATAATCAACTATAGGTTAATTACCTATCTAATATAATAGTAAGACTTTTATGGTCATCAAAACATTCAAAAATGAACACTGACAATATTATATTTTCTATCTATAATAGAAACCAAGATATTATCTATGTCTGCCAGTCATTAGGTTTGTTACGGAGTACAAAAATGTAGATTTGCGCGTAGTGCATAGAATCGTACTTTATAGGTATATTATGAGAATACGCAGAACATTGTAATACATTGCCCTCTACATTGCCTTTTAAAATGGTAAAAGTTATGATTATTAACAAACACATTTTCACAATTCTTAACTAGTTAAAAATGATTAATTTACCTACCTCCATCAAAAGCAATGAATTAATCTCGTAGTGTAAAATGTAAGAAGTACACTGTCACTCATTTGTAGGAAAACCTTATTATATATTCCTCATATTATTTAGGTTTGTCTCCAGTATTGTCCGTAGGTATTTTCTTCCATCATTAAGGATATGGTCACTCCATTTTTAGGGCTTTTTTTCATAAAAAGGGATGTGAGCTTACACTTACTCAAATTTCATTTAAATTACATCCTAAACACCTTTGCACACTCTTTTGATTCAGTGAGTGGTTTGGTCTTTTGAGGTTAAAAATCTTGCATTTTAAAAATGTAATAAGCGAAACTTATACGGAACTATTACACAGAAATATTAAGAGAACTGAGGAAACAGTCAATGCACAGTATTTTACACGAGTAAAACGGATATTTATGCACAGGCATTGAAAAACACTAACCAGTTCGTCGAATGGCGGGCCCAATAATCGACTTTCCCACTCGAGTATACAAACATGATTTTTGGATTTGCTTCTTGTTTTTGTTACATTTCTTCTTTATTTCTCAATATACTTTTGATTTTGTAACAAAAATTACAAAATAGGACCGATTTCTGAGGTTTTAAATATGGTATAAATAAACAACAAGAGGTAAACAAGCCCCGATATGCTAGTTACAAAAGTGGTCGCTAGAGGCGCGGCGACTATCCGAGCCGACAAATCCCAGACATACGTTCTTAACATATCCTATATAGATGACAAAGTGAGAAGTAATATACAATGTCTAAATTGTGTGCTGGAACCGTTCCACGCGTAAACGCGAACTCTTCCGCCATCAGCTGATTCCCCCGATCCCCGTTATAGTAGTTTAGCAAATCGGCTGATGAGGACGCCACGTTCTTAATTTGTGTCCCCCAACGCATTTCATTGGAAAAAATGAGAAAAAACGTTATAATATCCAAGAATTACAATGAATTGTTACACAAAAATAATAATATAACCTAGAAAACTGTTATGGTACACTATTTCATAACCTTGGGCGGATATTATGCCTTAACATCAACGAAACGCTGAGCATAATTTACCGAACGACGGGGGCAAAAAACTGCTGTGTACACAAGGTATTTCAAAATGATTTTTGAGTTTTACTATTGTTTCCGTTCTACTCCGTAGTCATACTTATATTATACTTAAGCACTCCGAAAAAAACTTTTTAAATAATACTAAATTCGACGTTTCAAAAATGCTACAAAAGTTATATAAAACGTAAACATTCCCCGTTATACTAGTACCAAAACGGCCGCTAGTTGGCCAGAACGGTGTTGCCGTCTCCCTAATTGGAGTCGCCAATACGACTTACTACATTTTATGTATGTAACCTAAGTAATCAAAGTAACGAATAGTTGAAATGATTACTTAATATTCAAGTACCGAATAGTAACGAATACATAAAAGTAACGATAATCGACATCACTAAAACGAACGCTCCACATTCAGAATCGACGCCGGGTGTTCCCGGGTAGACTTGTCAATGACGTCACGGCCATAAGAAACAACGGCTGGCCTCACGGTCAGCTGTTTACCCGGGAACACCCGGCGTCGATTCTGAATGTACCCCTGAAGCTGAACAACCATTCACAGAATTAGTTGTTTATTTCTCGTTGCCTAGCTGTTCATAAATATATATTTATTATTCTTTCTTAGTTCTCTGAATATTTAGAAAAATCAACCAATATAAAATAATTCTCTTGTGGTGCACGTTGACGTTTTATTCATGGAACTACTATAAAAGGTAACTGTTTAACTGTTAAGTGCAAGATTTCTCATAAAAAGGGGGCCCCGTTTTATGCCTTACGTAGTTTATGAATGGCCCCTAGGTACCTATGTCTAATAATAAGTGGCAAAAAGGCTTTGAGATCTTTGAAATCCTGCTTTAACTACGTTTGTATCTGTAAAAAGTAGGTAAAGCTAATAAACGTTTGAATGCAAACATATATTATGTGTACAAAATATTTATCTTCACATCTCATATATTTTTTATTATTCTGACTGAACACTTGTAGCATTTGGTAAGTTTCTACAGTTTGCTCTTTAAGTGAAGTTCGACGTGGTGAATAGATGTTTTTATACAAAGAAAATGACCATTCTGCATCTAATAATGTAAGGTTAGCAAACAGGAAACTTTTCTGACAATCGTTTAAGGCTTCATTTTTCTTACAATTCTTACTCTGTATGTGAATGTCGTGTAATAACGCTAAATCAGTATTTTTTTTGGAAATGTGTGTAAACCTTTCACAAATTTTTATGCCAATGCTGCCTCTTGGCGCTTGTACCCTAGATTGTACCCTATTCATAATATTTAGAGTTTCGGCTAAAGACAAGCCTTCCTTCTGTAGTGTGTCGAGTGCTACTACGACCGCGTAATTTGTGTTAATAATACTTAAATCAGGGCATACTTGAACATTAATAAACTGGGCCTGATTCGCGACAATAGCTCGAAAGTCTTTAGGATTAAACTTTAAAGCAACAGTCTTTGTTTGCTAAAAATATTTATAATAATACATTGCCGCCTCTAGCCATGTTCCCGAATGTGTTAAAATAGGCTCAGGTGGTTCTGCAAGGCCAGGTAGGTAATCTGTGGCCAGGACGTTTACGGAATTCTAAGGTACATTTGGGCGATTTATGAAAAACAGCTTTTGTATCTGCAATTAATTCATTGACACTCTTGTACTTTGCCCTGATAGTTTGCGCAACAAAATGTAGACCATGAAGTATACAGGTAATGTGTAATGCATTAGGAAACAGAGACTTAAGAGAGCGCCCTAGTTTTAACATTGTATTATTTCCATCTGTTACCTGCATGTAAACTTGACTACAAGAAATTTTAATTTTTTTTTTAGTGTTTCTACCATTTCTAAAATATCCACAGTACATTTTTGTTGTCTTCTACTTGCTATTAAATATGGAGCCCATAATTATCTGAAGACAACTTATGGACTAGAATATTACAAATACTGTGTTTTTTCGAGTCTGTAGTTTCGTCAGTTGTTATCCATATTTTTTTGGGTATGGAGTGCGTCCTTAATATCCTTTTCAAACCGTTCCCTCACGTGCGGTAAAAATCGCCTTAATTTCATTTTGGACGGTAATTTCCACTGTGGTACATATTTGTTCCAGAAATGCCGAAAAGGTTCTTTTCGAAACACGTAAAAGGGTACATTGCAAGCACTAAACATAATCAGTAAGTCAAACAAAAAGTGAGCATAGGAAAGTTGGTTTTGTCGATTTCTGATGTGCTGAGCGCTTGTTACATGTTTTTTACAATCTTTGAAATGCCACAATAAAAGTCGCTTTTGGCATACAATGCACTTAGCAGTTCTCGCATATTTTAAATTCGAAAACTGCGATAGGCTCCGAATTTTAACATAAAATGGTGAACGTCTACGAGACATTTTGTATGTATACGCTACCGCCCGCAAGCGCATGCCAAACTGCCTAGATCGCGTTGCGACGCCGATATTTCGACATACCGTTGCTCAGTTTTTCGCCCGCCCCGCGTACTGCGCTCAGTAACGGCAAGAAATTTGGGGAGCTCTAGTGATAACTCAAAAATGATGAATTTTGAGTTGTGCCACTATTGCATTCAGCAAGCGATTTATTCTTGACATTACTTCGTGTTTTTGTATTTTTTGAGCACCCAGTACAAAAAAGTCAAAATTTTCTCGTTGAGAAACTTATTTTTTTGGCAAGCAAAAACTTTTATGAAGAATGATTTTTTGTATCTTTAAAAATGTGGTCCGACCTCTTGTCAACCCCATATGTGGACATACTGTAAACATTCTTTATTTTAAGTGTTGGTATTAATGCTATCAGGACAAAATGAAATACCTAAATGACCAGCTTTTCTCATAAAATCTATTAATTTTAATCCATAACTTGGTCAGTGAACTACAAATAGATAGCTTGCATACTAAAATACGGAAATAGGACGTCCAAAATCACTTTCCAGTTGCTTTTCCTCTCGAATCTTTGTTTGGAGTAGGAGACATTCTAAAACACCAATTCTGACATCCATGTCAATAATTTCAGCTTTCATTTTTGCTACAGATTTTTTGATATTTACCAATGGTGCTGAAAAAGAACATAAAAAATACTAAATAACATAAATAATTTAATACCTATATCTTTTAACATAAAAAAGCTGTATAAAAAATTACAAAACTTTGGCCATGTTCTCTTACTTCCATCAGTCATTGAGCTGCCTCTCTCTTCCATCTGTTGCTTTATTGACTCAACTTTGTCATTGAGTTTGTTCAATTGTCTATTTCTTTCTGCTACTCCTGTGCTTATACTTTTGTATTTTTCCTTAATTTTAGACAGCTGATCTTGAAGAGTTCTAAGAGGAGAAAAACAATTATCACCTATTTTAAGAAATAGTATGTTGCCTACTTAACACCACCTGTACAGGGTGTTATGAAATTAACTGCATATATTGGAATGGGTGACCCCTGGGGTAGTCTACAGATATACCCAATACTTTTTTACTTAAATCGAACATTTTAAAAAATTTCAAAAATATCCGAAAACCCGTCCATATCGTCGCACCTGGCTGAGCGAACACATGGCGCTTGACGGAAAATTGCGCGCGAAAAATAAACACAATTGAATTTGTTGAAACGTTGCCAGACACATAAATCTTTAAGGAGAAATTATTTTCTGTTTTTAAGTGTAAAGAAACAGGTAAAAGAGAATTAAACCTTTTCCTAAGCTAAGAGAACAAAAAAATTGGTAAAAAGGGCCACTGCGAAATCACTCCTTTTTGCCAGCAGCCTTAGTTTTAATCAATATTTGCCTAACATAATTTAAATATGTATCAATAAGTAAAGCTATTTTTCTTTGCTGTCAACGCTTTCAAAGATTATTGAAAAGTTGGTTAAGATGAGAATGACTTCATTCATGACTAATAATGATATTCTGTGTAGCAGTCAGTTCGGGTTTTTACAGAACAGTGGCACCAATGATGCAATGTTTAGATTGTTGGAGAGGTTATACTCACATATTAACAGAGGTGGCGTAGCTGCGGCAGTGTTTTGTGACTTGTCTAAAGCCTTTGACTGCGTCAGTCACGGAATTCTGCTGCAGAAACTCCACCATTACGGTTTTAGGGGTGTGGCGCTCTTATGGTTTGAGTCATATCTTACTGGGCGCTATCAAAGGGTTTTTGTAGGGAATAGTTATTCAGTGAGTCAGGGCATCGACTGGGGAGTGCCTCAAGGGTCTGTTTTGGGCCCCCTGCTTTTTCTGCTTTTTATAAACGATTTGGCAACTTTAGATATTATTGGTCAGTTTACTCTTTATGCGGTTCTGATTCTGCAGCATTAAAGATTGTCATTTCTTACGATCTTATTAAATTTAAAACATGGTGTGACTCTAACCTTTTGATGCTTAACTTTAATAAAACAAGTATTCTTGGCTTTAAATGTCACCTTGAGGGCTTGGTGATTGAGAATACAATTATTGTTGAAAGCCGCCCAAATACCAAGTTTCTAGGATTAATTATAGACAACGAGCTTAAGTTTGATTCCCATATAGTTGCTCTAGGCAAAAAAGTGGCTTCAGGATGCTATGCCGTCCGGGTCACCGTTAGTGAGTTGGGTCCTTTGATGGGCAGGGCCGTCTATTACGCGCTTATAGAATCTCATCTTAGGTATGGAATATCTTTCTGGGGAATGTCGAACCTCTATTTACTTAACACCATTTTTGTTATACAAAAGCGTGCTGTAAGATATCTTTGTCGTGCCAAGAGGAGGGATTCATGTAGACTTTTGTTTGTTGGACAGAAACTCCTGACTCTTTTTAGTTTGTTCATTTTGGAAACTGTATGTCTTGTGTACAAAAATCGTCAAAATTTTATTTCTGGACCCTCACACTATAGTACTAGACAATCTCTTAATTTACCTTTGCCCATCCCCTCCTTAACATTAACCAAAAATCCATTATATATGAAAGCTTAAAAATATACAATCACCTTCCAAACGAACTGAAAACTTGTCCCACGTTGAAAATATTTAAAGGAAGGACTCGAAAGGTACTGATTGGTAAGGCTTATTATAGTTTGGAAGAGTTTTATAATGACGTTCTGTAAAATTTTTGCTTTGTTTGTTAGTTATGGTTTGTCTTATGTATGTATGTATGTATGTGTATGTATATGTGTGTGTACATATATATGTATGTGTATATATGTATATATATATATATATATATATATATATATATATATATATATATATATATATATATATATGTATGTATGTTTGTATGTGTGTATGTACATATGTATGTATGTGTGTATGTATGTATATATTTTATTACAGTGGTTGACTTATGGATTTTAGTATGCACTGTTTTTGCAATGTTTTGTAAGGAATTTTACATTTGAATATTGGGAGTGATGAGTTTTGTCACACTGTTTTTTTTTTTTTGGGAGTCCTAACTATTCTCTCTCACAGCTATGGACATGTTTGTCAATGTCTTATTAAATGAAGCCTTCCTAATTTAGATTGCCTTTTTTTATTGTTATATATTCATTAATTTTGTATAATAGTCTATTTTTTGTTCTTTGATCTATATTTTTTATCTGTTTTAGTAAGTAAGTGCTTTGTCAATGAGAATCGATTTCTTCAGACAGTAAAGCTATTTTTGACTTTGACTTTGACTAATAAATAAATAGAAGCTGCAAAAGATGATGCTTATCTAGTAGGGAATATGTTGAAAATGTCCTCCATTTGCTTCCAAACAAGCGCACTCTTCACAGCGTATTATCCCGAAACCGTTGAAAGATATCTTCAATTGACACACTACCTATACACTGTTTCCTTCATCGCACCCCAAAACAGGCGCGGCTCGAGAGTTTTTTTACAAGTGGGGCAAATTTTGTGGGCAACTAGTGATATCAATGTAACCAGCAAAATACACGTTTTTAATTAAGGAGGATTTTTTTAAAATGCCCTAGTTCAGCCAAGAAATTATTTACCTTCAAATTAACACCGCAAAAAATATAAAATACTAAAATTGCATTTTTGCTGTTACTTTAAATTAGTACCTTCATGCAAACAGTTTTTTGCACTGTTAAAGCCATTGTTAACACAAGTACTCAAGTTCTAGTACTACACAAGTACACAAAGGACACAACACAAATATCAAATTATATCCAAAAACATATTACACAACAAAATTAGGAAGCCGAAACCAACCAACCTCTTTAATAAATGATGCGCGACCCGATGTACAATGGAATGTAAACAAAAGTTTATGCAAATACAAGGCACATATTAGGTAATTAGTTTTCTTTGTCTAACCCAAATGTTTTGCGAGCGGTTCGAGTGTATTGCCATAGTGACCCGGCCGGGACAACCCGAGAACCGACTTCGTCGACGGCCACGCGCGCCCAGAAAGCGATATTATTGGTGGGCCGTCGACTCGGATGCAGTGCTCTCTCTTTCCTCTTTTCCATTTTTACCGCTCATCTCTCTTCATCTATTTCTTGCACCGAGAGGAGCTGACCGCTATGATTGGTTAAAGATCTGGCGTAGCGGCGCGTTAAGTGACTGCGCAACATCAAAACGTCATAACGGGTTCGTGCAGTGCTACCGTCAGCTCCTCTGGCGTCGCATAGAAACGCTTTTCGATTTTGTTTTCATAGTATTTTGTGGAGTTTTGGATTTTTTTTTGTCGGAAATGAGTGCGCTAGGCCAGTGTAAATGCAATGATGCATTTGAAAGAACTTTTCCTTGTATCAAAAAATCTTATCGAGTATTTTTACATTACCTGGTACCTACTAACATAGACTGTGAAAGGCTCCTGTTTTAACACTGGAAGAGGATATGAAGGTAAAGTTTGTTATTAATTTATGTTGTGAGGAATTTCGCTTAAAAATTAAGGACGACATAAATAAACATGTTAGTGAAAGCCAAATCTTCTGTTAAAAGTGATTAAAAATAGGTAAATAAAAAAAGTACATGCTTAAGTAGGTATTAGGATTTTTTGTTTAAAGCTAATTTTGAACTAAAATGTTTGTATAGGATCTCTTTTTCCTACAAAAACTTCTGCTCGGCCTAGTTGAACATTATTATTTTACTCTTGGTTGGAACAGCTGTTCTCTGGATTTTTTGTGTTGTAGTATTCTAACTTTTTGAAATTGAGTGTTTTGAAAGAGTTAGTAGGATTTATTTCTTTAAAGATGAAACCAAAATATTATTTTTTCAAACTTGTTACATAGTAATAGTGTAGAGAGACTTGGCAACGGCACAGCGAGTACTGACGTCAAAACAAAAGTTTTTTTCTTGACACATAGAGCAACTGACATTGCTCAGTGTTTTCTGTATGGCCATGTATTTATTCCCATTGGTGCGCTACAACTAAAAAAATTTTTTGATGGATGATATCTTTTTTTTATCGTTAAGCGCCATTTATGAATATTTTTATTCAATCTGAGCTCATATATCAGGATTTACCGGTTTCAATATGTGCAGTGAATTTCATAACACCCTGTATATGGTCTGTTACAGCAAAACTTACCTAAAATTATCTAAAACACTGTCCAGTTCCCGGTTTAAATATTTTTCACGATTTCCAATTTTGTCTAGTGTAGAACTTATTTCCTTATGCAGTTTTTCTAATTGGGTTTTCGTGGGTCCAAGGGATTCATCAATATTGTTCTTATAAGTTTTCATTTGTTCCAAATGAGATCTGTAAAATATGACTATTCAAAAACAAAACTTTTTTAGGGTTGCATTTTTTTATCTGAGACAGCCCACGTAGACATCAAGCCTAAGTACTAACGTACCGTGGGCGTCTGAAGCGAAAGGAAATGTTGGGAGGAGCAGGAAAAACATCTGCAGGCGATTTGTTGCATAATCTGAAGATCCTAGGTATGACTGAGCGACAAAAGTGGGAAGTTCTAGGCTTTTGTACCTGGACAGTAAAGGGATGCATACGTAACGCGCCTCTTGTTGTTCTGTTAGGAATAGTCAAGGGTAGAATTATAGCAGCTAGTTCTTTAGAGCAAAATCCGTGGAAGTATCGGTAGAACTGGGATAAATCCCCATCAACAGCGCGGCGATGAACGAGAGAAGGTAGTTTTCTTGTGAGGAATGGGTCATTGATGAGTCGGATGGCTCTTTTTTTATATAATCAAGGGTGTTAAGGGTCGAAGATGATGCCGCTCCCCAGATGTGGAAATAGTACTCTAGGTGAGGTCTTATTAGGGAAACATAGAGTGTGTAAGTTGGAAGGGGAGAAATATTGTTCCGACTCGAAAAAGAAAACCGAGCTTTTTAGCTGCTGATGCGGCTATTGAAGTAATGTGTTTGTGCCAGCTGAGACATGTTCGAAAGCGATGCCAACAAGATCGACAATTTCCAATTATAGGGATATCTTGCCATTGTTTCAACCTGGTCCAAATTTTACTCAAATATACATTGGTGCAAACGGACGCGGCCACAGACAAAGATTGGTTATCTTCACCACCTGCGAAATGTATAGCCTATTCCTTGTGTTTGTCGCATATCGCCTTATGGCGCGGAGACGTTCTCCCTATCGACGACGCCCCTGCAAAGGAACCCTAAGTGCTGAGCTTCATGAATGAATAGTTTTATATATTTTACGCTACATAATCTAATATTCAAGCTGTAGCTACAAAGATACAGTTACACAATATTTCTGTATAAGCAAGTACCTCCAGTCTCTGTTTTCATTTTTGATGGTAACTTTCAACAATGGTAAAACTTTTTCCACTTCCAGTTTCCAACTTTCCTCATCCACGTTAGATTTTAAATCCATTTGTTGGAGCTCTCTTTTTACCTAAATAAAGAAACTTAAAGTGTTAAAATAAGAAAAATACAAAAAAAATATTTTTGCAGTGTTGAAGAATATTTAAATTTCCTTTTTCTGGGGAATATCTAATAAAGAAAAAGGTTTATGTGGATAAACTCCTAGACTTAGGACAGCTAAAAGAAAATATTCGACAGGAGATATTGAGGATATCTCAGGAAACGTCAGCCAAGTCATAAGTGTTCTCAGCAGCATTGTTTGTCTATTTACCGGTTTGATATTATCCAAATGAAAAATATTTTCTTCGTCTGAATCGTCCGAGTAAGCTGCGATCATCTCTTCTTCTACTCGGTCCAAGTTCAGTTCAGATTCGTCATCGATCGTTTCAGTTTCTTGCTCTTTTTCTTCTGGGGGTTTTGGCCTAGAATTTTAAAATAATTTTAAAGAAATACAGCCCGGGATTCAATGAAAAGGTTTAATACGTAATACTGTTTCAAATTTAGAACTTCTATAGTTGATAGGTTACGATTTGAAAAGTATTTGTCTTATCACTGTCAATAAGTCTTAATGTGAAACTTAAGAATTATTTTTTCTGCGATTTGCTTGGTTTCCAAATAATTTTTATCGTAGAACTTGCTATTGAAATAAATTTAGTTTTATTATTGTGGAAACAACATATTAAATTGCCATATTCTTTATAAATATCTCGTTTTTATTCAAAATTTTGAATCCTTTGCCACCGGTGAACAGCATGTCACGTGTATGCCATTTAGGGCCACTTTCACAAGTTATGGTAAAGGTTTTGTAGGTAAAAGGTGAACCAGTCTTAAGTTTAAACTTCAGAATGCGGCCTCTGATTGGCCAGTCTTGCAATTAAATTGAAGAATGGGGTTTAAACTATGCTTGGAAAAACCAGCCTTAATGCATATATCAATGCAGGCATCACATGACCTGTAGTTCACGATGGATCTCGACGGAACTCGAGTAAATAAGCTTTATATTACCCAGTATACACCGAGTGTCAAAAAAAATTGGAGACGACTGGGGAAAATGTATTTTTTGTTTTATTTTTAAAAAAGTCACAAAAAGTTGTGATTGTCTTAAAAATTAGGTCAGCATAAAAAATAATTATGTGTATATACAGTGAGAACGTGAAGGTTGGAATAAGTTCGTTTAAAATTCAGGCATTTTTTTTTTTAGAAAAACGCTAGATCACGTCAAGTTTTTGATTTATGTTTATATATATATATATATATATATATATATATATATATATATATATATATATATATATACCGGGTGCCTACGAGTTTACTGGCCAGCTCGTTATTTTGTTAAGAAATAATATTTCGATTTGAAATTTTGGGAAGTCGTATGGTTGCTTTAGATGCAGATTTTGAGTGCTCGAACATCTGACTATCGTTTCCGGTTCAACCGGAAATACAGTCAACTTTGTTATTTTAAACGAAACCCCCTGTATATTTTTTGAAATTTGGATTCTACGTAAAATTCTAATTATAAAACATGTATCATATCCCATACCTATCTTTAACAGTTTTCAAGAAAATGCCGGTTGAAAATGTCGAAAGAGCCGCAAACTATACTGTTTTAACATTAAACAAATGAATATGCGAAAAGTTTAATATATTATTCTTACTTCTTTTTAGGGGCCTTGTATGATTGTGTCATGACAATCTCACTGCCGGTGCAACCGGAAGTGCTACAAAATATGACATTCAGGCACAAATTACTTCAATAATTTCAATTGAACGATCTGCTTTAAACTCTAAATTCTAATTTAT